>JASVEL010012062.1:0-382507 GCA_032618575.1 Nicotiana noctiflora | reverse complement strand
CCATACATACCAGTACAATTTAAGTGTACTGACGTCCCTTTTGCCGGGCGCTACATTCGTGTCATGATTGTAGGTGGATCAGTAGCAGGCACTTCAGCTCATCGGCAGTAGTATCCTTCTCCTTCCACCGCCCGTTTTGGTGAGCCCCTTTCTTCCTCGGGGCCTTGTGTGGTTCTTGCCACTTCGGTTTAGATTTCATTTTGGTTTTGTAAGGTATAGCCGGAGCCTTGTTACCGGCAAGTATTGTATTTCCTTTTTGTATCCTAGAGGCTCCATAGACATGTAAACTGTGGGACTCCAGTCTTATGTATATATATTGTGTTATGTCGGGCATTGTAAAAATTGAAATCTTGTTAATGAATCACTCGTATCGTTTTATTTGTTTAATGTGAAATCAATTATGATTAGTAATATATTTGGTTAATGAGTAACAGTCATCACAGGGGTAACGCGTGGGAATGAAAGGCACCCAGGTCCGCTTGACTGGGGCAACCCGGTCAGGCGCCGGTCATGTTCCTCGATTTGGGGCGTGACAGGCGGTCTTGAAAAATTCTTTTGGGTTTTTCCTCGGGCAACATGATGTAATCGGGAAGAAATAACAGGTGATCTATTACTTGAGCAAGAAGTTTACCAACTATGGAGCTAAGTATACTCTGTTGGAGAGAACCTGTTGTGCTTTAACTTGGGTCGCTTAGAAGCTCAGACATTATCTGCAAGCCTACACCACCTACCTTAGAACTAGGTTGGATCCTTTGAAATACATATTCCAGAAACCGATGTCTATATGGAGATTAGCAAAATGGAAAATTCTACTCGCGGAATTAGACAGTCTATGTCACTCGCACAACAATGAAAGCCCAGGCATTGGTAGACCATTTGGCTGAAAACCCGGTTGATGATGAATTCCATCCGTCGAGCACTTACTTCCCAGATGAAGAGGTAAATTAAATAGAAGCAATCTCTAAAGACACCCATGCTTGGAAAATATTCTTTAATGGGGCGGTAAATGCAAAAGGTGTGGGAATTGGGGAAATCTTGATCTCACCCACTGGTCAGCACTATATGGCCATAGCTAGGCTTCAGTTTTCTACAGAAACAATACTGCTAAGTATAGAGCCTGCATCATGGGTATGAACATGGCGATTGACCAAGACGTCAAAGAGTTATTGATTGTGAGAGACTCAGATCTGATGATTCGACAAGACTAGGGAGAATGAGAAACCTAAGATGTTAAGATTATTCCCTATCGGAAACATGTGGAATATCTTGGCAAGAGTTTCAAGTCAATAGAGTTCAGGTATATCCCTCATTGTCACAATGAGCTAGTTGATGCACTCGCAACTCTAGCCTTGATGTTGCCTTACCCAGGCAATGCCCATATTGATCATGTAGAGATCCAAATCAAGGAAAGACATGGTTACTGTAATACGGTTGAGGCAGAACCAAACACCCAGCCATAGTACCTTGCCATCAAAAGTTTTCTAAAAATGAAAGAATACCTCGAGCAAGCTAGTGGAGACCAAAAGAGAACCATTAGACGTCATACAAATGGTTTCTTCTTAAGTTGCATTGTCCAGTACAAAAGAACCCCAGATCTTAACTTATTAAGATGTGTTGACGCCGAAAAGGCCGAAAGGATCATGCATGAAATACATGCAGGAGTGTGCGGACACCACATGAACGTGTATGTTTAGGCAAAGAAAATCCTTTGAGCAGGGTATTACTGGATAACTATGGAAAAGGACTGCTTTAGCTTTGTTTGCAAGTGCCATCAGTGTTAGGTGCATGGTGATTTGATTCATGCACCTCCAATAGAACTACATCCCGTGTCAGCACCTTCACCATTTGTCACTTGGGGCATGGACGTCATTGGGCCGATTGAGCCGAAAGCCTCAAATGGACATAGATTCATACTAGTTGCCATGAACTACTTCACGAAGTGGGTTGAGGCCATAACTCTCAAATCGGTCACTAACAAAGTTGTGGTAGATTTTGTGCACTGTAATCTTATCTACCGTTTAGGAATTCTTGCAACTATCATCACAGATAATGCTACAAACCTAAATAGTCTTTTTATGGAAGAGGTATGCGAACAATTCAAAATAACACATAGAAACTCCACTCCCTGCCGGCCCAAAGCCAATGGTATTGTTGAAGCAGCGAACAAGAACATCAAGAAGATCTTGAGAAAGATGATTCAGAGCTCCAGACAATGGCATGAAAAGTTTCCTTTCGCCTTATTGGGATATCGCACCACGGTGCGCACATCGGTAGGAGCAACCTTATACCTTTTGGTCTATGGAACTGAGGCTGTTATACCCACAGAGGTAGAAATCCCTTCTTTCTGGATCACCATTGAAGCAGGGATTGAGGACAGTGAGTGGGTCAAGACTCGCCTGGAACAATTGACCTTAATTGATGAAAAGCAGATGGCTACAGTCTGTCACGGGCAATTGTACCAATAAAGAATGGCCCGTGCTTACAACAAGAAAGTGCGACCTAGGAATTTTAAAGTGGGACAACTAGTGTTAAGGCGCATACTTCCTCATCACCAGGAAGCAAAACAAAAATTTTCTCCTAATTTGAAGGGTGCATACATCATTAGGAAGATATTTCCAAGAGGAGCATTGTATCTAGGCGATATCAAAGGAAATGATGCAGAAGTAGGTGTGAATGTGGATGCAGTAAAAAGGTACTATGTTTAGGCCTTCTATAGTGATGACTTTGTTCAATTGAGATGATGAAGGTTTTCATTCTCGCTATCTAAACACTATCAATCTTTTGCAAACCCTTTGTGCCGGTTACTCTTCCTTGATTACCCTCTTTGGAACCCGATAGTACTATTGACAAAAAAAAAGAACAAAACAAATAGAAAAACAACAAAAACAAATGATTCCCTGAACTACATCTGAATCGATTTTGAAAGGATATGCAGCAACCTCTCTCTGGGGTTTAGTCAGACCAAACAATTTCTCCGAAAGTGAAACTGGAGCAGATGATATGATGGCTCGGCAATGGGCCCACCAAAACGGTTCCAAAGTTGTAATTCCGTCCAAATTCTTTTCATCCAAAAACATTGTCCAAGTCCATCCAAACAATTGGCAAAGGCGTTGGAATTGGAAAACACAATTATTGGAACTTTATACAATCAAACTGAGAGAAACAAAATGAGAGAGTCTTATCGGTGAAAACCTACGGGCACCATAAGGTGACGGTGAGCATAGAAATTGAAAATGAGAGAGTCCGTTTAGTGGAAACTCGTAAAAAGCATTATCGGGCGATGGTGAGAAGGGAAATGAGAGAGGTCGATGATAACCCATAAAGGGAGCCATTTGTCGAACAGAAGACATCCCACCACTGAAAGAGTCGTGGCAAGATTCCCTGGTTTTGAAATCCGGGTCAATGAGTGTATGAGAAATTGAGAAAGTTTGTGTGGGTCGGGCATCCAGTCCAAGAAGCATGTCATGTCTATTTGAAGCCTACATGCAGCCCAGATAAGTCCTTCTTTTCTCCCCGAAAGGGAGACTTCTCTCTAAATTCATCTTTTTGACTTTTCTTTACTTTTTCCTTGAATCTCTTTCGTTCTAACTCTGTTTCTGAAACTAATACAAAGAAAAGGTAGAAGGACTGGCTTTACAGGGCTCTACCTAACAAAATTTAAAGAAAAGTATCCAGCCTCAGCAGGTGCATCAAGCTGATCCCCACTGACTATGATGGTTGATGCTCTGAAAGCAAGGTTATTGAAAGAGGAAAGGAAAGTCAAGGACAAAGGTCCTAAAGGCAGAATAAAGCAGAATGGTTGAATCCCCACACGGACGATTTGTCATAAAACCCCAGAAGTTGAGCATTCGGTTTGAGAGAGATTCGGCTACAAAACTAGGAAGCAGCAAAGGTTCCCAACAGAAGCTGGACCGAAGTCAAGCAATTGAGACGATCAAGGCCTCAAAACCAACCACCGTTTCAAACTAACAAATGTTCTTTGTTTGAAAATTTTAAAACAGGTACAATGTAAGCAATTGTGTAAGAAGCAGGTGCAACCAAAAAGGAAAAGGAATGCGCAAGTGCTGAAACACCTTTGCAGCAAGGAATCAACCCAAAAGGAAAACTTCCTCCAAGTTCTTTCCTGCATTTATACTCATTCTTAAACTTAACAAAAAAATGAAATGAAGAATGATGGAAAAAAAGGGAGAAAAAATTCCAAAATCATGGTAGCATAGGGCCTCCAATCCCTACCTGCATCCTTCCAACATAGGGCCCCATTCCCTAGTTACCCCGGCATAACCCGAGGACCTTTTTCCTTTTTTTCCCAGCATAACCTGTGGACCTTCCTGGTATAACTCGAGGATTCTTTTCCTTTTCTCCCTAGAATAACCCAGGGACCCTTTTTATTTCTACCGTCATAACCCGTGAACTTTCCTGGCATACATCAAGGACCTTTTTTCCTTTTCCCCGACATAACCCTAGGATCTTTTTCCTTTTCTCCCTGGCATAACACAGGGCCCATTTTTTCTTTTCTCCCGTTATAACCCGTAGATCTCCCTAGCATAGCCCAAGGACCTTTTCTTTTCTCCCTGCATAACCCATAGATCTCCCTGGCATAACCTAAGGACCTTTTTATTTTATCACGGCAAAACCCGTGGACCTCCCTAGCATAACCCAAGGACCTTTTTTTATCCCGGCATAACCCGTGAACCTTCCTGGCATAACCCGTGAACCTCCCTGGCATAACCCAATGACCTTTTTACTTTATCCCGGCATAACCCGTGGACCTCCCTAGCATAACCCAAGGACCTTTTTTCTTTTATCCCGACATAACCTGTGGACATCCCTGGCATAACCCAAGGACCTTTTTCTTTTATCCCGACATAACCTGTGGACCTCCCTGGCATAACCCAATGACCTTTTTTCTTTTATCCTAGCATAATCCGTGGACCTCCCTAGCATAAACCAAGGACCTTTATCTTTTATCCCTAGCGTAATCCGTGGACCTCCCTAGAATAACCAAAGGACCTTTTTTCTTTTAACCAGACATAACTCGTGGACCTCCCTGGCATAACCTGTGGACCTTTTTCTTTTATCCCGACATAACCCACGGACCTCCCTAGCATAACCCAAGGACCTTATTTTTCTATCCCGGCATAAACCGTGGACCTCCTTGGCATAACCCGAGGACCTTTTTTCTTTTATCTCGGCATAACCCGTGGACCTCCCTAGCATTACCCAAGGACCTTTTTCTCTTATCTTCGGCATAACCAGTGGACCTCCCTAGTATAACCAAAGGACCTTTTTTCTTTTATACTGGCATAACCCGCGGACCTCTCTAGCATAACCCAAGGAATTTTTTCTTTTATCCCGACATAACCTGTGGACCTCCCTGGCATAACACAAGGACCTTTTTCCTTTTATCTCGGTATAATCCATGGACCTCCCTGGCGTAACCCAAGGACCTTTTTTCTTTTATCTCCTCATAACCCATGGACGTCCCTAGCGTAACTCGAGGACATTTGTTCTTTTATCCCGGCATAACCCTTGAACCTACTCGACATAACCCGAGGACCTTTTTCTTTCTAGAATAACCCGGTCATTTTCTAGCATAACCTAGTAGTCCTCCTAATTTAAGGCTTCATTTCCAAGGATACAAAATATTAGCTTTTATTGCTTTTAACGAAAAAGTAGTTTAGATTTGTGTTGCAAATAGCTCACGAAAGTTTCCTAGTGAAAACTAGGGCAGAAAAATTTCTTTCGTTTGTTTTTTTTAGTGTCTGAACAGGTTTTACCTCAAGGCACAAGATTATAGATGGTCGAAAGAATGATTCTCAATCCAGAATAAAAGAAAAGAAGAAAAGAACAAAAAAGAAGTGAACTCAAAGTGTTTGAATGGAGAAGGACGTGGATTGCTCAAAAATTTGATCGAAGTCACAAGCTTCACATATCCTACCTGGATTCAAAAGCTGAAGAATGAACCAGCGTTTGCAGCTAATGAGCATCACGATTCAGATCAGAGTACACGGTGAGATCAGCAAAGACTCAAGATCAAGCTTCAAGAGATTTATAGATAGGAATCTTGTAACTCGTACTTGATAGGCAGAGCTAGCTTAGCTTTGATTTTCCTTTTTGGTATAATAAGGAGGCCAGCAAGCAATAGCAACAGCAACGACAGTGAAATCACAGCTCCTAGTAGTCCCAGCTACCAAAACTTTATACTAACCTGATACCTTTATAGCCAAGGATAAGTAGGCAACTTCTGAAGCAAGGTTCGGTCAGGCTCTTTTCAAAAAGCTTCTCATGGAGTGTTAAACGGGCAAAAATCCTCATAATTGCTCATTTTATCTTTGCCCAAAAATCCTTCGTGTCTCCAAGCAAAGAAAGGCAGCTGTGAGCACGTGATTTTTGCCCTATATAAATTACTCCCACAAATTCAAAACAAAGTAATTTTCCCATTTCATAGATTTTTATGGCATTTTCTGTTAATTGTTTGCATTTGTATGTGCATGTTAATTTCATTAATTAATGAAAAACATAAAAATATATTTAATTTGCATTTAGGATTTAATTTCCAATTTTAGGATTAATTAACAAATTATTTGTTTTATATAAATGGAAAAAATCACAAAAAGAAATTAATTTGCACCTTTAATTTTAATTTTTGAATTTTGGTAGTTTCTTTCTTCGATTTGGTTTTAATTAATTTAACGTGTTAGGATTGATTTGATTTAGGATTTAGTTTGGGTTTTATTTTGAAAAATTAATTAAAAAGAGTTTGAAATAAAAAGAATTAATTTGGAAAAGAGGAAAGAGTTAAGAGATTAGAACTTTTGGGCTTTTGTTTTAAATCCAAGCTTCCAGCCCAAGCAAATTCCCCCATGCCCATCCTAAACCAGCTCCAATGCGGTCCAAACCCGCTCCATAGCCCGTTCTGCCCCCACTTAAAACCAAACGACCGCGTTCGGTCGTTCCCTAATCTGAGCCATCGATGTTGTTCAATCCAACGGTCCTAGAACTGTCTCCCTCTTTGATTAAAAGTGTCCGAAAAACTTAGAGACCGACCAGTTCCCAAACATCCCTTTACTTCATCTTCCTCGTCAAGAACGCTAACTCGCCGCCCCCTTTCCCCACTACTTCGAGCCCGGCGTCAATGCCATAGAACACTCCAATCCTCACCAAACTAACACCCCAAAAACCCCTCCATCTCCCCATCCCAAATATTCAAACTTTTACCCTCGAATAAACCTGAAACTCTTCAAATCTGGAATCCGAGTTTGACCCCTAGAAGATTCAAAGTCATTTTTTAGTCATGTTTGGAAACATACAAGATCATGGAGTGCAATTCTTTCAACCATTGAGGTTTGGACTCAACAAAATTGATGTCGTTCAGTTGTTCTTAACATAGAACAAGAGATCGACATAAGTTTGGTTGAGTCCATTGTCCCAGTCCGGTCTTTATTTTTTGATTTGGTAAGTTCTTTCTCTCTTTTTGAACTTTCTTTCTCTCGTTGTTTCATCATTCTCTTCCTCCCATTTTCTTTAGTTTGGTCAAAATTCGTTAAGACTTTCTGAGTTTAAGTTGTGTTCCGTCCTATGTTTTCTTTTCCTTTTCTTCTTCTTTGCTTTTCCTAATTTCCTAACTTCTTCAGTCCATTAAGTTTAGTTAATTTTCTTGTTTGTTTTCAGTTTAATCACCTAGCTAATGAAATTAGTCCCATGACCTAGTTAATTTACTATTATGTACTTAGATTGATTAGTTAAGCCAATTCTGTTTTGTTTTGGCTACATTTTAAAGGAAGGGTTCCGGGTTTCTTTTTTTCTAGGGAATTTGGGTCAGCTCTAACTTGGGGGTCCCTGATTGTTTTTCTAAAAATTGAAATGCCCAGATGGGGATTTAATTTGGGTTTGCAAACCTATGACCCATTGAAGGTTCAGGTGGTAAATACATGGATACTTGAGGGGTAAATTGGGAAGGCCGTATAGGAAATCTTGTAGTAACAGATTAGGGAAGCTCCTAGAAGCTTCTAGCATGGGGTTTCAATTTGAATTTCAGAATTTGGGTAGTACAACTTGGGAAACAAGTTAGGGCTTTAAGGATTTTTAAGTAAAAAAAAGAATTTTAAAGGGGCCTAAGGGGTAAAGATAAACCTGTAGGGCTGCCCTAATTACTTGCTTATAAAGGCAAGCCATTCTTGCCTTGCAAGTCAGTTTTTAGGACCAGAAAATAGTGAAAAATTTACAAAAAAAATTAATGTTTTATTAAGTCTTCCAAGGTTTAGATCCTCAAAATAATTTCTAAGCACTCAAGGGTTAAAAAATGAGTTGAATTTGGGTTTGCAATCAATTTTGTGGTCAATTATACTGCTGATCCTCGACAGTTTAATATTGGAATTTGAACATCAATTTCCTCGTTTTCTAAAATAATTCCTACATTGTTTCATTGCTACTAATTCAAAGTTTGATGTTGTTGTTTTTCCTTGAATTTCAAGCATAGTTTTTACAAAACTAATACACTGTAGACTCATTATAAGGAGTATCATTAGCTTGTATTTGATATAGCTTTAGATTTTATTGTCATAACTACTTTTGGACTGTTAAAGGCATGAAATGCCTATATTCTGCTTTATTATTCCAGCTCTAGTGTAGTTTATGTTTCCTGCAATTAATAGGTAGTTTTTGAATTCATGTTTGCTTGATTTACTTATCTTTATACTCCAAATCAGAGTATCTGTGAGACGTGTGTACTTTTGAAGAGCTATGATTCAATTGATAAATTCATGGTTCAATAAAACCCCAAATTACAGATTTTGTGTATTTTATTGTCATTGGTAAAGTTCCTATTGAGATTCAGGTGTTGTATAACGTGTTAGGTCATTCGAAAGTGATGAGAAAATGGCT
This sequence comes from Nicotiana noctiflora, assembly GCA_032618575.1. NCBI lineage: Eukaryota > Viridiplantae > Streptophyta > Magnoliopsida > Solanales > Solanaceae > Nicotiana > Nicotiana noctiflora. The sequence continues at coordinate 373,624 of JASVEL010012062.1, read as the reverse complement.
AATATTATGTAAATTCAAATGTTCTTTCGGTAGTCGTGTATGGCGGTTTTTATCAAATAATTTGTGTATTGTGCATGTCGCTTAGCCATAACAGACCTAGGTCAAAGATGCATGATAAAAATGAATTTGTTTTGTTCAGTTAATATGTCAAACGATTTAAATCATAACTCAAGTTTGTTAATTAGCCCTCGTGTTTTATGTGATAAATGCCTGCTATTGTATTTTGGGCATTAGGTCAATCAGATCACAAGAAGCAGGCCTAATAAGGGCCCTTTTCTAACGGTGGCCTTCGTGAACATACAATTGGGCCTGGCTTCTGTTGGAGCCCATTATTAAACTTTAATGTCGCATTCAAGTTGGGTCGCATCTGGTTGTTAGATGGACACTTGGTCTATTTGCGCTAAGCCCAAAGTTGGACTCATTATTCATTTCTCGTCTGTTAGCAGGTGGGCTTAACGTAATGTAGGTCTTTTTCTTTTAAATTGGACTTTATCTTTATGTTGTTGCCTTTAAGGATCTTATATTATCTAGATATAGTTATTTAACTAGACTTCCTTATACAATTGGATTTGATCCATTATTAGATAACAAATAGCCTATGTCCTTCCACGTGCTAGGGTAAATATCCTTTTAAAATAAATTTGAGGTGTGTCGCGCCAAATTCAATCACAAATTGCATGGCCCTCTATAGTTACTTCCATTAAAATACTTAGAACTTGTGACGCACCATTTAGCAAATTTCATGGCCTCCCGCAAAGTTATCAACACGTTAGTCACTTTAGGTGCGTATTTTAATAATCTTATTTTCATAAATTCGGGTGCACATTTATGTGACCCAAATTCAAATCTCAACGATGTTAAAATATATCAAAAATCATGGATGTATTTATGTGACGTGGTTCGAGACGTATTTTAATAACGTTGCAATTCTCCTTAAAAATAAATAAAAGTGGTAATTACTTTAAAATTGCACTATAGGTTGAAACATGTATTAAAATTAGCTAATACACCAATTATGATAGTTTAAGCGACCGTGCTAGAACCACGAAATCCGGGGGTGCCTAACACCTTCCCTCGGGTTAATAAAATTCCATATTCAAAATTTTTGGTTCGCAGACTTCACTTGGAAAGTCAAAAATTTCCTCGATTTGGGATCCAAAATAAACCCACATAGGGCACCAAATAAATTATCCCAAGTGGCGACTCTAATAAATAAATAATCTCATTTTGAATAATGTCACTTAAATTGGAAAAATCCCCATTATACACTATCCTCCCGGGGTAGTGTGTAAAAAGGAGGTGTGACACGACCATAAAACTAGAAATCCGCGCGAGTCCCAAAATTTTGGCCCGAATGGATCCGGAACGGAATGGCCTAATATTTTTCCTAGACATCAAATACGAACTAAGAAACCATTGTCACCATCTCGCCATGAACAAATAGTATTTTTTTGGCATTTTACGGCCTTAAAACCTGAAATTTACACGAGTCCCAAATTTTCGGCCCGGATTGATCTGTATCGGAATCACCTAATATTTATCATGGACATCAAATACGACCTAAGATAGCATTGGCACCGCCTCTCCATGAACAAATTGTATTTTTTGAATTTTACTGCCATAAAACCAAAAATCCGTGTGAGTCCCAAATTTTTGGCTCGGACGAATCCGGACCAGACACGCCTAATATTTCTCCTAGACATTAAAAACTACCCAAAAAAACCATTGTCACTGCCCCGTCATGACCAAATTATATTTTTTGGTATTTTACGACCATAAAACTAGATATCCACGCGTATCCCAAATTTTCGGCCCGGATGGATCCGTGTCGGAATCGTCTAATATTTGTCCTAGACATCAAATACGACCTAAGAATCATTGTCACCGCCCCGCCATGACCAAATTGTATATTTTGTAATTTTACGACCATACAACTAGAAATTCACGCAAGTCCCAAATTTTCTGATCCGGTGGGATCTGTCTCGGAACCGCCTACTATTTGCTCTGGACATCAAATACGACCTAAGAAACCGCTGTCACCGCCCCGCCATGACCTAATTATATTTTTTGGCATTTTACGGCCATAAAACCATAAATTCACACGAGTCCCAAATTTTCGACCCGGGTAGATTTGTACCAAAATAGGCTCATCTTTGTCCGGACATCAAATACAACCTAAGAAACAATTGTCACCGCCCCGCCATGATCTAGATGCATTTTTTGGCATTTTACGATCATAAAACCGTAAATTCCTGTCTAAATTTTCGGCCCGGATGGATGTGAACCACAATCGCCTAATCTTTATCCTATACATAAAATATGACCTAAGACACCATTCTCACCGCCCCGCCATGACCTAATTGCATTTTTTGACATTTTACGGTTATAAAACCAGAAATCCACGCGAGTCCAAAATTTTCGGCCTAGATGGATCTGTACCAAAATTTCCTAATCTTTGTCCTGGACATCTAATACGACCTAAGAAACCATTGTCACCGCCATGCCAATACCTAATTGCATTTTTGGCATTTTGCAGCCATATTAATTAAAATTCCGCGCGAGGCCCAAATTTCCTGCCTGGATGGATTCGGACCGAAATTGCCTAATATATCTGCTAGACATCAAATACGATCTAGAAACCATTGCACCGCCCCCTCCATGACCAAATTGCATTTTTTTTTTGCATTTTAAGACCATAAAACCAGAAATGACCAAATTGCATTATTTGGATTTTTCCGGCCATAAAACCAAAAATTCGCGCGAGCCGTAAATTTTCGTCCGAAAAGGACCCGGATCGCCTTCGACTAATATTTGTCCTGGACATCAAATACGGCCTAAGAAGCCATTGTCACCGCTCCAAAACAACCAAATTGCATTTTTGTCATTTCACGGCCATAAAACCAGAAATTAGCGCGAGCCGCAAATTTTCGGTTGGACAAACCCGGCTCGGAATTGCCTAATCTTTGTCCTGAACATCAAATATAGCCTAAGAAGTCATTGTCACCGCAGCGAAGTGATCAAATTGTATTTTTTAGCAATTTACGGCCACAAAATCAGAAATTTGCGCAGGTTGCAAATTTTTGGCCAAGACAAACCCGGCTCGAAATCGCATAATATTTGTTGTGGATATCAAATACGACCTAAAAAACCATTGTCACAACCTCGCCATGATCAAATTACATTTTACGGCCATAAAACCAGAAATTCACACGAGTCCAAATTTACGGTCTGGATGGACCCAAAACGGAATCGCCTAATATTTGTCATGTACATCAAATATGACCTAAGAAACCATTGTCACCGCTCCGCCATGACCAAATTGCTTTTTTTGGCATTTTACAGCCATAACACATGATATCCGCACGAATCTCAAATTTTTGGCTTGGATGGATCCGTACCGGAATCGCCCAATATTTCTCTTAGACATCAAATACTACCCAAAAAACTAACGTCACAGCCCGTCATGAGAAAATTATAATTTTTGGCTTTTTACGGCCATAAAATCAGTGCGCGACTTCCAAATATGCGGCCGAGATGATCCAGTTCGGAATCACCTAATATTTGTCCCGAAGCTAAGAAACCATTGTCATCGCCCCGCCATGACCAAATTACATTTATTTGGCATTTTAGGGCCATAAAACAAAAAATCTACGGGAGCCCCAAATTTTTGGCCCGGTTCGATCAGGATAAGAATCACCTAATATTTGTCCTGGACATCAAATACGACCAAAAAAAATAATTATCACCGCCCCACCATGACCAAATTGCATTTTATGATATTTTACGGCCATAAAACGAAAAATCCATCTGAATCCCAAATTTTCTATCCAGATGGATCCGGATCGGAATCACCTAAAATTTATCCTGGACGTCAAATACGATCGAAGAAACCATTGTCTTCGCCCCACCATGACCAAATTGTATTTTTTGGCTTTTTCGGCCATACAAAAACAAATATGCATGACTCCCAATGGAATATTCATGAGGATGGTGAGGGGATCACATGGTACCAATTTGGTACAATTTGGAGCATTTAGGTTTTTGGCCGGAAAATATTCAAATCAATATTCGAAAGGTTTCGTCCATATTCGAGAGTCAGAACCTTGGGGGTTTGATAGAGGACACAGAGGCGGTCTTATGGTGTAAATTTGGTGATGTTTGGACAAGGTGATGTTTTGGCCGGAAATTCTATGATTTGATATTCGTCGGCCTAGGGTGGGTTTTAGGGAAAATTGATGGTGGATTTGGATAGATGAAAGGAAGGGGGATCCAGGGTGTAATTTTGGGGCTTCGCCACCGCCGTCAATGATTTATGGCAGGCGACATTAGGGCGGAGGGCGGCGAAGAAGGTGGTGGCGGCTGGAGTTACAGGGGAGGATGTACGAGGAGGATAAAATGTGTTTAGGGTTTGGAATATTTTTTAGACACTTTTGTGTGGATTCCCAAACAATTGTGGACTGTTGGATTGGAATGACGGATGGCCTAGATTCAACGACTCGAGACAATGTTGTTTTGGTTTAGAATGGTACTGGACTGGGCATGGGCATTTGGGGTGGCCTGGGAGTGGGTTCTGTTTGGGCTAGCATTAAACATAGCCCAATTTTGCAGCTTTTATTAAAACAGCCCTTCTTCTTTTAATGGTTTCTTTTCTTTCTTTCATTTTCATTTTCATTTTCATTTGTATTTATTTTCTGATTTTATGATTTTATTTTTCTTAAACTTTGTTAATGGCATAATCAAAAATAAAGACACAACTTGACTCTTAACATATACTATTTAATTTCCAAATTAATTCCTAAATTAGGTGTAAACTAAGACAAATCCAAAATTAAAATTAAAAGTGCAAAAATGAATTATTTTTGTTCTTTTCTTCTTTGTAAAATAACCAGTTACTAATTAATCCTAAAAGGTAAAATAAAATCCTAAATGCAAATGCCAAGTATTTCTGTATTTTTATGAATTAAGTAATAATAAACATGTACAAACAAATACAAACAATTAACAAAAATACCACAAAATTCATAAAATTGCAAACAGTGAAAAGAAGTTATTTGGTTTTGAATTTATGGGAGCAATTTATGTAAGGTAAAAATCACATGCGCACAAAGCTTAAACGAGAATTCTAAATAAGGATAGCTTTAAATCCACTAATTTATTATTACCTACCTCATCATTAATTATTTACAAAAGCTTCTTATTGGTGTGACCTCTATTGTTAGAGGTATTCTACAAATGATGTAGTTTATGACAATCAGAAGCTAACCTATTGAATGTGAAGTATGATGAAGGAAGGTCTATTGAATTAACCTGATGAAGGAATGCCTAATGAAGTTTTCACTATTGTCGATGCTGGATAAATATTAAATGGAGATTTGGACGATTATGGCTCTTGTTTGCCATGTAATTTTGTCGTACAATATCTTAACTCTAGCTCCTTTCATCTATGATTCCTTTTAACCTGACCTTTAGCTGAGCATTTTCCTAGTATTACTGATTGCCGCAACAGTCTCCATCACATTTGAATTGGCACATTTACTGGTTTCTCCTCTGCATGTTTATTCCCTGTATTTTATTCTTTTATTTTTTATGTTTATTTGAGGTTTCTGGGATGGATTTAATTACTGAATCTATGTTTGTTTGGTGATTGAGCTGCTAAGATTAGCTCTGTTCCAGTTTCATAGTGGCACTGAAGTGCTAGCTGATGCCATTTGTATTTTTTCCATACTTTTAGTTTCCTTTTATCTTTTTGCGAACCGCATACGATTGGCTACGTAGCTCTTTCACTAATTTCATTTGAGAAAGGAAAACTTGATCGTGTTGCTATTTATTGTCCATTGTGTGGATGTTGGATATATAAAGAGCAAATGGTTTCTACATTAGATGTGCCATCATCTGCTTGTCTGAAAGAACTACGTTGTACCTATTTGAGAATACTAAAACTTAACATCTCATAGATAAGTACATGCCAAGGAATGGAAGTGAGAAGGTTATTTAACAGGAATATGAGTGAGAAAACGTCATTTAATTTCTGTAAAGATGATGTTCATTATATCCCTTCAGTTTGATTCCTTGCACAAACTTAACATCCTAGGGAACCATAGATTTCCTAAGGTTGTGAACATTCTTCCATCTGCTCAACCAGTTCAAGGCTATTATCAAGTTTAAAATGAAACAACAATAATTGAAACAGTATTAAGACACAACTGAGTTATTCTATTTTTTTGGTTTTATAATGTTGTTGAGTTCTGGACTTCTTTGTCCGAAATTTTCAAGTGCTGCAATTGTATTTTCTATTCTTAACTTTGAACACACTGAGGTGCATAATCTTACACATCGTCATCATGATATTTCCCCATGTTACCTCCAACAACGATGTATGTTGTTAGCAGAGTGTTTGGGAAAAGTTCTCAATGTCTCGGCACACACAGCCAATGGAGGCTAACGTGCACTGGCGATAGTGAGAAGATGCAAACACACAGCACCGGTGATGACCACTGTAACACCGACGACCTCAGGGATGAAATCATTCACTCCATCAACATTTGGAAGCTTTTTACCCACTCAATTTCAACTAATTTGATAGGAAAATGAGCTTAGCGAGGAAGATAAACTCAACAGTAATCACTGGGACAGTACAAAGGAAGTGAGGGAGAAGGAAATTCAAAAGGTCAAAGACAAATTGCCAACGAGTCCGTGAAGACTTCAATTCTCTGAAGATGGATACTTAGCTCTACCTTCCCCAGATCTAGAACAACTAGCAGCAGCTGGAACTGGAATGGAGAAGGAAATGCATGCAAAAGAGCTCAGGCAGCAGAACTGTAATTCTCAGATCTGGAATATGTGCCGCCAAGTCATCGAGATGATAAGATAGTCATTCAAATTATGGAAGAAGATGTAAGAATGTTGAATGAACACTGGGCGACTGCTTTAATAGGGTATGTGCTTGGTGATACTACATATGATAAATCTATGGAAAATTATGTAGAATCTGTGTGGGGCTTTGTCATCAAGCCCCAAATTCTATACCACAAGGATGGATACTGTATATTTCGATTTGCAACAATTGAGGAAAGGGATCTATTTATGCAAGAAAGGCATTGTTCTTACCACAATAAGTCGTTTATTTTGCAGAATTGGGAAATGGACTTCCATTTTGACCCTAAATGTATTACTACAATCCCTTTGTTGATTCATTTTCCTAGTCTGCCTGCTGGGTACTGGACTGCTGATGCATTGAGAAAAATGGATAGTGTTGTAGGGTTACTAATGTACACTGACAAATTCACAGCTGAGTTGAACAAAATTTCCTATGCTAGAGTACTAGTAAAAGCTGACATTACCAAGCCTTTGGTGGAGAGTATTGAGATTGAAACTCCGACCGGAACTAGGTAGCAGGAAATCTTGTATGAATGGAGACCAAAGTTGTGTAGTGAATGTGTGCATTTTGGTCATGATAACTTTGAATGCCGAAGAACTAACCAGAAGAATACTGAAGATGCTGAATTTAAAGTTCCTAAAAGAAGAAATAGGAAAAGAAGGAAAAGGGTAGCTTAAGAGTGGAAACCAAAAGGCCAGCAAAAACAAGAAGAGGTGATGGAAGAACAACCTTCAACTGAAGTAGACATGGGTAATCAGGATATAAGTGAAAAATAATCTGATCAAATTATGTAGATGGCAAGCAGGAATGGAGGAAGCATGGTACAGAATAAGCCAATTATGCAGAAGACCAAAACTATAGAAGCTAGCAGCTCAAACAGATTTACAATCCTGGATGAGTGTGGGCAAAGTTATGTACAGGGAGATGCACTAATGCCTGAGCTTATACAACAACCACCATAATCATTAGCACTTGGAACATAAGAGGGCTAAATAAACCCTATAAGCAGGAGTTAAGAATCTTTCTGCAAAATAATAAAATAGATATCCTTGGATGTTTAGAGACTAAAGTTAAAGAAAAGAAGGCAAAAAATATACTGCAAAAGGTAGCAAAGGATTGGGGATATTGTTGTAATTATTCAAAGGCTGAAAATGGAATAATATGGGTACAATGGAAAACATCCTTGACTGTAAAGATAGTCCACATCCATGAGCAGTTTATCCAATGCTTAGTAGATGACCCAATGACTAGTATTTAAATAATGTTGATAGTGGTCTATGCTAAAAATAAGATACAGGAGAGGGCAATACTATGGCATGATTTGCAGTAGGTACGGGGCAGACTCAAATTCCCTAGCTCATAAGTGGAGACTTTAATAACGTCCTAACCACAGATGACAGGTTAGGACAACCAGTGACTGCTAGTGAGGTTTAAGAGTTTAAACAATGTATTAGTAACATGCAGCTGACCCCACTTAGAACAAAGGGATGCTTTTTTACATGGTATAACAAATAGGATGCACATGCTAAAGTGGTAAGATTGACTGGGCTTTTTGAAATTTCAAATGGACTTAAGGATTATGGGCATGTGGAAGCAGATTGCTTAGAGCCAGGAGTGTCTGATCATTCTTCTATCTTAGTCCAAGTCAGGAAAAGGAAAACTTGTCACCCCAAGCCATTCAATCTTTACATGGTAACAATGGAGCATAACGACTTTAGGCCTATGGTGGACAGAATATGACAATAGAATGAGATGTATCCTATGACTAGTATTTGGCAAAAGTTACATAAACTGAAGAATGAGGCTAAAGGTTTGAACAATAAGATAGGCAGATTATAAGCAAAGGTTCACACAAATAAGGCAAAGACTAGAATGCACTCAAGCTAAACTGGTGCATGATTCTTTCAACCAATTCCTGATAGAACAAGAAAAACACACCATGCATGAATTGGAGAAATGAAGTACAATAGAGGATAGGATATTGATGCAAAAATCAAGAGTAACATGGATTGCCTATGGTGACTCAAATTCAAAGTACTTTTATGCGCAGTTGACAATTAGAACCAGCAAGAATAATATTACTATTGTGTACAATGATACAGGGATGAAGATTACTGATCTAAGTGCTGTGGAAAAAGAATTGATAAATTTCTTCATTCAACAATGGGGAAGGCCACCAGGTTAAAGCCATGTCCAATTACTAGTTTTATTAAAGTAGGAGATTGTTTAAACCTACAGCACCAGTAGGAACTGATAAATGAGATCACACATGAGGAGGTGGATGAAGCTGTGAGAGATATGCCAAATGAAAAAGCTCTTGGGGTTGATGGTTACCCTATAGAGTTCTTTACAAAACACTGGATGACAGTGAGGCAAAACATATATGAGGTTGTGTCCTTTTTCTTCCATAACGGTAAAATGAAAGTAGCATGGAACTGTACAACCATTACTCTGATACCTAAAGTCCCAGCACCCACAACAGTGAAAGATTATAGGCCTATTGCATGCTGCACTATATTGTACAAAATTATTGCCAAGATCCTGACTAAAAGGATTAAAAGAGTAATTGAGGTAATTATTGGTAAGTCACACTCTGTCTTTATATAAGGAAAAAGCATTATAGACAACATCCTATTTAGCCATGAACTCTTCAAAGGCTATAATAGGAAGGGTCCATCCCCTAGGTGTGTCCTTGAGGTTGATATAAGAAAGGCTTATGACTTACTGGACTGGAAATTTCTCAAATACATGCTCACTGATCTTGGATTTCAACATAAATTCATCTATTGTATAATGGAATATGTGTCAATAGTGTCCTACCCTGTAGTGCTTAATGGTGGACTTACAATGCCTTTCAAAGCCCATAGAGGAATCATGCAAGGTGATCCAATGTCACCTTACCCATTTGTCATTGCAATTGAATACTTGCAGAGGGAGATGAGCCAACTAGCCACCTTAAAACAATTCAAATACCACCCAAGATGAAAAAAATTTGGGGTGACACATATTTGCTTTGTGATGATTTGCTCATGTTTTGCAGGGTAGACACAACTTCAGTAAAAATAATGTAGGAAGCATTCTACAAGTTTTCTGCTACAACTCTGCCGCAGGCAAGTACAAACAATAGCTCCATGTATATAGCTAGTGTTCCACAGCATATCAAGGAGATGCTACTTGAGCTTACAGGCTTCAATGAGGGAACTATTCCCTTTAAGTACCTGGGGGTGCCACTGTCTACTATGAAGTTGAATATACACCAATGCTTGCCACTAGTGGAAAAGATCACTGAAAGAGTAAATTGTTAGTCTGCTAGGATGGTATCCTACTCTGGGAGATTGAAACTCATTAAATCCGTGCTATTTGGCATTCAAACATATTGGGCTCAAATTTTTTTGTTGCCAAGAAGATTATGAAGATGATAGAGATCATTTGTAGAACTTTTCTTTGGACCTAATCAAATGCCATTTCAAGAAAAGAATTGATAGCTTGGGACAAGATTTGTCAACCAAAAACTTCTGGGGGCTGAACATTATCAATATGGGGGTATAGAACAAAACTGCAATTATGAAACAACTATGGGCTTTGACAATGAAGAATGATGCTTTATGGATCAAATGGACACACATTTACTACATCAAGTAAAAAGATATTGCAGAAATGAACACACCTAAGACAACCGTTTAGGTGGTAAGAAAATCATAGAGGCCAAGAAAGATGTGTACAGAAGAATTCAGTGCATGGTAGTGTCATATAAACTTTGACAGACTTGGTGAAATAGGGCAGGTTCCAAATTCAAAGGGCCTATATCCAGCTACTACCTCAGCATCCAAAAGTTAGCTGGAAAAGCATTCATCTGCACACACAAATTCATCCACGTTTCAAATTTCATCTATGGCTAGCTATTCAATAGAGAATAGCAACTGTGGATAGACAACTCAAGTTTAGAATTCAGATACAACCTGATTGTGTGTTTTGTGCAGGTACTAATGGAAACATTTGAACATTGTGCTTTGGATGCCCACACACCAGGTTTGTGGGATAGAATACTAAAATGGCTAAAAATTACAAGAATAATTGAAAGCTGGAAAGATGAGATGGCATGACTCATCATTATAGCCAAAGGGAATAACGGTAAAGCAGAAATCAGTACAACGGCTTTTTCCATGGTAGTATATTATATTTGGCGGGAAAGAAACTCCATCAAATTTTAAAAGGGTCGATACATGGTGGATGAGACATGCAAGGAGATAGCAATACACATGAAAATACAGGGGAGATCAAAGATCAAATGGCAACAAGTATTGCAAAATATAAATAGTTATCCTTAGGAGTATCTTGTTTTCTACTTACAATTTTATTTAAGCTAGAATCTCTGTAATAGTATTAGTGATTACGAGATTGACGGTTAGCACCAATCTAGCTTTGTAAATACTGTTTTTCCTGAAATGAAATGCTAATTTTCTAGAGACACTACTGCATTTTAGGCCTACAACCACCCTAGAGAAGTGTGGCCTAAAATGCCAAGAAGTGTAGAATTTGGGGAAAGGCAACACTTTATGGCTTTAGGCAACGCTTTTGGGAGGGTGGCCTAAAGTACTGTAACCTTTGATTATTGGCCACGCTTTATAGGCGTTGCCCTAGAAGGCACACTTCAAAAGTGTGGCCAATACGGCACAAAGGCCACACTTATATTTTCTGATATAGCCACGCTATTTTGACAAAGGCTACACTTATAAAACGTGATTATTGTCACGTTGTAGGCTACACTTAGAAAGTGTGGCTTCTAAAGAAACATTTATCATTCGCAGGCCAGATTGAAATTCCCCATTGGCCACACTTTATTAGCGTGGACATTTTGTCTACACTACATTATTTTATTAACCACAATTTTGTGGTTAAAAAACTATATTTGTTTACATCAAGTTCTCACACACACACTCACACATATATATATATATATATATATATATATATATATATATATATATATATATATATATATATATATATATATATATATATATATATATATATATATATATATATATATATATATATATATATATGAAGCATTAATTTATATGATAAGTAATAGAATAAAAATAATTCAAATGCATATACTTGAAATAAATTTCAACAAAAGAAACACACTGTGTACTTTAATTTCTATAGAATTAAAGCAATATTACTTCAAGAAATTCACTAGCCACTTGTCAATTTTCTGAGCTTTGATTTGTCCTTTACACCTGCCATACATCCTAAAAATGCCACTCAAAATCTTCACTTTGGATTAAACAAGAAAATTCTCTTCCATTTCATTTTACACCAAAAAGGTAAAGCAAATGCAAGACTTAATCAAGTCGACTGCACAGTACCCACTTGGAGCAAAACGCCAAAACAATCAACAGTATGGAATATGACCCAAAAATCATTTTCTCTTTTTCTGCTTACGCATTCTCAATAAGAAAGGTTAACACATGAATTATGGGGTTTTGACATATTGTGGACTGATGTCAAATTATAATGGACCAAAGGTCCCACTTAATTCCAAGAAAAACACAAAAATAAACATCTTGTTCCAAAGGTCTTCACCATTCACTTTAATGATTCAAATTGATTTCTGGCCACCGTTTCTAATTGCATCATTTGTATTTTCCTATACATTCAAAACAGAATTAGAAAGAAATGCTTGTAACGAGAACTAGGATTAACAAAAAGCCTGAAAATACTTGAAATTAATTGGTAAAACCAACAATCTAACACCACATCAGTCCAAAATATTAAAAGAAACTATGTATTCCTAACTCATCAGTCCCTTTGCTCATGGGAATATGATGAATTCCGCTAATGCTGGACATGGAAACTAGACGGATAGACTTGACAACATTAACAATAAAAAAAGACCAAGCTACCCAATATATATTCAAAGCAGAAGACCAGAGAAACCAAGCTACCCAATTAACCTAAATATGTAGCAAACGGGATTGAACCACCCAAAAGACCAGGTAGATCTCGACCCAATAAATCAGCATCCGCATGCACCCCTACTGAGCACTCGAAAATTGAAAATCTCCTAAGAAAGCTCAAATCTGGCAGCCCTGAAGAGGAACGCTTTACTTCAAGTGAAATCCACCTTCTTGCGAAACGTAATGCTGATAATCAGTGTTGCAATCACTAAAGCGGGTGCCATTCCTCTGCTGGTCCACCTTCTGTCCACACCGGATTCTCGGACCCAAGAGCAAGCTGTTACAGCACTTCGTAACCTTTCTATATGTGAGCACAATAAAGGAGACATCGTAACTTCAGGGACAGTGCCTGGAATTGTGCATGTGCTAAAGAAAGGGAGCATGGACCTGGAGAGATCGTTTAAGTGTCAATATCTGCGTTGGCGTTGTTGATTCATCTCTTAGTAATCTCTCTCCTGATTGTGTGAACTCTATAATTTTGGGCAGAAGACCTCTAATATTGCCTATCTTTTCACAGTTATCATGGTTGCGAGCAAGTTTCTTTAAAATAAGCAGCCCCAAATGATTGAATGTCCAAAATCCATAATTTTCATTGTCAAAGATGATTCTCTTTTCACAAATTTCATCATTTGCTCCAGTAGACCCTATGTTGATTTGGAGAAGTGAAGATATGGACTCCATAGCACATGGTATACCCGTGACATGAAGAGAATTTTGCTTTTTACATGTAAGCTTAGATATAATCTCTGCTGCTGATAGCCTTAACTGTTCTTCTTCTATGTCTTTCCAATTGAGCATCTCAACCAACCTCTCCATTACTACTATGTTTGTTCCAATCTTCTGAAGTGTCATGATAAAACCGTGGACTCGTAGCAAATTTTCACAATATTTTAGCACCAATAAGTTGCTCATCAGGTGAGTTAGAGGTTAAGAGTTCAATAGCAAGCTCGCAAAAATGCAGCAGCCACCCTATAGTGCCTCTGGAACATTATAGGTGCTTTAAACCATATCATGTGAGATCACAACTGCTTAGCGACCTGTATTTTACTAATCTCAGCATTGTAATAACCAACACAAACACTTTTACATATATGACCACAATGTTGTCTGCTAAGATCTCGTTAAAGTGGATTTACATGTTTTACCTGAATCGTATTGCCCCCTGTATCCCTCTAAAGAAAAGTGAAAGGAAGATGATTTTTTCATATCGGCAAGCTCATGGCTCAAGCCAGAAAATATCTCACAGGCAATTTTTCTAAACTCAACCTCATCGCGAATGAAAGATTGCTGATTATTTTCAACATTTGGAGTTAAATCAGCAACAGAAAGATGAGAACCTCAGTCCCTCTCTAATCGCCTACTCACACTACTCGGTCTTACTCTCAGTCTTTCACTATCGTCCTTGTCGTCTATCACAGAGTATCAGTAGTTCAGTACACCTAACACCATGATACATCACAGTACTGCAACACATCAGGAACTACACCAGATAAATAGTCCAATACAATGCAATGGGGATGCAGACAACACTAGATACCAATACAGTATAGGTGTGAATAGCTGGACATCTATATGCACTGCAAATACCTATTGAGATACCAATAACCAACTTGAAAATAATTTTTCTATAGTCTAATTTCAAACATTATGACCCTTAGAATCTTAGTCATGGCAATTGATTCGGTTTCCTATCACACACTTATAGAAAGCATGATTTTGTAAGTTACTTAAGATTGAGGTAGTTTTTGGAATTGTAAAATATCAATACCTTTTCAATATTAGGGGCATGAGTTGAGCCAGAAGAATGTGGTAGATTATTGTCTCTCATAGCTCGTGCACTACTTGCATCGACCAATGAAGGAATATTAGATCCAACATACCCTTATATGTCATGAAAATCCAGTCTAGGGTTGTTTTTCACAAATTGACTACGAAAATATCGCATTTCTTCTCTCATGACTTCCTTCATTTCTTCCTTCAGAGAAGTTATTTCATTGGCATGTTGTTGTTTATGTTCGGTGATTTCTTCATCTTTTTAAGAGAGCTTGTCGTTACCGATCGACCATAGCATCTAACCCGACCAGGCTGCTCCTTTCTAAATAAAGCCCTAAATGCATCATCTGCTGTTTCTCCGGAACTTTGACGATTCTGAAGTTCAGACTGTCAAAACAAATATTATAAAAAAGATTATTAAAAACTTTATATCTCAAAAAGCTAGAAAAGTAGATTTCAAATAGAAATAGAGGTATATTAGAGATGCTATAAAGAGTAGTCCAAAAGACTATCATTCTCTTAAAGAAACACATTCAGTTAAAGAGAAAAAGTACAATAACAAGACTTAACTTGCAGCATGACTTACTATTGCAACTTGAGTATCCGTATGAAATTCCTTCCCTTTCTTTGTACGAGTTGTTATAAACATTTCAAACTTTGATGGTTCTTCATTGTTCTCTTTGGTTGCACGCTACAAATTACATCAAAAAAGATATAAAAAAAAACATCACTGTGTTCCGACAAAGTACTAAAAGAAATGAAAGTTAGATTACAAAGTGTCGACTAATATTACCAATGCCACACGCACTCTTGCAAAATTAATAGGTCCCATTCGATGCCTCCACTTTTGTTTATTCCTGTTTTTATAATTTAATTGGCACATTGCCTAACAACAAAAGAAGTATATTAATTAATAAATCAAAAAGGAAAAAAATATAGACTATAACAATAGGTAAAAATGCTGGAATGCACGATTTAATCTTACTTGGACATTTTCATTATCCCAATACTCAATCAATTGACGGAATTGAACTTCAGGTATTTCATTGGGACGATTTTGTAGCATTTCATCAATGGTAGCATTTTTATCAAAATATTTCATCTTAATATTTCTCTTGTGTCGCTTCCAAGCATCACGAAGATCAGTCATGACCCACTTCTCTCCTTCAGCTGGAATTATAAACTTGGACTGTGCAAAACAATACAAACACATAATATATATATATATATATATATATATATATATATATATATATATATATATATATATATATATATATATATATATATATATATATATTAGTAGAAAAATACAAAAAAATATATAATTGAAAAATTAATTATTCTTACATTGACATATTTTCACATTCGTTGCTTAACATCCTTTGACACAGCATGCCAACTAGCATGCACCAAGGGGATAAATCTTGGATTCCTTGCAATTGTTCCTAAAAAGTTGATCAAATCAGACACTCTCTTGTCAGTTAGTCCAACTGCTTGTCCTTTGTCAAATGTCACCTCCTCTCTTTCTTCAAAACTTCTTGCATGAATATTCTTACATGTTGTTTTCCCTCGAACTCTTTTCTTCTCTGTAGTCCCTAGATTGATATAACAAGAAAGACATAAGAAGAAAAAAGAATTAAAATATGTAGAATAATTATAAGGTTTAAGGCATACAACCTGCAGCACTATCGATGTCATCTCCCCATCTCCAATAAATTCATCGTCACCAACTTCATCTTGTGCAGCAAAATTATCCAATTCTATTTCACGCTCATCAATAATAGGAGAGGACATGAATCCGACTTCATTTTCTGGGTGATTATCAGGATGTTTTTCACCACCGACTTGTATCTCATTTTTTTTGAAGAAATTGATTAACACTCGTCGACGGTAGGACTGAGTTTGTCTTTACCACTTTGCAATTTTGTAGCTCATGAATATCATGTTGTTTCTCTTTTTCACCTTGTGATCTTTTAAGAATATGTAAAGTGGTAGGATCTACCTTTGCAAATGATTGGATCATGGATATGGGCACAGATAATTTACTCGTTCCTTGGTTTTGAATGGGCTCCTCCAATTGAATTGACCTTTGTTTAATTTGTCCTTTACTTGTAATACTATTCCTTCCTAACTTTTGAACTGACACATGGGATTGAGTTAACCTCTCTCTACTTTTTCCTTCTAATGTTGCAGGCATACAATTCTTCCTTTTAACTCCAAGCAAGGGATTCTCTTTAGTAGCATTACTGTTGCTATCACTTGCAAGCTTTTCCCTCTTAATCTAAAATATTTTGGCTAGTTCAACACTTGATCGGTATTGGAAATCGAAACCTATATTCTTCATTGGACTTTGAGCTTTATTTGGATTTGGAACATTTCTCTTAAGAGCTGCCGCTTGATTCATCCTACATACAAAAAACATTAAATTATTTTAGAGATGAAAAATATCCAAAATAACTACATGTTGTGTCAGGTTAAAGATGCGGATGCATTGTACATATGTTTAAGTATTGGTTTTAACTTTCAAGCTCAAGATAGCTCATTGTATTATTCTTGTAAGAACTATGTCATCTATATACTTTTCACCTTTATACTTCTTGATTTTATAGAGTAAAAGATTTAGAAATTCATGGTAAAGGCTTCCAGTAGTTAAACTGAAACATGGTTAATATCAAGCATACAACAGAAGCATTTCTGTGGTTATTCTTAACATCAAGCATACATCAGGAGCATTTATGTGGTTATTCTAAAAACCTTTGAAGCTAATGAATACTTGTTTCCTTGCATCAGTGTTTAACAGTTGGAGTTTTGAGGTTTCAATTCTAAGGACTTGAAGTTTTAGTTTAGCAGCCTCCACTCCAGTGAACACCTCATATGTCTAACAGCGTACACTGGAAATAAAAAACTATGCAGTAGTAGCTAATCGGATAACTTGTAAGAAATACTATTGCATCAGTGTTTATATATGAATTCAATCATCTAGTAAATGATTTCTGACATTTTGGAAAGAATGGATCATTTCCAATAATTACGCGTGCATGGATTAATAGTATATGCACATTCTTCTAAATAACATGGGTCAAAAACACACTGAACGAAGAAAAAGTAAAACTATAATGTTGGACGATGTCCAGAACCAAACACATGTTGCTTTAACTAGCAAAGAACATATATACAATTCTTAGCCAAGAATATTAAACTTTACATATTCAAGGAACAAACCTTGGATACGGTTGTCTTGCTTTAGAAAGATTTCTCTGAATCTGCTTTGTCCACAAGGATAGCTGAATATTAGAACTTATGCAAAATAAAGAAAGAAAGCAGAGGAAAGGTTGATTCAATCCATCAAGTCTAAACTTTTAAAAACTTCCTTCAATGTAAGATACTACCCATCCCAAAATATGACTACCTATTTTTCAAAGACTCATGTTATTAAATCCAAAAGAATAGGCATGCCAATATATAGTTCTCGACACACACAAAATAATTTACGGTTCCTTAGAAGGGACACATTGAATAACCAATCAAGTAATTGCTAGTGATACCAAAAGGGACACATTAAAAATACATGATCAATAAAATATATGTGCACATCAAAGAAATCGATAAGCAAGAAAATATTCAATATTGAACTTGAAAAAATAGACAACATCAATTTAAAACTAAAGCAACAGTTTTTAATATTTTTCTAGCTATTAATAAAAAAATGGCTAAGCTATTTTCTATTTGAATTAGAAAAAAAAAAACTCATGATGTGTCTTCAAAATCAAACTCTTCATCCAATTATATTTCAAGTTGTTGTGCTAGAAATCCTTCTGGAGGTACATCAAGAATGGTTGCTGGAAAATCACTCCTTACTAAGGCAACTTCACCATTATCCTCCGGTATCGATGGGCTAGCCAAATATTCAGATGTCTCATTTTCATAACACTGTGGGGCATTAGCTTCAAATTCATCACTTATGCTAAAGAAGTCTCTCAGGATAGTCTTCATGACACAATATTTATCTTCATCATATGGATCTTGCACATAAAAGCATTGATGTACCTGAGATGCTAGGACAAAAGGCTCATTCTGATAACATTTCTTGTTGAAGTAGACATAATTTAGGCCATAACTATCTTCTTCAACCTCATACCAGTCACACTTAAATAAGACAACCCTAAAATGTCCATAACAGCTAACTCAACTATATCAATTATTCTACCATAATAAGTAAAATTTGCATTAACTGGATTTTTATCTTTTGAGATTGCGAAACTTGTAGTTTGAGCGACTAATGTAACACCACTATTTTGTGTTTTACGTCTTGCATCACGCTTCCTCACATGGAATCTATATCCATTGATGAGATACCCATAATATCTTTTAGCAATTGAATTTGGTCTGAAGGATAATTACTTTTTAAGATCGAGCACATCCACTTTCAAAGAACGAGTTTTAAACCATTGAGAGAAGTTGACTATACTTCTTGGCCTTGCTCCATTTTGATCCTCGCATCTGAATACTAACCTCAACCTCATATTCTCTACACAACAAGTATTTTTATTTGTTAGAAAAATGATAAATAAAGTAATTTCATAATAATCCACACAAATAAACGCTATAAGTGATTAAATTACCTTATATATTCTTGAACTTCATCACAATTGTTCAATAAGTATATATGTGCCTGATTTAGTGACATGTCATCTAAAACAATTGGATCACTCTTTTTTCGCTCCTAAAGGATAACCTGTATTAGGGAACAAACTAGAAGATTGTTCATTAATTGAATCATATTCATCATTGTTTTGTGGTCGTCGATTAAATCTAGTATTTACGCCTCCATGTTAGTACCTAGAGCATATCAAACACTCTTCAACCAAATATGCCTCAGCAATAGATCCTTCTGGATCATTTCTGTTGCGAACATATGATTTTAATGTACACATATACCTTTCAGGAGGATACATCCATCGATTTTGAACTGGACCTCCCAACCTTACCTCATTTGCCAAATGAATAGGCAAATGAATCATTATATAAAAAAAAGTTGGAGGAAAAATTCTTCCAATTGATTCGTTGTTTCTCTAATCTCTACTTCCAAGCAAACCAGCTCTTCCATTGTGATAAATTTTTGACAGAAATGGCGAAAGAAAGAACTTAGACGAATCAAAGAGATAGCAACATGATCAGGAAGTATGCTTTTAACTGGTATTGGCAACAAATAATGTAACATGAAGTAGGCATCATGGGTTTTATAACCGGATAATTTTCTTTCATCTAGCTACACACACCTGGATATGTTGGAAGCACTACCATCAGGTAGCTTTGCTGTTTTTAAAGCACCATAGAAAACTGATTTCTCACCATTGGTCATTGAGAAGCATGCTTTTGCAAACTTTGTTCTCTTGCAATCCTTTGTATCCTTTGGTTGGATGTTCTTCTTAATGCCCATCTCTTTCAGATCATTGGTAACGTCCAATTCTACCGCTAAAAAGCAATAGACACGGTCTTACACAATATATTAACCCAACTATAAGTCGGGGTCAAATCCCACATAGAACAATGTGTAGGCGATTAGGAATGCAAGAAAATTATCGCTAGTCGCGCTAAGCCAAACACTTAAGATTTTGGGTTGAAAAGATTTCTATATCTAAATGCGTGTCATGACCCAAACCCTGGTCGTGATGGCGCCCAACAGTTGCTAGGCAAGCCCGGCCATCTTATCCATTTAAACCAACAAATTATAAATCAATACTGATTAATCGGCATAATTAGCTTGTCTTTATAACAAATCAAGAAGTGTAGAAATAAATTATACACGAAAACAGACCCAACCAAATCGTGGTGTCACAAGTCTGAGCCTCTACAAATGAGATCTACTAAACAATCAAGTCTAAGCAGAATGGACACAACAGAAAGATAAAAAGGAAGAGGTCAGGTACTGCGGATGCCGGCAGCTACCTCGAAGTCTCCACAAAATGGGGATAATAAAGCAGTTGCGATAGCTCAACTGCCCTCCTGAACCTGTGAATCTGCACAAAAAGTGCAGGGGAGTGGGGTGAGTATATTTCAACTTAGTGAGTAATAATAATAAACAATAGCTGAAAATAAGAACACATGTACTATCACTAAACAGTTCTAAGGGTAACCTCATAAGTAGGTCATCTCTGCGGTGAATACTCTCATCTCCAGTCCACATCTATCTCAACAAGGTCCCACACTGACCAGATCCCCACTCGTACCGCTATGGTGCACAACCAACTCAATGTATGTAGATATATACATATGTCTATAATGTATAAGTACTTATGTATGTATACGGATATGAATAAGTATAATGCTGCGGCGTGCAGCCCGCTCCAATACATATACCGCTGCGGCGTGCAGCCCGCTCCATTTAACGTCGATGGCGCTCACTGGGGGTGTTTACAGACTTTGGAGGGGCTCCCTAGGCCCAAGCGCTATGATACTGCGACGTGCAGTCCGATCCATACATATATTACTGCGGCGTGCAGTCCGATCCAATATAAGAGGGGCTCCCTAGGCCCAAGCACTATAATACTGCGGCGTGCAGCCCGATCCACACATGTATTACTGCGGCGTGCAGTCCGATCCAATATATATATATATATATATATATATTTATATATTTATACTGCTGCGGCGCGCAGCCCGATCCCATAATATACACCAGTGCTCACTGAGAATGTGTGCGGACTCAGACTCCGAAGGGGATCCTACAGCCCAAGCACAATAATACTGCTGCGTGCAGTCCGATCTAACATATATACTGCTGTGGCGTGCAACCCGATCCAATATAAATACTGATGCGGCGTGCAGCCTGATCCAATATAAATATTGATGCGATGTATATATATATATATATATATATATATGTATATATATATATATATATATATATATATATATATATATATATATATATATATATATATATATATATATATATATACATATATATACACACATATGTACATGATACACCATGGAATGTAGTATAAGATTGGCCTTTTAGGCCCACTCAGCTAAATCAGGGAATTTTCACCCTAAGTAATCTATCTCTCACAGTACACATCAAGGACTGGCTCTTAATATGCTATTCAGCTAATTTTACGGCTGAGTGTAAGTTTCCAACATGATATATAGGGGTCGCCTAGCTCTACAGATCCCCTAATGCTCTACAGATCGGCACAAGGCTCCAAACATGGCTATTAGCCCAATTACACGGTTATAATCTCATTCTCAGTCATAATACATAATACACTATTAGCCGGGAAGGACCAAGTCCAATTCCCCAATCACAATGTCACCACGCCCGTCATAAGACGCGTGTCTCATCTAAACATAGCACTGTGAAGTGTAAGTACGGGGTTTCAAACCCTGAGTACATTATTTACTATCACCACTTACCTCGAATCGGTAGAAGCCTCAGTCCGCCTTGCGCTTGCCTCGTAAATCAGTCTCCTCAGATGCCAAATCTGCTCAAAATCATAAAGAATACATCAATATATGCTAATAACACACAACCCATTCGAAATAACTCAAATTGCACCGAAACCCACGAAGTTGTCAAAACCCGGCTTTTGGTATGCTTCTCAAAAAAATACGAAAGTTACATATTCGGAATCCTCGTCTCAACACGAGTCTATGCATATAAAGTTTTCCAAAATTGGACTCCGTTTGCCCACTCAAATCGACATATTACCAAAGCCCTGGCTTAGGCTAAATTCCCCCACAATATCCCCCAATTTCAGTAAAATATAGGAGGATTTCATGATAAAAACGCGTAATTAAACCACAAAACTTACCTCCGACGATAACCCGATGAAATCCCAGCTATTTCCCGTCACTTTCTCTCTCTAGGGCTCAACAATGGAGCTTTAAGAATGATAACCAGCGTATGAAATGTTCTATAATTAAAGTCTCTGCCCAGGCATTTAACCCTCCGCGAACGCAACACTACCCACGCGTTCGCGATGAACAAAATTTGCAGCCTCTGGATTTACCCTATGCGAACGCGTGCTTCCAGCCGCATTCGTGATGCTCATACATGCCATACCTTCGGGAACGCGTTCGATCCTCCCGCGAACGCGATGCCTCCGATCCTGAACCTATGCGTTCGCTTTCCACCTATCGCAAACACGATGAACAACTCTGATACTCTTCACGAACGCGTGACCTCCTAAGCGAATGCGAATAAGGAATTTCTTCTACAGATATTGCAGCAATTCAGCTGCTGCCTTAGGCCAAAAATGGTCCGTTTGGACCCCCGAATTCATCCCGAGGCCCTCGGGACCCCAACGAAAACTACCAACATACCCCATAACACGATGCAAACTTGTTCCAATCATAAAAACACGCCCTCAAACACGGAAAACATCGAATCCAAGCAAATTTAATCCTAAGTTTTCATTCAAACTTCCGCAACCGACATTCGATCAAAAACCCGACCAAACGACCTCCGAATGACCTGAAATTTTGCAGACACATCCAAAATCACCTAACGGAGCTACTGCATTTGCCGGAATTCCATTCCGACTCCCGGATAAAAATCTCACCTACCGATCGGATATCGCCAAAATTCAACTTTAGCCAATTCAAGCCTAAAACTACACCGGACCTCCAAATTCACTTCCGATCGCTCTCCTAGCTCATAAATGACCTCCCGAGCGGACCGAATCATCAAAATTCGATTCCGAGCCTTCTAACTCACAAGTCAACATCCAGCTGACTTTTCTCAACTATTCCTTCTTCTAAGAGACTTTTTGTCTCATTTCCAACTAAACTCAATCCGAATTGACTAAAACTCGCCAAACATGCATATTGAAACATTAACAAGCATTTAACGGGGATAACGAGGTGATAACTCACATGATGACGGACCGGGTCATCACATTCTCCCCGACTTAAGCAAACGCTCGTCCTCGAATGGACCAAGAGGTTTATTAGAAGTAACCCAATAGCTGAATGACCTTACCAAGCGTATATTCGGGGCGATCCAACGTCACCCTATCTCAAATATGTCCGGTACACTCTATAGCTGGAAATCTCACAGCCCATCCGCACCATAGACCACATTGCACTTTCCGAGATCACATACCAAATCCGAATCTCATGCCTATACTCAGAATACACAAGATCCATCTGTAATAGCCCATACTTGCCACCCCGGGTGAGATCATATGATGTATCAAACAACCCAATCACTCGATACGATAATCTCTAATCAAGACAATTGGCCACAATAACCAAATACTAGCAGAAAGAACCTTTCTCATTAGATAGAGTCTTATTCCAACACCTTCATATCCTGCCCACGGCAACTGAAGCATGCGATATACCGAACCCATCTCTCGGGTCAACCATTCGTGAATCCATTTCCCTTTTAAAACTGATACCACAATAGGTTTCGGAGCCAAATCTCGATATTACCTTTCTAACAAGCTAAGATCAAATATGCTTGTACTCATTAATGACTCAAGCGATCATTTTGATTATAGCACACCACACTGGTGATACCTCAACACTGGCCTAAGCCGCGACGAGCACAACACTGGCTCCAATAAGAACGATCCGAACACACTCGAATCATGACAACAGACTCACACAAAGAGCTATAATTCAAATTCCTCAATACCATCACAACACATAACTGAGATCTCGTCTCACATCATAGAATTAGAGTGCCTGAATCCTCATAGAAAGGTCATAACACCACGTGGCCTTGGCACGACTCCTGATTCTATCGAAATACTATTACTCTTGAAGCACCTCAAGTCACCATGCTCAGAACGGTCAGCCACGCACATATTTTGGTCTGAACTCAAGAAATCAATCACACTTACGGTGATACAATTGATATACGCTATCAAATCCTAAAAGCTCACAATTGATGTGCTATTCCCCGAGCGATACCCAATACGGACTATTCCTCAGAAGCTAGGAAGTATTGTATACAAAGTAACATATAGGATGCTATATTTTCCATATCACACTGTTGCGGTGTGCAACCCGTTCCAATAACATACCCGTGGCGGCGTGCCACCCGATACAGATACCATACATGTGGCGGCGTGCCATCCGATCCAAATATTATACCTATGGCGGCGTGCCACCCGATCCACGAATACATCTAGCATAGGGAATGCACATCGAGTCAAGTTGCTCATTGCAACAAACATATGCAACAAACATATATATATATATAGCCTCAACCTAGGCCACATAAAACGCATCCGACAAAGTTCCTCAATACTGGAGCTGAATCAATGGTAGATACCTCTACACTGACATCTGCCACGAAGACCCAACTAACAAAGCAATACTTACCAGCCGTCCGCTGGCCCTAGGGTACATCTACCCTGCTGGAGCATGATCCGATGCACTCTGCCACGCAGTTGTGACATTTTCCTGACATAGTCCATATCACATTAGTCTAGACAACCTGACTTATGACAACCAGTCTGCAATCATATATCATTATTCCAATTCATCATATCAAGTAACGAGATAACCACTATAGCTTCCAATTTGCAATAACCGCTAAATGGTGCCGATACACACGACATACCACCACTGCATAGGCGGATTACGAGAACTTCTAGTCTCTAACACATATATAACACATGAATCACTATGCCTGATTCCACTCTCCACCGTACGAATACGTAACACACATCAAGCATCCATTCATACCACGTACGCCATTTAGAAATTTCCCTATGCCAACAATAACTCAATCATCACTGTCAATCCAACAGGAGGATACCACAATACCACTAGGTATTATCAGTTTACATCACCTTGCCCTTTTGACCATATACTCTGCCAAATCACTAGAATAGCAGTACCATTTTCTTTAATGACCAGGAAGCTTGATTCTCAGATTATCTGCAGCTGCCCACGCTGCTTGGGGATTTTAATGGCTTCCCATATAATATGAACAAATCTCAAAGCCTTGAATATGCCATTATCAACTTTCCATAACACATCGCATATACCATACCACACTAAGATAACATCGAAATTCACATTCCTTTCCTACGCGGCAAACATCGGCGCACTCAACTAGTCAAGAACTTTCATGATCCCATATAGAGAAAACTCATTGCCCATTCCATGCTTCGCATACCGACAGGATTATACTCATTTTCAAACCATGATAAAACACATCACAACTCTTTCCTCCCATTCATTGCATAAGCTTAACTGCCAGGACTGAGTCCTTTTACCCACATCGAGCTACGCAACTGCCAGCTCATCAAGAGCTTTATTGCACCATAACTGCAAGGCTCATTACCTCGAACAACACCAGGTGTTACCCGTGCCATTTTCATACTGTTCCAATTTACTAACAAGTTGTTCCATTTACCTAGTTTCCTTTCTGATTCATCTTTAATTGAATATTAGCCTTTACTGTAGCACTATAATACATCAACTCATGTTACCACACGAGACTCGTACATAAGACCACATCGTCTAAGACTCACAGGCCGTTGAATACTCCCTCAGATGTTTCCCCGAGGTACCATAATCTACAACACTTTACCTTGAAGAACTTCCTGCAATTTGAATTCGTTATCATTACTCTCCAATATAGATACATAGAATCTCATCATCCACATAACATATCGAAAGTCTCGATTTTTTCTAACGAAACCACGGTCTTAGCCACGTACCCAAATCTTAAGACACCTTACCGTTACAAGCAAAATCTTGAACACCGTAAAACAATTCTCGGGCATCATTCACCCTCAACTGGTTATAATTCAACTGCCTTATTGAACAGAACCACTCGTGCCCTACTAGAACTCTGACGCCGCAGAAAATGATTACATTCAGATACAATTAGCTACCTTTCTTTTCTATACACCAAACATTCTTTACCAACATAAGTTCAAAACATCCTAGTATTTCTTCACATCTACAAAGCACCATAACCTTTATCAAAATTTACCAACATACCCAGAGACAGGATCAACATAGCACACAACAGTGCAATCAGTTAATCAATAACAACCTCCCCAACTTGGCTCGGAGCCATACACCCAAGCCCTTTCAGCCACTCATAGCATTCTTACTCAAATGATGCTACAATGTTCTAGTTAGATTAAACTCAAGTCATTTACAAGCTTCGGTGGAGATTCGAGTCATCACACATCTTAACTCTTTTGCAACTCTTGCATTTATACACACACCATTTAACCCTATTCTTTAGGTGACAAAATCTTTTCCACGTCCCAAAAATTTGACAGAATTTCCTTTGTAAGTTGGCCTATCCACCTGCTAGAGAATCACCAAAACCATCCTAACAATACATTCGCAACTCGACAAAACATCACAATGCATATCCACAACATAAATCTCATTACAAGACGAATTATATCATCAAAGTTAGTATATGAACATGCGCTGCACCTGCTCAAATCATAACATATGCCAAATACCTTTCACCACAATACTCAAAGCACAACCAATTCAGTTTTCTTGAGTCTGAACTCATACTACCACATGTAGTGCACTTTACATTTCAGCTAAGAGGCAATAAACATATTCCCACGCCCATAGCTAGGGCTACATGTCAAATCACAATAAGAACCGAATACCTTATAGCTCTCCCATTATCAAACTGCCCTTTTCACAATTAAGATCAATACCGATTGTATGAACTTTATAATACCGGCTCGCGAAATTAGCACATTGGTGCTCAAGCCATAGACAAGGATCCGGCCTCAAGTCCTCCAGGATTGGCCCAACATGAACTCACAGAGATTATATCTCGTCCCTTGATTGGGGAATCATAAGCCGTCAAGGCAAATTTATCACTAAGCACTCGAGTGCGCACATCAACGTGAAAGAGGAATTTCGAGAATTATATCTCAAGCTGAATCAAACACGCACGATAAGAATTCCAAGAATTTGAAACTTTCCTAAAAGGTTTGCAGTCTCTCGAGGATAAGTACAGGCGTCCCCGTACCGATCCACGAGACTCTACTAAACTGGCTCATGACTCGCGAGACCTGTTAAAATAGGCTCTGATACCAACTTGTCACGACCCAAACCCCGGTCGTGATGGCGCCCAACACTTGCTAGGCAAGCCCGACCTTCTTATCCATTTAAACCAACCAATTATGAATCAATACTGATTAATCAGCATAATTAGCTTGTCTTTATAACAAATCAAGAAGTGTAGAAATGAAATACACGAATACAGTCCCAACCAAATCGTGGTGTCACAAGTCTAAGCCTCTACAAATGAGATCTACTACACAATCAAGTCTAAGCAGAATGGAGACAACAGAATGATAAAAAGGAAGAGGTCAGGTACTGCGGACGTCGGCAGCTACCTCGAAGTCTCCACAAAATAGGGATAATAAAGCAGTTGCGATAATTCTCATGTAGGGCAAAAATCATGTGCTCACAAGTATATTTCAACTCGGTGAGTAATAATAATAAACAATAACTGAAAGTGAGAACACTTGTACTATCACTAAACAGTTCTAAGGGTAACCTCACAAGTAAGTCATCACTATGGTGAATGCTCTCATCTCCAGTCCACATCTATCTCAACAAGGTCCCACATTGACCAGATCCCCATTCGTACCGCTACGGTGCCTACCAACTCAATGTATGTAGATATATACATATGTTTATAATGTATAAGTACTTAAGTATGTATATGGATATGAATAAGTATAATTATGTGGCGTGCAGCCCGCTCCAATACATATACCGCTGCGGCGCGCAGCCCGCTCCATTTAATGTTGACGGCGCTCACTAGGGGTGTATACAGACTTCGGAGGGGCTCCCTAGGCCCAAGCGCTATGATACTCTGGCGTGCAGTCTGATCCACACATATATTACTACAACGTGCAGTCCGATCTAATATATATATATATATATATACATATATAGCTATACCGCTACGGCGTGCAGCCCGATCCCATAATATACACCAACGCTCACTGAGAATGTGTGCAGACTCAGACTCCGAAGGGGCTCCTACAGCCCAAGCGCAATAATACTGCGGCGTGCAGTCCGATCCAACATATATACTACTGCGGCGTGCAGCCCGATCCAATATAAATACTGCTGCGGCGTGCAGCCCGATCCAACGTGCACCCCGATCCAATATAAATACTGATGTGGCGTGCAGCCTGATCCAATATAGTTATATATATATATATAAATAATACCTCATAACGGGTCCTCTACCCTGTCCCAATTAGTATAAGATTGGCCTTTCAGGCCCACTCAGCTAAATCAGGGAATTTCCCCCCTAAGTAATTTATCTCTCATAGTACACATCAAGTACTGTCTCTTAATATGTTATTCAGCTAATTTTACGGCTGAGTGTAAGTTTCCAACATGATATATAAGGGTCGCCTAGCTCTACAGGTCCCCTAATGTTCTACAGATCGGCACAAGGCCCCAAACATGGCTACTAGCACAATTACACGGTTATAATCTCATTCTCAGTCATAATACATAATACACTATTAGCCGGGAAGGACCAAGTCCAATTACCCAATCACAATGTCACCATGCCCGTCACAAGACGCGTGTCTCATCTTAACATAGCACTGTGAAGTGCAAGTACGGGGTTTCCAACCCTCAGTACATTATTTACTATCACTACTCATCTCGAACCGGTAGAAGCCTCAGTCCGCCTTGCGCTTTCCTTGCAAATCGGTCTCCTCAGATGCCAAATCTGCTTAAAATCATAGAGAATACATCAATATATGATAATAACACACAACCCATTCGAAATAACTCAAATTGCGCCGAAACCCACGAAGTTGTCAAAACCCGGCTTTTGGTACGCTTCTCATAAAATTACTAAAGTTACATATTCGGAATCCTCGTCTCAACACGAGTCTATGCATATAAAATTTTCCAAAATCGGACTCTGTTTGCCCACTCAAATCGACATTTTACCAAAGCCCTGGCTTAGGCTAAATTCCACCATAATTTCCCCCAATTTCAGTAAACTATAGGAGGATATCATGATTAAACGCGTAATTAAACCACAAAACTTACCTCCGACGGTAACCCGATGAAATCCCAGCTATTTCCCGTCACTTTCTCTCTCTTGGGCTCAACAATGGAGCTTTAAGAATGATAACCCGCGTATGAAATGTTCTGTAATTAAAGTCTCAGCCAAGGCATTTAACCCTTCGCGAACGCGACACTGCCCATGCATTTGCGATGAACAAAATTTGCAGCCTCCGGATTTACCCTATGCGAACGCGTGCTTCAAGTCGCGTTCGCGATGCTTATACATCCCATACCTTCGCGAACGCGTTCGATCCTCCCGCGAACGCGATGCCTCCGATCCTGAACCTACGCGTTCGCTTTTCACCTATCGCGAACGCAATGAACAACTCTGATACTCTCCGCGAGCGCGTAACCTCCTACGCGAATGCGAAGAAGGAATTTCTTCTGCAGATATTGCAGCAATTCAGCTGCTGCCTTAGGCCAAAAATGGTTCGTTTGGACCCCGAATTCATCCCGAGGCCCCCGGGACCCCAACGAAAACCACCAACATACCCCATAACACGATGCAAACTTGTTCTAATCATAAAAACACGCCCTCAAACACTGAAAACATCGAATCCAAGCAAATTCAAGCCTAAGTTTTCATTCAAACTTCCGCAACCGACATTCGATCAAAAACCCGACCAAACGACCTCCGAATGACCTAAAATTTTGTAGACACATCCAAAATCACCTAAAGGAGCTACTGCAACTGTCAGAATTCCATTCCGACTACCGGATCAAAATCTCACCTACCAATCGGATATCGCCAAAATTCAACTTTTGTCAATTCAAGCCTAAAACTACACCGGACCTCCAAATTCACTTCTGATCGCTCTCCTAGCTCATAAATGACCTCCCTGAGCGGAACAAATCATCAAAATTCGATTTCGAGCTCTATAACTCACAAGTCAACATCCAACTGACGTTTCTCAAATATTCCTTCTTCTAAGAGACTTTTTTCTCATTTCCAACTAAACTCAATCCGAATTGACTCAAACTCGCCAAACATGCATATTGTAACATTAACAAGTATTTAACGGGGATAACAAGGTGATAACTCACATGATGACGGGCCGGGTCATCACAATGCGGGAATGTAAACTAACCTAGAAAGCACAAAAAATGATCAATGGCTACAAGTGTGAATGCATCGAGAATCACACTCAAGTAACGATCCAATGTATTTTATGATTTTACAAATATGAGCGAGTTTATGTTAATTAGCCACGGATAATAATTCTTAATTAGCTTCTTCTGAAGACTAACAAGACTTCCTAATTGAATTATCCCTAATCACAATTAGAAGATTAAGCACACCCGGTTGGCTACAAGTAGTTCAATCTTATCCCTAGGTCTAATCTATAAAATGAGGGTTAACGCCTCAAGTTCTTGTTAATTAATCTTTCCCAACTCCGAATTATCTTTCCCAAAATTAATTCAAAGTAAATGGGCGAGTCCTAGAGTTAGCTATTCTCTTTGGAAACATTAAAGAACAAGAATAATTAAAGTAACAATAACTAACTTCATAAATATATAAAAATCATTCAATACATAAGCACAACAAGGTATTTAATCCACACTTTAAATATTAATATTCCCATAAACAAGATTCAAGTGTTGGAAATAAATACTACACACTTAGATATATAATACAAAGCAAGGAAATGAAGAAATAAACATAAATGGGTAAGAAATCCTTAACCAAAAGCTTTAATCTTCAAGACCCAAGTATGTGTGCAAAACCCTAGCCTCCAAACTTGTTGCCAAAAATCTCAAAGAAGTTGAAAATATGATAAAGGATACAAAAGATGATAATAATATCTGTTTGGACGAGTATAAAAATGATTTGGGGTCAAGATTTGTGAAATTCCAATATTGCCCAGAACTAAAGCCCGATCTTCGCAATTGCGAACATATGATCGCAATTGCGACCCATGCCCTGACTGCCCAGGTTCGCATTTGTGAAGTGTTCTTCGCATTTGCAATGATTGACTTCTTCAGTTGACTTTGCATTTGCGAAGTTGATCTTCGCATTTGCGATGCTTCTCTTTTCCTGCCGACTTCGCATTTGCGAAGTTGATCATCACATTTGCGATGTTTCCCTTTTTTTGCTCACTTCGCAATTGCGAAGGTTCTCTTCACATTTGCGATTACTGAGGCCATTCCCCAGATTTTCTCTCTTTTTGACTCCTTTTGACTTGTTTTCACTTGGTTTCTTCACTATTATTTACAAATTACATACAACCTGTAAAATAGAAGTAAATGGCATCAAATACATGATTTTATTGCTCAAACATAGCAAAAGTATTGATTTAAAGAGAAGATGAGATGGTAAAATACCAACTCATCACACCCCCAAACTTGAACTATTGCTTGTCCTCAAGCAACACAAGCAACAAAATCCCTTCCCAAGTGGTTAAGTCAACAATGCATCTCCATAATACCAAGCCAAAAAGAAAGTTTACATTAAGCTCAAATGCATGACTTTGATTGGTAACAACAATTATTCCAAGGCATATGAATTATCAAGCACTTCGCATAAACTTCATTGTACTTCAAGTGCTCAACCACTAATGCAAATCAAAGTAACAACCAAGTCATGACACTAAAGCTTCAAAATTTGCCTCTCTATCACAATCGACTTTCTTTGGTCATTCTTTCCAATTGAAAATGGGATTAAATTCACAACACAAATCTCATGTGCCCTCACTTTTAAGAGAGAATCCCACACTCATGAATCTTAATTTCAAACAACAAGGGGATATCAAATGGAAAGAATTCACTCTCTCTCAAAAAGATGTTCAAATGCATACAAGTAGTACCATAGGATTGCCCTTCATGTATTCCTCCACTAATGTAGACAACTTGGCTCAAAATCAATTAGGACTTAAGGATTGTAGTTTAGGCTTTTGGTTAAGGTAAGGCAAAAATTTCGGTTAAAGTGACTCAAAACCTCCCAAAGCACTACAATCTTTACAATTAAAGTCCCCTTCCTTGAAAAGTATTTTCCATCCTTTCTTCGCTTTTTCATTTCACACCTAGTCTTTCCATTTTCACAATTTCTTATCACTTTATTCTATATAATTTGTTTTTTCTTTTCTTTCCTTTTCTTTTCTTTTCACATTTTTTTCTACCTTCCACGATTTTCAAACAACTTTCATATCACAATTTTTCCAACCATCACCCCCAAACTTAGGCTTTTAGCCTATGCTTATACTTTCAAAGTACTTTAGGGAGGTAGGGTGCCAAAAGCTAGATCAATTAAGAAAAAAGGATTTAAGCTTGTAATATGGTTGCCAAAGAATAAGGTTAAAGGCTCAAAATGGGTTGACTAGGGAAAATATTTAAGGGTAGGAATTTTTAAGGCATGCTAGCGGTCCAAGGAAGGCCTAATATCATTTTTCAACCCAAGTTAGTCTATGATTTCGCCTTGAAGCACATTCCGGGCAAGTTCTATACCACAAGTAATACAAAAGAACTCACAAATAAATCTCACCACACATGGCACATGAAAACTCAAGTGGAATACAAATCCAAAATCCAATTGAAACAAATGACTCAAAGAGGTCACATATAGCATAAAGGAACCTATTTAGTGAATTAAAGAGCCAAAAGTTGAGTCTCACAGTCATGACATCTTTACTTCAATCATTTTTCTTTTTCAACAACTAAAACTTCATATGCCGAGGTTTAAGTATGTTGGTATCAAGCAAGCCACGACTAGGCCAATGGACACAAATCCTAACTCCAAACCATTTATTTTTTCTAATTCTAACAAAAGCTACTCCTAATTACAAGACTAGTTCCCTTAAGAAAGTTGTCAATCTATCCATCATCGGGAAAAGTCAACAAAATTATCCGGTTCAAGAAGAAAGTTGGCATCCTTGGAAAAAGAACCGTGGTATAAAGAAAACCAAGGATATTGCCACTATCATATAACATACTATATAAAAAAAATTAAGAAGCTAAATAAAAATTTACTAAACATACTAATATCACATATCACATCAAACTATACTAATAACAACATGAAAAACAAAACACATGTGAACAAACTAATATAACACATGACATGAAAATATTCTAAAAACAACCAATCTGCCAAAACAACAGTTATACAAGGAGCCACCCCCAACCAAAGATGTTGCATTGTCCCCAATGCAACAGAATATGATTGAGTAAAAATGAAGGAAAGTCCTCCCTGAATACTGCATCAACCGCTCTCCTCGCTATCGGAGTCTGAGTCCTCCTCATCTCTTTCCTCTTCAGGCCACTCAACTGGAATCTCATCATCCTCTACTGCCCTGCTCGATGGTAGCATGTTCTGATGCTTGAGGACCTTCCAGAGCCCCTTTTCACCCTTCCACATGCGAGTGAAGAATTCATCTCGCTTCTTCTCCCTTTTGACCATTTGGGTGTGGGACTTCTCCAGGGTGTCCAGTGAGGTACTCAATGTACCATGCCTTTTGGCCAGCTCAGTGTACGCTTTCTCCAGTGCTTTGAGGTGATCTCCCTGCTTCTTTTGATCTTCAATGTATTTCTGGAAGTCTTTCTTTGAGACATAGGCAGGTCCCTCAGATGTTTCCTCAGGCCCCTGGGGAAGACCAGCCACTAGCTCGCGAATCACTCGCATTTCCTCGCCAAGCACAACAAATGGTCCTGCCGCAGAGGATGATGGCTAACTGCTCGGATCAACATGAGAGGAAGAGCCCAGCTTCCTCTTTTTGCTCTTTACTGCTCCACCTTCTCCTCTTTTCTTCAAAGGATGAATAGGCTTCCCTGGATCTACCCAATTGTCCCCTGGAGTTTCTTCTACTCCAGCTAGTTGGCACAACTCGGTGATGGGTAATGGAAATATCAAAGAAGGGCTGTTTTGAAGCCGGTACTCTCTCAGTTCATTGATGAAGATCTCGCCCACATTGAGCTGGATGTCATCAAGAATGCAAGCTATCATTTGAGCTTGAGTAACACGGATGTTCCAACTATTTGACACCGGGGAGATGCGACTGCAAATAATGGCCAGCCATATCTTTGCCTCCGCGGTGAATTCTTTTGAGGTGATCCCTCTTTTTTCAGTGGCCCATGGAACATCTGCACCCGAACACAGTTTTGACACTAGCCACTCTCCTGAAGCACAATCTTTCTCTCTGAATGGACCCATGTCATGGTTTTGCAAGTGATAGAAAGCATTGATATCTTCAGCTCCGAATCGCACCACCTTGCCTCGAATTCTCATCTGTGGTTTCTTCAACCTGATAGCCGGGAGATTTGCATTAAATTCCCTCACCCATTGTTCATTTGCATGGCAAGGTTCGGGAGCAAAACAGTTCCATCCCATTGCTACCAGCCTTTGATGGAATTCTGGAAGGCGTTCCTGGACATTTTCCATCTCTATACCACTCTCCGGGAGTAGCTTCTTCGAGATCAGCTCGGCATAGTATCGTTCTTGACACTGATAGGAACCGGTGTTGATCAAATGCCTGCTCCTCATCCACAGGGCTGTCACTCAAGGATCCTTCGGGGTTTGCGCTCATTGTTCAATTATAATAACTGTCACAAGTGACAAAAGTGAAAACATGCCATGCCGATGAAGAATGGTGCAGAATGAAGCAAAAATGCCAAAAGAATGATCGGACAGTCAAAACTCAGACTTAGAAAAAATTTCAGGTTTTCCAGATTTTCAAAAGATCACTCTCTCATATCGCATTTCCCAGGAATTCTTCGCAATTGCAAAGCCTGCAGGAATAGGAATTGCGACAAAATCTTCGCAATTGCGAAGTATACTGAAGCAGGGGTT
Source organism: Nicotiana noctiflora (assembly GCA_032618575.1). Taxonomy (NCBI): domain Eukaryota; kingdom Viridiplantae; phylum Streptophyta; class Magnoliopsida; order Solanales; family Solanaceae; genus Nicotiana; species Nicotiana noctiflora. The sequence continues at coordinate 338,160 of JASVEL010012062.1, read as the reverse complement.
TTCGCAATTGCGATCACTTCCTCACAATTGCGAAGTCGCAAATGCAAAAAAGTGTTCGCAATTGCGAACCCATCGTCCCAGAATCACTTTTTTCAGAGAATATAGCTTAAACCCTACAAATTTTCAATCCTAGCTATTTTTTTGACTAACCCAATCATTAATCAAGCATAACTCATGCATCAAGCTTCATAAAAATCCATGAATCAAAAATGTCGATGGCTTGGCCAAGAATTTCATTCGGGCCTTCCATCGAACACATCAAAAGCACGCAACTTTTCTTCTATTTGACAAGTAGTTGGGTACTCACACTTCCCCAGATTTCTTCATAACAACAAATGCGCACACTCTCAACCAAGACTCACCCAGAAATTACATGTTTTAAAGAAAACAATTTTTACAATTTTGGGGGAATGGGGGCTGCCATTAGAACCCTATGTTATAGCCCAACAAGAGAATTAAAAGAGAAGATGAGGAAACGGAAGAAGGAACAGTGGGATTAAGCTTCCATACCTGATTATTTGCAATGAGGAGTGAGAAAATATGGATGTTCGGTGATGAGGGTGATGGAGATGTGCTTGGGAGCCTTACAAGTGTTTTAATCGATTTTGTTTCAAAAATGGTCTGTCGACCAATTTTTACCCACAGACGTCGCAATTGCGACAGACCATTCGCAACTGCGAAGGTCAATTTTTCCTGCACGATTCGCAATTGCGAACATTTTATGGGAATTGCGACTGGGTGAAGTTCGCAAATGCGAACTGTTTTTCGCAATTGTGAAAACTGGCACTGCATTTTCCTACAGCTACTGGTTTGGCCTCTCCGGGTCATCCCGACCTGCTCAAATCAACTCCAAAAATTCTCAAACTTGGCAGATTAGTTCAACATAATATTCTAAGCTATTCTAAAAATAAAATTTCAAAAATGACAAAAAATTTGTAAAACGATGGGTTGACTCCCACTGAGTGCCGCATTTAACGTCGTGGCATGACACAAACAACATTACCACTTTTCTCGCCATTTGGATTATATGAATTGGGCCCCTAGCTTGGAATCAAGCTTGTGACCACGTGCGATGGGGGGTGGTAAGTTTATGCTTGAGCCAATGCATAAAATCTTCATTTTGCACTTCTTGGCTTTCAAGTGAGGAATGTCATTTTGTTTTCTTGTTTCCTCAAATTGTAAAATGAATGGTTGTTGTCTTTCGTCCATGCAATCTTCCATTGAATCATATAGTTCAACTCCCGTATCACTACACAATCCCAATGTTGAGAAATGCTTGGAATGTGACTTTAACCGTTCACTTTGCAATTTTTCTATCTTGGCATCCTCTTTTTCCCCCGGATTAGAGTCAACATCTACCACATTAGCATTTACACCGGTTGACTCCAATTCCATATTTTTGCCAGCATCAACAACACTCATTGAGTTGGTTGGCGGATGTTCATCCATTTGTGAGTGTAATCATTGGAGCGCAAAATCATTTTGAAGACTAGTCTCCAAGAGATGTTCCAAGGCACTTTGCTCCTTGTTTCCTTCTTCAAGTAGACACTCAAACATGAGCTTGAACTCTCTACTTTGGCCATGCCCAACTTCTTCCAATTCCATAGCCCTATAATCTTACCAAAACAAGTAGAATCATCATAGTGGGGGCTTGGGGAAAGGAATAACAAATAAGCACAATCATCCCAATGACCATTTTGGAATCCACACTTATCACAAATACTCCACTCATGGGTTTGGAATTGTGCGCACAATCCACCCCCGGGAGAATTTAAACAATTTTGCCATGAGTGTGGTCCTCCACAATAAGGACAAGGGTCATCAAAGTATGAACAACTACCATTCGACCACTTTTCATTATATGATGCCATTTTTCAAAATTAAGAAAATAAAAAAGAAATAAACAAGAAAAATTGACCTAAGGTAAGAAAAATAATTACACAAATATGCACAAGCTGGGACCAAAGCACTTTTGCTTACTTTTCAAACAACCTAAATTACGCCAAATTGGTCCCCGGCAACGGCGCCATTTTTTGGTAACGTCCAATTCTACTGCTAAAAAGCAATAGACACGGTCGTACACAATATATTAATCCAACTATGAGTCGGGGTCGAATCCCACAGAGAACAATGTGTAGGCGATTAGGAATGCAAGAAAATTATCGCTAGTCGCACTAAGCCAAACACTTAAGATTTTGGATTGAAACGATTTCTATATCTAAATGCGGAAATATAAACTAACCTAGAAAGCACATAAAATGATCAATGGCTACAAGTATGAATGCATCAGGAATCACACTCAAGTAACGATCCAATGTATTTCATGATTTTACAAATATGAGCGAGTTTATGTTAATTAGCCACGGATAATAATTCTTAATTAGCTTCTTCCGAAGACTAACAAGACTTCCTAATTGAATTATCTCTAATCACAATTAGAAGATTAAGCACACCTGGTTGGCTACAAGTAGATCAATCCTATCCCTAGGTCGAATCTATAAAATGAGGGTTAACGCCTCAAGTTCTTGTTAATTAATCTTTCCCAACTCCGAATTATCTTTCCCAAAATTAATTCAAAGTAAATGGGCGAGTCCTAGAGTCAGCGATTCTCTTTGGAAACATTAAAGAACAAGAATAATTAAAGTAACAATAACTCACTTCATAAATATATAAAAATCATTCAATACATAAGCACAACAAGGTATTTAATCCACACCTTAAATACGAATATTCCCATAAACAAGATTCAAGTGTTGGAAATAAATACTACACACTTTGATATACAATACAAAGCAAGGAAATGAAGAAATAAACATAAATGGGTAAGAAATCCTTAACCACAAGCTTTAATTTTCAAGACCCAAGTGTGTGTGCAAAACCCTAGCCTCCAAACTTGTTGCCGAAAATCTCAAAGAAGTTGAAAATATGATAAATGATACAAAAGATGATAATAATGTCTGTTTGGACGAGTATAAAAATGATTTGGGGTCAATATTTGTGAAATTCCAATATTGCCCAGAACTGAAGCCCGATCTTCGCAATTGCGAACATATGATCGCAATTGTGACCCATGCCCAAACTGCCCAGGTTCGCATTTGCGAAGTGTTCTTCGCCTTTTCAATGATTGACTTCTTCAGTTGACTTCGCATTTGCGAAGTTGATCTTCGCATTTGCGATGCCTCTCTTTTCCTGCCGACTTCGCATTTGCGAAGTTAATCATCGCATTTGCGATGCTTCCCTTATTCTGCTCACTTCGCAATTGCGAAGGTTCTCTTCGCATTTGCGACTCTTGAGTCCATTGCCCAGATTTTCTCTCTTTTTGACTCCTTTTGACTTGTTTCACTTGATTTCTTCTCTATTACTTATAAATCACATACAACCCGTAAAATAGAAGTAAATGGCATCAAATGTTGATTTTATTACTCAAATATAGAAAAAGTATTGATTTAAAGATAAGATGAGATGGTAAAATACCAACTCATCAATCATAAGGAGCATTTGCATGATCCTTTGTCTTGCTAGGAATTTCCAAAATAGTTCCAATTATATAATCCACTATATTTTTCTCTATATGCATTACGTCAAGGTTATGACGTAACGAGTTGTGCTGCCAATAAGGTAATTAAAAAGAAATTGACCTTTTTTTCCAAGGGCCGTCATTTGTTCTCTTTCGCTTCTTCCCAAACACATTGTTAAAATTCTGTAAGCTATTAAGAACATCAGTTCCCTTTGACAAAGGCAGAGGAGGCCTAAATTCTATTTTTCCATTGAAAGACCTTTTTTTAGATCTCCAAGGATGATCCATAGGCAGAAAAACACGATGATCCATATAACATATTTTTCGACTATGTTTAAGATAACGAGAATTAGTGCCATTCTTACAACAAGGGCAAGCCAACTTTCCCTTTGTACTCCAACTAGATAACATAGCATATGCAGAAAAGTCATAGATTGTCCATAAAAGAGCTGCTCGCATTTGAAAGTTTTGATCTCTTGAAGCATCATATGTTTCTACCCCGGATTCCCACAAAACATTTAACTCTTCTATTAATGGTTGTAAATAAATGTCAATGTCATTTCTAGGTGATCGTGGCCTAGGTATAAGCAAAGAAAGCATATAGTATTCTGGCTTCATGCACATCCAAGGAGGCAAATTATATACCATTAAAATAACTGGCCATGTGCTATGAGATATGCTCATGGTACGAAATGGATTGAACCCATCACTTGCTAAGCCAAGTCTCAAATTGCGAGAATCCTTTGCAAATTCTGAATGCAAGCTATCAAAGTCTTTCCATGCCTGCCTATCCGCATGATGCCTTAACTTTCCATCTTTAGAACACTCCTCTTCATGCCACCTCAATGTATCTACTGTCTTTGAGCACATAAATAGCCTTTTAAGTCTAGGAATTAATGGTAAGTGTCTCAAATATTTTGCTGGAACACGACAACCTTTTTTGGAAGGCTCAAGATCGCTATCTACTTCATCGCCATCTACTTCAGGATATTTAATATGTCGAGATAATCCACAAACATGACAATATTCATCATCCTTATGGTCATTCCTAAATAGCATGCAATCATTGGGACATGCATCAATTTTTTCATAATCAAGACCAAGATCCATTACCATAGGTTTGGCTTTATTGTAGGATATAGGAATGTTCAATTCAGGCTTCGCCTCTTTTATTAGCTCTAGAAGAGAAGTGAAAGACGCATTGCTCCATCCATGTAGACACTTCAACAAATACAGACGGATTGTAAAAGATAATCTAGAGAATTGTGATGACCCGATCCATCATCATGGGAATTACCACCCCGTTACCTTGCATTTATGTGTTTTATGCTTTTGTATCAGTGTTAGAGTCTATCGGGTGAGTTAGGAATGATTCTGGTTGGAAATAAGGCAAATAGCCTTTTTTAAGGAAGCTTGAATATGGAAAGTCAACCTGGAATTGACTGTTTAGTTAGAGTGCTCGGAATCAAATTCTGATGATTTGGTTAATTCCGGGAGGTTTATTTTTGTGACTTAGAGGAGCGATCGAAATTTAATTTGGAGGTCCGGTGTAGAAATAGGCTTGAATTGGCTAAGATTAAATTTTGGCGAAATTCGAACGGTAGGTGAGATTTCGATCCGGGGGTCGGAATGGAATTCTGACAATTTCTGTAGCTTCGTCATGTGGTTTTGGATATGTCTGCAAATTGTCAAGTCATTCGGACGTCGTTTGGTCAGGTTTTTGATTGATTGTTAGTTTCGAAAGTTTGAGTTGAATCCTACGCTTGAATCCGCTATAATTCGATGATTCTTGTGTTTAAGGGCGTGTTTTTATGATTGGAACAAGTTCGTATCGTGTTTTGAAGTATGTTGGTGGTTTTCGTTGGGGTCTCGGGGGCCTTGGGGTGAATTTGGGCCATCATCTGGGCACTTTTGAGCTTTGAAGTCTGCAGAAAATTGCAGCAGCTGTGCAGAACAATTTTGTTCTCCGCGAACGCGAAGGTCGCCATGCGATCGCGAAAGGCTTTGTGGTAATGCATCGCGATCGCGATACCATGTGTACGATCACGTAGGAGGAAGACTTTGAGCTCTGCGATCGCGAGGTATAGTCCGCAATCGCGTAAGTCGGAGATTGGGAGAAGTGCGATCGCGTAAGGAAGCATGCAATCGTGTAGGGTTATTTGTCTGAAGCAGTGCGATTGCATGGGTTGTGTCACGATCGCGTAGAGTTATTTTGGAGTCGGCCGAGTTTGTTCATCGCGATCGCGAGCCTGTGGCTGCGATCGCATAGGGTCACCTGGCAGTCAGATATATTAAAATACCAGAGCAATGTTTTCGCGAACCCTTCACCCATAACCTCAATGTTTAAGTTCTAAGAGAAGATATTGACGGGAAATTGCTGGGAATTCATCGGGTATTCATATGAGGTAAGTTTTATGGCCTAATTACGTTGTTTTATCATGGAATCTTTGAGTATTTCAAGGTTAATGGAAGATTAAAGGGGGATTTTAGCCCTAGGCCTAAATAATGGGAAATCATTGATTTGAATGGGAAAATGGAGTCCGATTTTGGTAAATTTTATATGCATGAACTTGTGTCGAGACGAGGATTCCGAATATATGACTTTGGTAATTTTTCGAGAAGCGTACCAAAAGTCGGGTTTTGACAACTTTGTGGGTTTTGGTGCAAATTTAGTTATTTCGAATGGGTTGTGTCTAATTAGCATATATTGATGCATTCTCATTGATTTTGAGTAGATTCGGCATCCGAGGTAATTAAATTGCGAGGCAAGTGCAAGGCAGACTAAGGCTTTTACCGGATCAAGGTGAGTGGTTGTAGAAAATAATGTACTGAGGGTTTGAAATCTCGTACTTGCACTTTACAGTGCTATGGTTAGATGAGACATGTGCCATGTGACGGGCGTGGTGACATTGTGATTGGGGGATTGGACTTGGTCCCTCCTGACTGATATTTTATTGTATATTATGACTGTGAATGAGTTTATAACTATGTAGTTGGGCTGGTAGCCATGTTTGGGGCCTTGTGCCGATCTGTAGAAGTATTAGGGAAACCTGTAAAGCTAGGTGACCCTTATATCATGCTGGATACATACACTCAGCCGTAGTTATAGCTGTATAGCATATCATGAGCAAGTACTATATGTGTACTTTGAGAGAGACCACCTGGGGTGGGATTCCCTATTCTAGCTGAGTGGGCCTAAGAGGCCAAGTCTATATTAACAGAGATAGGGTCGAGGACCCACTATGAGATATTATAGGGCCTGAGAGGCCAAGTCTATATTGACTGAGTTAGGGTCGAGGACCCACTGTGAGATATTATATTTAGGCCTGAGAGGCCAAGTATATACTGACTGGGATAGGGTCGAGGACCCGCTATGAGATATTATATATATATCTATGTTGGATCGGGCTGCACGCCGCAACACTATATGTATTGGATCGGACTACACGCCGCAGTAATTTACAAGTGGGACGGACTGCACGCTGCAGTATTATTGTGCTTGGGCTGTAGGAGCCCTTTCGGAGTCTGAGTCTGCACACATTCTCAGTGAGCGATGGTGTATATTATGGGATCGGGTTGCGCACCGCAGCAGTATAGATATATATACATATATATATATTTGATCCGCAGCAGTATAAATATATATATACATATATATATTGGATCGGACTGCACGCCGCAGTAATACATGTGTGGATCGGGCCGCACGCCGCAGCATCATAGCGCTTGGGCCTAGGGAGCCCCTCCGAAGTCTGTATACACCCCCAGTGAGCGCCGTCGACGTTAAATGGAGCGGGCTGCGCGCCGCAGCGGTATATGTATTGGAGCGGGCTGCACGCCGCAGCATTATACTTAATCATACGCTGCAGCGGTATATGTATTGGAACAGGCTGCACGCTGCCACATTATACTTATACATATATATATACCTATATATATATCGCAGCGGGCTACATACCACCGCATTATAGACATACATATGCTTATATACATACATTGGATCGGCTATACGCCGTAGCGGTACGAGTGAGGACTAGGTCAGTATGGGACCTTGCGGAGATAGATGCGGACTAGAGATAGGGGTATTCACTGTAGAGATGACTTACCTATGAGGTTACCCTTAGAACTGTTTAGTGATAGTACATGTGTTCTTATTTTCGGTTATTATTTATTATTATCACTCATTGAGTTGAAATATACTCACCCCACTCCCCTGCACTTTTTATGTAGATATACAGGTTCAGGAGGGTAGTTGAGCTATCACAACTGCTTGGAATATCACCATTCCGTGGGACTTCAAGGAAGCTGCCGACGTCCGAAATACCTGACCTCTTCCTCTTTACCATTTTGTCATTTCCACTCTGCTTAGACTTGATTGGGTAGTGGATCTCCTTTATAGAGGCTCAGACTTTTGACACCACGTCTTGATTGGGACTATAATTGTGTATTTCATTTCTACCCTTCTTAATTTGTTATGAAAACAGGCTAATTATGCCGATTAATCAGTATTAATTTATGATTGGTTGGTTTAAAAGGATAAGATGGTCGGGCTTGCCTAGCAATGTGCTGGGCACCATCACGACCATGGTTTGGGTCGTGACAAGTTGGTATCAGAGCCTAGGTTAACAGGTCTCCTGAGTCATGAGCCGGTTTAGTAGAGTCTCGTGGATCGGTACGGGGACGCCTGTGCTTATCCTCGGGAGGCTGCAAACCTTTAAGGTAAGCGTTAAATTCTTGAAAATTCTTATCGTGCGTACTTGATTCAGCTTGAGGTATGATTCTTGAATTTCCTTCTGCACATTAATGTGCGCACTCGAGTGCTTAGTGATAAATTTGCCTTGATGGCTTATGATTCCCCAATCGAGGGGCGAGATATAATCTCTATGAGTTCATGTTGGGCCTGTCTGGAGGACTTGAGGCCGGATCCTTGTCTATGGCTTGAGCACCAAGGTGCTAATTTTGCGAGCCGGTATTATGAAGTTCATACGATCAGTATTGATCTTAATTGTGAAAATGGCAGTTTGATAATGGGAGAGCTGCAAGGTATGCGGTTCTTATTGTGATTTGATATGTAGCCCTAGCCATGGGCGTGAGAAATATGTTCATTGCCTCTTGGCGGAAATGTAAAGTGCACTTCGTGTGGTAGTATGAGTTTAGACTCAAGAAAAAACTGAATTGGTTGCGCTATGAGTATTGTGGTGAAAGGTATTTGACATATGTTATGATTGAGCAGGTGCAGCGCACGTTCATGTACTAACTTTGATGATATAATTAGTGTTGTAATGAGATTTATGTTGTGAATATGCATTGTGATGTTTTGTCGAGTTGTTGATGTATTGTTAGGGTTGTTTTGGTGATTCTTTGGCAGGTGGATAGGCCAAATCACAAAGGAAACTCTGTCAAAATTTTTGGAAACATTTGAGACTTAAAAAAGATTTTGTTACCTAAGGAATGGACTTAACTATTGTGTGTGAATGAATACGAGAATTGCAAAAGAGTTAAGATGTCCGATGATTCGAATCTCCCCCGAAGCTTGTAAATAACTTGTGTTTAATCTAACTTGAACATTGTGGCATCATTTGAGTAAGAATGCTATGAGTGGCTAAAAGTGCTTAGATGTATGGCTCCAAGCCAAGTTGGGGAGGTTGTCATTGATTAACTGATGGCATTATTGTGTACTGTGTTGGTTCTGTCTCTAGGTATGTTGGGAAATTTTGATAAAGGTTATGGTGCTTCGTAGATATGAAGAAATACTAGGGTGTTCTGAAATTATGTTGGTAAAGAATGTTCGATGTATAGAAAAGAAAGATAGCTAATCGTATCTGTATGTAATCATGTTCTGCGGTGTCAGGGTTCTAGTAAGGCACGAGTGGATCTGTTCAATAAGACAGTTGTATTACAACTGAATAAGGGTGAATGATGCCTGAGGATTGTTTTACGGTGTTTAAGATTTTACTTGTAACAGTCAGGTGTCTTAAGATTGTGCATGCAGCTAAAGACGGTGGTTTAGTTAGAAGAGATCAAGACTTGTGTTGTATTATGTGAATGATGGGATTCTATGCATCCGTATTGGAAGATAATGATAACGAATTCAAATCGCAAGAAGTTCTTCAAAATAAAGTATTGTAGAATGTGGTCCTTCTGGGAAATATTGAGAGAGTATTCAGTGGCCTATGGGTCTTAGACCGTGTGGTCTTATGTACGAGTCTTGTGTGGTAACATGAGTTGATGTATTATGGTGTTATAGTAAAGGCTAATATTAAATTAAAGATGAATCAGAAAGGAAACTAGGTAAATGGAACAACTGGTTAATAAACCGAAACGGTATGATAAGGAATACAATTAATTCTTGGTATGTGATTGAAGTAATGAGTCTTGCAGATATTGTGCAACAAAGCTCTTGAGTGCTGGCAGTGGTGTAACTCGATATGGGTACAAGGACTCAGTCCTGGCAGTTTAACTTATGCAATGTAATTGGGAGAAAGAGTTTATGATGTGTTTTACCGCGATTTGAAAATGAGTGTATTTTTTTCCTGTTGGTATGCAAGGCTTGGAATGAGTAGTGAGTTTTCTCTATATTGGATCATGAAAGTCCTTGACTAGTTGAGTGCGCCGATGTTTGCGGCGTAGGAAAGGGATATGAATTTCCATGTTGTCTTAGTGAGGTATGGTATATGCGATGTGTTCTGGAAAGTTGATAATGGCATATTCAATGTTTTGAGATCAGTTCATAATACATGGGAAGTCATTAAAAAAAAATTTGAGCAGCGCGGGCAGCTGCAGGTGATTTAAGAATCGATCTTTCTGGTGATTAAGGAAAATGGTACAGCTATTCTAGTGAATTGGCAGGGAATATGGTCCAAAAGGACAAGGTAATGTAAACTGATAATATCTAGTGGTATGGTGGTATTCTCTTGTTGGATCGACTGTAATAATTTAGTCGTTGATGGCATAGTGAAGTTCCTGAATGGCTTTCATGGTATGAATGGACGCTTCATGTGCGTTATGTACTCGAATGGTGGAGTACGGAATCAGGCATAGTGATTCATGTGTTATATATGTGTTGGAGACTTGAAGTTCTCATTAGTCCGCCTATGCAGTGGTTGTATATCGTGTGTATCGGTACCGTTTTGTGATTATTGGAAATTGGAAGCCCTAGTGGCTCTCTCTCAACTTGTTATGATGAATTCAAATTATGATACTTGATTGCTGACTGGTTGTCATGGGTCAGGTTGTCTAGACTAATGTGAGATGGACTATGATGGGATGGCACAAATTGCGTAGCGGAGTGCATCAGAGTATGCTCTAGCGGGGTAGTTGTACCTCAGGACCAGCGGACGGCTGGTAGGTATTACTTTGTCAGTTGGGCCTTCGTGGCGGATATCAGTGTAGAGGTTTCTACCATGAGTTCAGTTCCGGTATTGGGAACTTTGTCGGATGCATTTCTTGTGGCCGAGATTGAGGCTATATATGTTTACTGTAATGAGCAATTCAACTCGATGTGCATTCCCTTTTGCTAGATCAGGTATGGTATCTGGATCGGGTGGCACGTCGCCACAGGTATGTTATTGGGACGGGTTGCGTGCCACAACAGTGTAATGTGGAAATAGAGTTAGTTATATGTTACCTGGTATACAATACTTCCTGGCTTCCGAGGAAAAGTCTGTATTGAGTATCGCTCTGCGAATGGCACATCGGTTGTGTCCTTTTAGGATTTGATAGCATACATTAATTGTTTCACCCTGGGTGAGGTTGATTGCTTGGGTTCAGACCTAAATATGTGCGTGGCTGACCGTTTGAGCTTGGTAACTTGAGGTGCTTCATGAGTAATAGTGTTTGGATAGAAACACGAATCGTGGCAAGGCCACGCGATGTTATGACCTCTCGAGGAGGATTCAGGTACTCTATGATGTGAGACGGGAGCTCAGTTCTATGTTATGGTGGTACAAAGAAATTGAATTACGGCTCTTTTGTTGGAGTCAGTTGTCACGAATTGAATATGTTCAGACGTTTCTATTGGAGCATGTTTTGTGCTCGTCGCGACTTAGGCTGGTGTTTGAGGTGTCATGTCACCAGTGCGGTGTGTTATAATCAAAATGATCATTGGATTCATTAATGAGTGCGAGCATATGTGATTTCAGCTGGTTGGAAAGGTAAAAATCAAGGTTTGGCTCCGAAATCTATTGTGGTATCAGTTAAAAGGGAAATGGATTCATGAATGGTTGACCTGAGAGATGGGTTCGATATATCGCATGTTCGGTTGTCGTGGGCATGATATGACGGTGTTGGAATAAGACTCTAATGAAAAAGGTTTTTCCGTTAGTATTTGGTTTTTATGGGGAATTGTTATGATTAGAGACTATCGTCTCGAGTGTTTGGGTTGTTGATGCACCATATGATCCCACCCGGAGTGGTGAGTATGGGTTATTCAAGTGGATTCAAGTGTATCCTGAGTATAGGCATGAGATTAGCATTTGGTATAAGATTTCAAAAAGTGTGGTTTACGGTTTAGACGGTTTGTGGAATTTCAGCTCTATGGTGTTTTCGGTCTTATGTGAGGCAGGGTGACATATGATCGCCCGAACATATGCTTGGTAAGGTCATTCATCTATTGGGTTGCTTCTAGTACCACTCTAGTACGCTCGAGGACGAGTGTTTGTTTAAGTTGAGAAGAATATGATGACCCGGTCCGTCGTCACGGGAATTACCACCCTATTACCTTGAATTTATGTGTTTTATGCTTTTGTATTAGTGTTAGAGTCTATCGGGTGAGTTAGGAGTGATTCTGGTTGGAAATGAGGCAAATAGCCTTTTTGAAGGAAGCTTCAATATGTAAAGTCAACCTGGAATTGACTATTTAGTTAGAGTGCTCGGAATCGAATTCTGATGATTTTGTTAGTTCCGGGAGGTCATTTGTGACTTAGAGGAGCGATCGAAATTTAATTTGAAGATCCGGTGTAGAAATAGGCTTGAATTGGCTAAGGTTGAATTTTGGCGAAATCTGAACGGTAGGTGAGATTTTGATCCGGGGGTCGGAATGGAATTCCGACAATTTCTGTAGCTTCGTCATGTGGTTTTGGGCATCGTTTGGTCTGATTTTTGGTTGAATGTTAGTTTAGGAAGTTTTAGTTGAATCCTAGGTTTGAATTCGCTATAATTCGATGATTCCTGTGTTTAAGGGCATGTTTTTATGATTGGAACAAGTTCGTATCGTGTTTTGGAGTATGTTGGTGGTTTTCGTTGGGGTCCCGGGGTCCTCGGGGTGAATTCGGGCCATCATTTGGGCACTTTTGAGCTTTGAAGTCTGTAAAAAATTGCAGCAGCTGTGCAGAACAATTTTGTTCTTCGCGATCGCGGAGGTCACCATGCGATCGCGTAAGGCTTTGTGGTAATGCATCGCGATCGCGATGCCGTGTGTGTGATTGCGTAGGAGGAAGACTTTGAGCTCTATGATCGCTAGGTATAGTCCGCGATCGCGTAAGTCGGAGATTGGGAGCAGTGCGATCGCATAAGGAAGCATGCGATCGCGTAGGGTTATTTGTCTGAAGCAGTGCGATCGCATGGGTTATGTCGCGATCGCGTAGAGTTATTTTGGAGTCGGCCGAGTTTGTTCATCGCGATCGCGAGCCTGTGGCTGCGATCGCATAGGGTCGCTTGGCAGTCGGACATATTAAAATACAATAGCAGTGTTTTCGCGAACCCTTCACCCATAACCTCCATTTTTGAGTTCTAAGAGAAGATATTGATGGGAAATTGCTGGGAATTCATCGGGTATTCATCGGAGGTAAGTTTTATGGCCTAATTACGTTATTTTATTATGGAATCTTTGAGTATTTCACTGTTAATGGAAGATTAAAGGGGGATTTTAGCCCTAGGCCTAAATTATGGGAAATCATTGATTTGAATGGGCAAATGGAGTCCGATTTTGGTAAATTTTATATGCATGAACTCGTGTTAAGACGAGGATACCGAATATATGACTTTTATAATTTTTTGAGAAGCATGCCAAAATTCGGGTTTTGACAACTTTGTGGGTTTTGGTGCAAATTGAGTTATTTCGATTGGGTTGTGTCTAATTATCCTATATTGATATATTCTCATTGATTTTGAGCAGATTCGGCATCCGAGGTGATTTAATTGCGAGGAAAGCGCAAGGCAGACTAAGGCTTCTACCGGATCGAGGTGAGTGGTGATAGTAAATAATGTACTGAGGTTTTGAAACCCCGTACTTGCACTTTATAGTGCAATGTTTAGATGATACACGCGACATGTGACGGGCGTGGTGACATTGCGATTGGGGGATTGGACTTGGTCCCTCCCGACTGATAGTTTATTGTTTATTATGACTGTGAATGAGTTTATAACTGTGTAGTTGGACCGGTATCCAGCATATATATATATATATGCTGGATCGGTCTGCACGCCACAGCACTATATGTATTGGATCGGACTGCACGCCGCAGTAATATACAAGTGGGACGGACTGCATGCCATAGTATTAATGCGCTCGGGTCGTAGGAGCCCCTTCGAGTCCGAGTCCGCACATATTCTCGGTGAGCGTTGGAGTATATTATGGCATCGGGCTGCACGCCGCAGCAATATAGTTACATATGTATATATATATTGGATCGGACTGCACGCCGCAGTAATACATGTGTGGATCGGGCTGCACGCCGCAGTATCATAGCGCTTGGGCCCAGGGAGCCCCTCCAAAGTCTGTATTCACCCCCAGTGAGCGTCGTCGACGTTAAATGGAGCGGGCTGCGCACCGCAGCATTATATGTATTGGAGCGGGCTGCACGCCGCAGCATTATACTTATACATAACCATATACATACTTAAGTACTTATACATTATAGACATATGTATATACTTACATACATTGAGCCGGTTGTACACCGTAGCGGTACGATATATATATATATGCTACGCGCCGCCGCATTATAGACATATGTATACACATATATAAACATTGGATCGGCTGTACGCCGTAGCTGTATGAGTGAGGACTAGGTCGGTGTGGGACCATGGCGAGATAGATGTGGACTGGAGATGGGGGTATTCACTGTAGAGATGGCTTACCTGTGAGGTTACCCTTAGAACTTTTTAGTGATAGTACAGGTGTTCTTATTTTCAGTTATTGTTTATTATTATCATTCACTGAGTTGAAATATACTCACCCCACTCCCCTGCACTTTTTGTGCAGATATACAGGTTCAGGAGGGCAGTTGAGCTATCGCAACTGCTTGTAATATCGCCATTATGTGGGACTTCGAGGTAGCTGCCGACGTCCGCAGTACCTGACCTCTCCCTCTTTACCATTTTGTGGTTTCCACTCCGCTTAGACTTGATTGTGTAGTGGATCTCCTTTGTAGTGGCTCAGACTTGTGACACCTCGTCTTGGTTGGGACTATAATTGTGTATTTCATTTCTACCCTTCTTGATTTGTTATGAAAACAGGCTAATTATGCCGACTAATCAGTATTAATTTATGATTGGTTGGTTTAAAATGATAAGATGGACGGGCTTGCCTAGCAATGTGCTGGGCGCCATCACGACTAGGGTTTGGGTCGTGACAAGAATCCTTTACAACCAGGATATAGTTCTTAGCTTGCCTCGTCAACTAAGTTATAGAATTTATTGGCATCTTCATTTGGGCCTTCATACACTCCTTTAGCATGTGCAACATTTCTAAATTGATCATTCAACAACCAATCAATATCATCGTACGAGTTAGCATTATCATCCGTGTCACAATTAGCATTCATCGAAATTTTCCATTCCCCATGATTAATCCATCTTGTATAACCTTGAACAAACCCATAACATATTAGATGGTCATACACTACACTCCTTAAAGTCCAACAAATATTACAACACTTTGCACAGGGGCATTGAATTTCTTCGCCTTGATGATCTCCATAAGAGTAAGCAAAATCAAAAAAAGATTGAACACCCTCGATATACTCTTTGCTATACCTTGGTAAATCCATCCATTCCTTGGATGGAACATTTGAATTCCTAAAAATATAATTTATTAAATCTTCAAATATATAATCATTTAAGCATTAATTATATGGTAAAACAAAATCCTAAATGTCAAGAATAAATCTATAAAATCATGTGTTGTAAAATCATAGGGCTTTCTTACCTTGACATGACACTTAAGCTAAGCCAAATGCAACTTTAAGTCCACCACAAACCTCTCGAGCGTGACTTATCTTCTTGAATAAAAAAAGGTAAAATTAGTATCCATAAATGTATGGTGCAAATGTAAAATAAAAAAAAGGTAAAATAGGAGTAGGGTACAAATGTACTGGATGGGGAGAATGGGCCAATTGTTTGGGCCTGTCGTGGCTGTAAATAGACTACTGGGCATTTTTAGAATGGGATGGATTGGACCTAGTGGCCATTTGGGCCATGGCTGGGTGCGATCTTGGACAAGACGGCTACAGGTTGGATATTGGGCTGGACAGTGGAGATCTGGGCTGCCGTGTGTACATGAGATGGGCCAATCGTTTGGGCCTGCCGTGGATTTACATGGACTGCTGATCTATTGGACTGCTGTAGCAACACATATAATGGATATTGGGCTAGTTTTATATTTATCAAAGTTTTATAGTTATTATGTGAGATCATTTTTTAGCACATTGCTTAATTTTGATCGTAAGTATTATGTATTAGGCAATTTTTATTTTTTACATCACCATAGACACATTGACACTATTATTGTATTTTGCTTTATTTTGTTTGATATATAAAACTAGCCCTAGGCCCTGCCTAGTGGATTTATTAAAAAAAAACAAAGACAGAAAGGTTTATTGGAAAAAATCAAAACAACCAATTTAACATAAATTTTTTTGATGATTCAATCATAAAAGATGTAGGACCATGGAAGAGAACTAATTCTAGTATTTTGCCACTAATGGAGATGAATCCAGGGAATGGAAGTGGCTCGAACGCTGAAATATAAGTAAGAGGAGCAGAACCAATATTTGCAATGAGAATTGGATTGAAGAACCATCTGGAAAAATACGTGACACTCAGAGAAAAAATGAGCAGTTCACTTCTGGTCCACAAGTAATAGACTTTATTAGCAGATGTGTCACGACCCAATCCCCAAGTGTGATGGCGCCCAATACATTGCTAGGCAAGCCCGACCATATTTTCCATATAACCAGCCAATTATTAATTAATACTGCTCCATTAAAGTTAATAGCTTGTTTTCATAACAGAAACAACAAGTGCGGAAAAATACATGAAATACAGCCCAACGAATTCGGTGTCACAAGTGTGAGCCTCTAACAGAAGGAAAATACCTTATACAATCTTAGTCTAGATAGAGTAACAACACATAAAAGGAAGCAAGGAGAGATATCGGCTCCTGCGGACGCCGGCAGCTACCGCGATGTCTCATCGGATAACAAAAAAATAGCAGCTGCGGATAGCTCGACTGCCCTCCTGGACACCTGTATCTGCACGTAAAGTGCAAGGAGTGGGGTGAGTATCTTTCAACTCAATGAGTAGCAATAATAAATAATAACTGAAAGTAAGAACACCTGCATTATCACTAAACAGTTCTAAAAATAAATGTACAGGTAAGTCATCTCTATTATGATAAGTCTGGTTCCAGTCCAGACTATCTCACACTAATCCAACACTAATCTAGTCATGCTATGGCGTGCAGCCCGATCCAATATAATAGATATACTGCTGTGGCACGCAGCCCGATCCAATAATATATAGTGTGCTCACTGGGGTGTGTGTAGACTCTAGAGGGGCTCCTTCAGCCCAAGCGCTATTATACTGCGGCGTGCAGTCCGAACCACATATATATTACTGTGGCATGCAGTCCGATCCATATATATATATTATTACGGCATGCAGTCCAATCCAATATATGTATATGTATATACTGCTGCGGCGTGCAGCCCGATCTGGTATATATATCAATACCTCACAATGGGTCCTCGACCTCTCTAAGTCAATATAGAATCGGCATCTCCGGCCCACTTAGCTAGAATAGGGTATTCAACCCTAGGTATACTCACTTAGAGTAAACATCTAGTACTGGTTCATGTCATGCTATACAGTTATGAATATGGCTGAGAGTATGTGTTCAACATGATATAGGGGTCATTTAGCTCTATAAGATTCCCTAATATTCTACAGATCGGCACAAGGCCCCAAACATCGCTACTAGCCCAAATGTATAGATAGAAGCCCAGTCTCAGTCATTATGCACAGTAAACTATAAATCGAGTAGGACCAAGTCCAAATCCCCAGTCACAATACCACCACGCTCGTCATATGACGCGTGTTCCATCTCAGTATAGCACTGAATAGTGCAAATATGGGGTTTCAAACCCTCAGTACATCATTTATTACCACCACTCACCTCGAATCGGCAAAAGTCCTAGCTCGCCTTGCACTAGCCTCGCAAATCAACCTCCTCGGATGCCAAAGCTGATCAAAATCAATAAGAATACATCAAAATAGGCTAAATGAACATAACTCAATCGAAATAACTCGAATTACACCAAAAACCACGAAGTTGCCACAATCCGACCCTCGGGACCGCTTCTCAAAAAATTACAAAAGTTATATTTTCATAATCCTTATCCCGGTACGAGTCCATACATATAAAGTTTATAAAAATCAGACTTCGTTTGCCCATTCAAATCAATGATTTTCAATAACTCAGGCTTAGAGCAAAAACCTCCATTAATACACTTCCAATCCTCCATTTTCAGGTGTTAACTCCATAATTTAACAATATAATAACATAAATAGAGTCCATAAATGCTTACCAGACGAATACCCTTGATTTTTTCCTCAAAATTGCCTAAATCATCTCTTAGAACAAAGCCCCAATATGTTATAACATTCTGAAATTCGAACCCCTCTCTTTCTTTAATCACTGACATTTTTCCGCTTCTGCAGACCATTTCTCGCCTAAGCGATACTGCTTCAGCGGTTTATCCATCGCTTATGTGACAATTCAATAAATGGCGAGGACCGCTTCTGCGATCAACTGCTCGCACCCGCGAGACCGCTTGGGCGGAGTCCTCTCCGCTTCTGCGATATTCCCCAAGATGCCCACATCCGCTTCTGCGTACCTGGGCTAGCTTCTGCGAGCCTGAACCTGCGACCACACCTCTACTCCTGTGGAAATAGCCTGACCAGCCCCTAATCACTTCTTCGACCCCTTTGTCACTTATGCGGTTCCCCATCTGCAGAAGCGAAAATACCTGCTGCAGAACACCAGTAGTCCAAAAACTTCAAAAATTCTTTCGTAGACCCTCCGAAAACATCCCGAGGCCCCAGGGACCTCAACCAAAAATACAAATCCACTCTAAATCATCACACAAACTTGTTCCAGTCATAAAAACATACCCTTAAACAGATGAATCATCAAATTAAGGCCGGTTCAAGCCTAAGATTCACCCAAAACTTCCGAAACCTACATACTATCAAAAACCCGACCAAACGATGTCCGAATGACCTGAAAATTTGCAGACATATCCAAAATCACTAACGAAGCTACTGAAACTGTCAGAATTCCATTCTGACTCCCGGATCAAAATCTCATCTATCGATCAGATTTTGCCAAAATTCCAACTTAGCCAATTCAAGCTTATTTCTACACCGGACCTCCAAATTCAATTCCGATCACTCTCCTAAGCCACAAATGACCTCCCGAAGCTAACAAAATCATCAGAATTCGATCCCGAGCCTTCTAACTATATAGTCAACTCCATGTTGACTTTTTATAAACAAGCTTTACTCAAAAAGGCTATATGCCTCATTTTCAACCAGAATCAATCCCGATCCGCCCAATAGACTCTAACACGGGTATAGAAACATGAAACACATAAATGAAGGATAATGGGGTGGTAACACTTATGACGATGGGCCGGGTGATCACATTGTCCTCAACTTAAGAAAACACTCGTCCTCGAGTGGGTCAAGAAACATACCTGGAGACTCAAATAAGTGAGGATATCTGCTCCATATCTCCTTCTCGATCTCCCAAGTGGCCTCCTCCACGGGTCGGCCTCTCCACTGCTCCTTAACTAAAGCAATGTCCTTGGACCTTAACTTTCGAACCTATCTACCCAGAATAGCTACCGGCTCCACATCATAAGATAGATCACCATCAAGCTGAATCATACTGAAGTCCAACACATGAGATGGATCCCAGATATACTTCCGGAGCATAGACATAACTGGACAAGCTGGGTGGCAAGGCCAACTCATATGTCACCTCCCTAATCCTTATGAGTATCTCAAAATGGCCAATGAACCTGGGACTCAGTTTTCCTTTCTTCTCAAACTGCATAACACCATTCATGGGTGAAACCTTTAACAATACTATATCACCAACCATGAAAGACAAATCTCGAACTCTACGGTCCGCATAACTCTTCTGGCATGATTGTGCTGTGCGAAGCCTCCCCTAGATCAACTTCACTCTATCCAAAGCATCCTGAACTAACTCGGTCCCTATCAATCTATCCTCGCCAGGCTCAAACCATTCCATGGGACATCTACACCGTCTATCATACAACGCCTTATACGGGGCCATCTGAATACTCAACGGATAACTGTTGTTGTAGGAAAACTCTGCAAGTGGCAAAAACTTATCCCATGAACCTCCAAAATCAGTCACACATGCACGCAACATATCCTCCAAGATCTGAATAGTGCGCTCAGACTGTCCATCTGTCTGAGGATGAAATGATGTGCTCAACTCTACCTGCATATCCAGCTCCCGCTGGAACGCCCTCTAGAACTGAGAAGTGAACTGAGTACCTCTATCTGATATGATAGACGCTGGGACCCCATACAATCTGACAATCTCCTGAATAAAGATCACTGCTAACCGCTCCGACGAGTATGTAGTACATACTGGAATGAAGTGTGCGGATTTGGTCAGCCGATCAACAATCACCCACACTAAATCAAACTTCCTCAAAGTCCGAGGGAGACCACTCACAAAATCCATGGTAATCCCCTCCCATTTCCACTAAGGAATAACCATACGCTGAAGAACACCGCTCGGTCTCTGATGCTCACACTTGACCTGCTGGCAGTTGAGACATCTGGACACATGGCTAACAATGTCCTTCTTTATCTTCCTCCACCAGTAATGCTGCCTCAAGTCCCGGTACATCTTCGCAGCACCCGGATGAATGGAGTACCGCGAGCTGTGAGCCTCCTCTAATATCAACTCTCGAAGGCCATCTACATTGGGCACACACATACGACCCTACATCCTCAGAACACCATCATTATCAATCGTCACATCTCTGGCATCATCATGAAGAACTATATCCTTAAGGACAAGCAAATGCGGATCATCATACTGATGCTTTCTGATGCGATTATATAAAGAAGACCGAGAAACAACATAAGCCAACAATCAACTCGGTTTAGAAATATCCAATCTCACTAGCCGGTTGGCCGCGCCTGAACATCATATGCAAAGGGCCTCTCCCAACTGGAATATAAGCTAAGCTACCCATACTGACCGCCTTTCGACTCAAAGCATCAGCCACAACATTGGCCTTCCCGGGATGATACAATATAGTGATGTCATAATCCTTAAGCAACTCCAGCAACCTCCGCTGCCTCAAATTAAGGTCATTCTGTTTGAACAGATGCTGAAGGCTGCGATGATCGGTATACACCTCACAACAAACACCATATAAGTAATGTCTCCAAATCTTTAGAGCATGAACTATGGCTGCTAGCTCCAAATTGTGCACAGGGTAATTTTTCTCATGAGGCTTCAACTGGCGAGAAGCATAAGCAATAACTCTACCCTCTTGTATCAACACACAACTAATGCCAACTCTCGAGACATCACAATACACATTATATGAATCTGAAACTAACGGCAATACCAAGATTGGTGTCGTGGTCAATGCTGTCTTGAGCTTCTAAAAGCTCTCCTCACACTCCTCGGACCACACAAAAGGAGCACCGTTCTGAGTCAATCTAGTCAAGGGTGAAGCAATAGAAGAGAATCCCCAAACAAATCAGTGATAATACCCTACCAAACCCAGGAAACTACGAATCTCAGTAGCTAAGGTAGGTCTAGGCCAACTCTGCACGGCCTCTATCTTCTTCAAATCTACCTGAATACCATTATTGGACACCACGTGCCCCAATAATGCTACGGACTCGAGCCAGAACTCACACTTGGAGAACTTGGCATACAACTTCTCATCCTGCAACCTCTGTAATACAACTCTCAGAAGGTGAGCATGCTCCTCCTGGCTATGGGAGTACACCAGGATATCATCTATGAACACGATCATGAAGGAGTCCAAATATGGCCGGAACACACTGTTCATCAGATATATGAACGCGGCTAGGGCATTCGTCATCCCAAAAGACATCACAAGAAACTCATAGTGCCCATATCACGTCCTGAAGGTTGTCTTCATAATATCAGAATCTCTAATTTTCAACTGGTGATAGCCTGAACGAAGATCAATCTTCGAGAATACCCTAGCTCCTTGGAGCTGATCAAATAAATCATCAATGCGAGGAAGAGGATACTTGTTATGTTACATTGTTCAGCTGCCTATAGTCAATACACATCCTCATTGAGCCATCCTTCTTCTTAACAAACAAGACTGGTGCACCCCACGATGACACACTCGGCCGGATGAACCCCTTATCTAGGAGTTCCTGAAGCTGCTCCTTCAATTATTTTAATTCAGCTGGTTCCATACGATAGGGTGGAATAGAAATAGGCGGAGTGCCTGGCACCAAGTCAATCCCAAAGTTGATGCCCCTGTTCGGTGGCATGCCCGACAGGTTAGAGGGAAATATATCAGGAAAGTCCCGCACAATGGGAACAGAATCAATACTGGGAGTCTTAGCTCCGACGTCCCGCACAAATGCCAAATAGGAAAGACATCCCTTCCCAACCATCCGTTGGGCCTTGAGGAAAGATATTACTCTGTTGGGTACATAATCAGTCATGCCTCGCCACTCGATCCTCTGAATGCCCGGCACAGCCAATGTGACTGTCTTGGCATGACAGTCCAGAATTGCATGACATGGATATAGCCAATACATGCCCAAGATAACATCAAAATCAATCATGCTCAAAAGCAACAGGTCTACTCGGTCTCCAGACCCCCAATAGTGACAAGACAGGACCGGTTCACATGGTCCACAACAATGGTATCACCCACTGGGGTAGATACATGCACGGGCAACGCAAGACACCCTCGGGTCGTGCCCAAATGAGGAGCAAAATATGTAGATACATAAGAATAAGTGGAACCGGGATCAAACAAAACAGAGGCATCTCTGTGGAAGACTGAAATAATACCTGTAATGACAGCATCAGAAGTGACTGCATCAGAACGGCCCTAAAGAGCATAACAATGAGCCTAACCACGTGATCGACCTCCCCATAGAGGGCGACCCCTGGCTGCCTGACCCTCACCCCTAGCTGGCGAGGCGGGTGCTAAAGTAGATAGACCAGAAGATGAGGGCTGTCCCTCTGCTGATATGGCCTGGATACAAGACGGGGACACTCTCTATGGATGTGCCCAAACTCTCCGCACTCGAAGAAACTTGTAATTTTTCTCATGAGGCTTCAACTAGCGAGAAGCATAAGCAATAACTCTACCCTCCTGTATCAACACACAACCAATGCCAACTCTCGAGGCATCACAATACATAGTATATGAATCTGAAGCTGACGACAATACCAAGAGTGGTGTCGTGGTCAATGTTGTCTTGAGCTTCTGAAAGCTCTCCTCACACTCCTCGGACCACACAAAAGAAGCACCCTTCTGAGTCAATCTAGTCAAGGGTGAAGCAATAGAAGAGAATCCTTATACAAATCAGCGATAATACCCTACCAAACCCAGGAAACTACGAATCTCAGTAGCTAAGGTAGGTCTAGGCCAACTCTGCACCGCCTATATCTTCTTCAGATCTACCTGAATACCATTATTGGACACCACGTGCCCCAAGAATGATACAGACTCGAGCCAGAACTCACACTTGGAGAACTTGGCATACAACTTCTCCTCCCGCAACCTCTGTAATACAACTCTTAGAAGGTGAGCATGCTCCTCCTGGCTACGGGAGTACACCAGGATATCGTCTATGAACATGACAATGAAGGAGTCCAAATATGGGCGGAACACACTGTTCATCAGATACATGAACGCGGCTGGGGTATTCGTCATCCCAAAAGACATCACAAGAAACTCATAGTGCCCATATCTCGTCCTGAAGGTTGTCTTCATAATATCAGAATCTCTAATTTTCAACTGGTGATAGCCTGAACGAATATCAATCTTCGAGAATACCTTAGCTCCCTAGAGTTGATCAAATAAATCATCAATACAAGGTAGAGGATACTTGTTCTTCACTGTTACTTTGTTCAGCTACCTATAGTCAATACACATCCTCATTGAGCCATCCTTCTTCTTAACAAACAAGACAGGTGCACCCCACGATGACACACTCGGCCGAATGAATCCCTTATCTAGGAGTTCCTGAAGCTGCTCCTTCAATTCTTTAAACTCAGCTGGTGCCATACGATATGGTGGAATAGAAATAGGCGGAGTGCCTGGCACCAAGTCAATCCCAAAGTTGATGCCCCTGTCCGGTGGCATGCCTGGCAGGTTTGAGGGAAATATATCAGGAAAGTCCCGCACAATGGGAACAAAATCAATACTGGGAGTCTCAGCTCTAACGTCCCGCACAAATGCCAAATAGGAAAGACATCCCTTCCCAACCATCCGTTGGGTGAGGAAAGATATTGCTCTACTGGGTACATAATCAGCCATGCCTCGCCACTCGATCGTCTGAATGCCCGACATAGCCATTGTGACTGTCTTGGCATGACAGTCCAAAATAGCATGACACGGAGATAGCCAATCCACGCCCAAGATAACATCAAAATCAATTATGCTCAAAAGCAACTGGTGTACTCGGGTCTCCAAACCCCCAATAGTGACAAGACAGGATCAGTACTCATGGTCCACAATAATGGTATCACCCACCGGGGTAGATACATGCACGGGCAATGCAAGACACCCTCGGGTCGTGCCCAAATGAGGAGCAAAATATGTAGATACATAAGAATAAGTGGAACCGGGATCAAACAAAACAGAGGCATCTCTGTGGAAGACTGAAATAATACCTGTAATGACAGCATCAGAAGTGACTGCATCAGAACTGCCCTGAAGAGCATAACAATGAGCCTAACCACGTGATCGACCTCCCCATAGAGGGCGACCCCTGGCTGCCTGACCCTCACCCCTAGCTGGCGAGGCGGGTGCTAAAGTAGATAGACCAGAAGATGAGGGCTGTCCCTCTGCTGATATGGCCTGGATACAAGACGGGGACACTCTCTATGGATGTGCCCAAACTCTCCGCACTCGAAGAAACTTGTAATTTTTCTCATGAGGCTTCAACTAGCGAGAAGCATAAGCAATAACTCTACCCTCCTGTATCAACACACAACCAATGCCAACTCTCGAGGCATCACAATACATAGTATATGAATCTGAAGCTGACGGCAATACCAAGAGTGGTGTCGTGGTCAATGTTGTCTTGAGCTTCTGAAAGCTCTCCTCACACTCCTCGGACCACACAAAAGAAGCACCCTTCTGAGTCAATCTAGTCAAGGGTAAAGCAATAGAAGAGAATCCTTATACAAATCAGCGATAATACCCTACCAAACCCAGGAAACTACGAATCTCAGTAGCTAAGGTAGGTCTAGGCCAACTCTGCACCGCCTATATCTTCTTCAGATCTACCTGAATACCATTATTGGACACCACGTGCCCCAAGAATGATACAGACTTGAGCCAGAACTCACACTTGGAGAACTTGGCATACAACTTCTCCTCCCGCAACCTCTGTAATACAACTCTTAGAAGGTGAGCATGCTCCTCCTGGCTACGGGAGTACACCAGGATATCGTCTATGAACATGACAATGAAGGAGTCCAAATATGGGCGGAACACACTGTTCATCAGATACATGAACGCGGCTGGGGTATTCGTCATCCCAAAAGACATCACAAGAAACTCATAGTGCCCATATCTCGTCCTGAAGGTTGTCTTTATAATATCAGAATCTCTAATTTTCAACTGGTGATAGCCTGAACGAATATCAATCTTCGAGAATACCTTAGCTCCCTAGAGTTGATCAAATAAATCATCAATACAAGGTAGAGGATACTTGTTCTTCACTGTTACTTTGTTCAGCTACCTATAGTCAATACACATCCTCATTGAGCCATCCTTCTTCTTAACAAACAAGACAGGTGCACCCCACGATGACACACTCGGCCAAATGAATCCCTTATCTAGGAGTTCCTGAAGCTGCTCCTTCAATTCTTTAAACTCAGCTGGTGCCATACGATATGGTGGAATAGAAATAGGCGGAGTGCCTGGCACCAAGTCAATCCCAAAGTTGATGCCCCTGTCCGGTGGCATGCCTGGCAGGTTTGAGGGAAATATATCAGGAAAGTCCCGCACAATGGGAACAAAATCAATACTGGGAGTCTCAGCTCTAACGTCCCGCACAAATGCCAAATAGGAAAGACATCCCTTCCCAACCATCCGTTGGGTGAGGAAAGATATTGCTCTGCTGGGTACATAATCAGCCATGCCTCGCCACTCGATCGTCTGAATGCCCGGCATAGCCATTGTGACTGTCTTGGCATGACAGTCCAAAATAGCATGACACGGAGATAGCCAATCCACGCCCAAGATAACATCAAAATCAATCATGCTCAAAAGCAACTGGTGTACTCGGGTCTCCAAACCCCCAATAGTGACAAGACAGGATCAGTACTCATGGTCCACAATAATGGTATCACCCACCGGGGTAGATACATGCACGGGCAATGCAAGACACCCTCGGGTCGTGCCCAAATGAGGAGCAAAATATGTAGATACATAAGAATAAGTGGAACCGGGATCAAACAAAACTGAGGCATCTCTGTGGAAAACTGAAATAATACCTGTAATGACAGCATCAGAAGTGACTGCATCAGAACGGCCCTGAAGAGCATAACAATTAGCCTAACCACGTGATCGACCTCCCCATAGAGGGCGACCCCTGGCTTCCTGACCCTCACCCCTAGCTGGCGAGGCGGGTGCTAAAGTAGATGGACCAGAAGATGAGGGTTGTCCCTCTGTCGATATGGCCTGGATACAAGATGGGGACACTCTCTATGGATGTGCCCAAACTCTCCACACTCGAAGCAACTTCCAGGTGGTGGGGGCTGGGACTGATGGGAACCCCTCGCACCGGAGTGTCCAGCAGAAGAACTAGGTCGGGAAAAACCTTAAACAAATGGATCCTGCGATGAACTCTATGCTGGCAGGGCGCTGAGAGATGGCTGGCCCTGGTGAGAACCCTGATAACCTTGGCCAGAAGACGACCCACGATAATTTGAGCAGGCTGGCTGTGAAGATCTGAAAGAGCGACCTCTGCTCTAATGACTCTGGCCTCTAGTCTGAGTGCCACTAGAAATAGCTGATCCTCGAGTCCTCTTGGTCTCCCTCTCCTCTCGCTCCCTAAGACGATCTGTCTCTATGTCGCGAGCTATATCAACATCATCCTCAAATGAGTGACTCAGAACCCTTTCTCGGGTGATCAAAATACTGATATGATAAATAAGCCCATCAACAAATCGTCTGGTCCTATCCCCATCAGTAGGAACCAACCATGATGCATATCTGGATAACTTTGTAAATCTAACCTCATACTCTGACACTGTCATGTCCCCCTGGCAAAGCCACTCAAACTGTCTGCGCATCTCTTCCCTCTGAGATCGAGGTATCCACTTCTCTGAGAAAATAGTGGAGAACTCCTGCCATGACAATGGTGCTCCCCCTGTCGGCCTACGCCGCTCATAAGCCTCCCACCAAGCGAAGGCTGCTCCCTAAAACTAGAAAATAGTAAAGGATACATTGCTCAACTCTAGAATCCCTGCTGTATGGAGCATCCGACGGCACTTGTCCAGAAAACCTTGGGCGTCGTCGCCCGGAGTACCAATGAATATAGGAGGAAAAAGTCTACTAAACCTCTCAAGACGATGCTGCTCATTGTTGGGCATCACTGGGACCCTGTCCCCCTTAATCTGAATAGCTGGCTGTACTGATGCAACTTGCTGAGCTGGTAGCACCTCTGGTGTCTGCAAGCCCTGCACTACCTACTCGGAGTGCGAGCTGCGGGGGTCTGATGACCACCCCCGGTCTCGGATGTAGGTGCTGTAACAGAGGCTAAAACTGCCTGAGCCAGGCTAGTGCAAACTATCAGTATCTGAGCTATGGTCTCTTGTAGACCCGGAATCACAAGAGGCATAGTTGGTGCCTAAACAGGTGTTGCTGGGACCTCTGCAACTGGAGGCTGATCTGGAATGGGAAAAGTGGGTAGGTCAACTGGCACTACCTTAGCTGCCCTACCCTACCATGACCATGGCCGCGTCCACGGCCTCTAGCCGGTGGCAATGGTGGTCGTCTACCTTGTCCTGTAGCATGAGTTCTCACCATCTGCGAGAGAATAGAATATCAAAGTTCAGTTTCGAATCAACAAAATCGCATGACAAGAATTTCAAGAATTTGAAGCTTTCCTAAAAGGTTCTGCAGCCTCCCGAGGATAAGTTCAGACGTCTCTGTACCGATCCACGAGACTCTATTAAACCGGCTCATAACTCGCGAGACATATTAACCTAGGCTCTGATACCAACTTGTCATGACCCAATCCTTGGTCATGATGGCGCCCAACATATTGCTAGGCAAGCCCGACCATGTTTTTCATATAACTAGCTAGTTACTAATTAATACTGCTCCAGTAAAGTTAATAGCTTGTTTTCATAACAGAAACAACAAGTGCGTAAACAAAATACATGAAATACAGCCCAACGAATCCGGTGTCACAAGTTTGACCCTCTAAAAGAAGGAAAATACCCTATACAATCAAAGTCTAGATAGAGTAACAACACATAAAAGGAAGAAAGGAGAGAGATCGGGTCCTACGAACACCGACAGCTACCTTGATGTCTCCTCAGATAGCAGAAAAATAGCAGCTGCGGATAGCTCAACTGCCCTCCTGGAGAACTGTATCTACACATAAAGTGCAAGTAGTGAGGTGAGTATCTTTCAACTCAGTGAGTAGCAATAATAAATAATAACTAAAAGTAAGAAAACCTGCATTATCACTAAACAGTTCTAAGAATAACCGTATAGGTAAGTCATCTCTATTATGATAAGTTCGGTTCCAGTCTACTACTATCTCACGCTGATCAAACACTGATCTAGTCTTGCTGCAGCGTGCAGCCCGATCTTATATACATATGTATATATAATGCTGCGACGTGCAGTCCGATCCAATATATATATAAATCCGATCCATATATATATATATATATTTTACTGCGGCGTGCAGTCCGATCCAATATATGTATATGTATATACTGTTGCGGCGTGCAGCCCGATCCGGTATATATATCAATACCTCACAATGGGTCCTCGACCCCTCTCAGTCAAATATAGACCCGGCCTCTCGGGCCCACTCAGCCAGAACAGGGTATTCAACCCTAGGTATTATAACTTAGAGTACACATCTAGTACTGGTTCATGTCATGCTATACAACTATGAATACGGTTGAGAGTATGTGTTCAACATGATATAGGGGTCATTTAGCTCTATAGGTTTCCCTAATATTCTACAGATCGGCTCAAGGCCCCAAACATGGCTACTAGCCCAAATGTACATATATAAGCCCAGTCTCAGTCATTATGCACAATAAACTATCAATCGGGAAGGACCGAGTCCGAATCCCCAATCACAATACCACCACGTTCGTCACATGACGCGTGTTACATCTCTGCATAGCACTGAATAGTGCAAATACGGGGTTTCAAACCCTCGGTACATTATTTATTACCACCACTCACCTCGAATCGGCAAAAGTCCTAGCTCGCCTTACGCTTGCCTTGAACATCAACCTCCTCGGATGCCAAATCTGATCAAAATCAATAAGAATACATCAAAATAGGCTAAATGAACATAACCCAATCGAAATAACTTGAATTACACCAAAAACCATGAAGTTTCCAAAATCCAACCATCGGGCCCGCTTCTCGAAAAATTACAAAGGTTACATTTTCTGAATCCTTTTCCCGATACGAGTCCATGCATATAAAGTTTATCAAAATCGAACACGTTTTGCCCATTCAAATCAATGATTTTCAATAACCCAAGCTTAGAGCAAAAACCTCTGTTAATATACCTCCAATCCTCCATTTTCAGGTGTTAACTCCATAATTTAAAAATATAATAAAATAAATTGAGTCCATAGATGCTTACCTGATGAATCCCTTCGATTTTATCCTCAAAATTGCCTACATTGTCTCTTAGAACAAAGCCCCAATGTGTTATAACATTCTGAAATTCGAACCCCTCTGTTTCTTTAATCACTGACATTTTTCCGCTTATGCGGACCATTTCTCGCCTAAGCGATACCGCTTCTGCGGTTTATCCACCGCTTCTGTGACAATTCAATAAATGGCGAGGACCGCTTCTACGGTCAACTGCTCGCACCCGCGAGATCGCTTCTACGAAGCCCTGTCCGCTTCTGCGATATTCCTCCAGATGCCCACATCCGCTTCTGCGTACCTAGGCTCGCTTCTGCGAGCCCGCACCTGCGACCACACCTCCGGTCTTGCGGAAATAGCCCGACCAGCCCCAGATCGCTTCTACGACCCATTTGTCGCTTCTGCGGGGCTGCTTCTGTGGTTCCTCATCCGCAGAAGCGAAAATACCTGCTGCAGAGCACCAGCATTCCAAAAACTTCAAAAATTCTTCGTTAGACCCTCCAAAAACATCCCGAGGCCCCTGGGACCTCAACCAAAAAGACAAATCCACTCTAAATCATCACACGAACTTGTTCCAAACATAAAAACATACCCTCAAACACCCAAATCATCAAATTAAGGCCGGTTCAAGCCTAAGATTCAACTAAAACTTCTGAAACCTACATCCTATCAAAAACCCAACCAAATGATGTCCGAATGACCTGAAAATTTGCAAACATATACAAATTCACCTAAGGAAGCTACTGCAACTAACGGAATTCCATTCTGACTACCGGATCAAAATCTCACCTGTCGATCGAATTTTGCAAAGATTCCAACTTAGCCAATTCAAGCTTATTTCTACACCGGACCTCCAAATTCTATTCCGATCTCTCTCCTAAGCCATAAATGACCTCCCGAAGCTAACCAAATTATCATAATTCGATTCCAAGCCTTCTAACCACATAGTCAACTCCAGGTTGACTTTTCATGAACAAGCTTCACTCAAAAAGGCTATATGACTCATTTTCAACCAGAATCAATCCTGATCCACCCAATAGACTCTAACACAGATATAGAAATATGAAACACATAAATGAAGGGTAACGGGGTGGTAACTCTCATGATGATGGGCCGGGTCGTCACAAGATGCTTCTAAACCTTAAGATTTGCCATAAAGTTACTGATTACTACAATTAGTACGTTGTTTCTTAGAAATATATGTATATTGTTGTGTATGAAACTGAAAGAACTTCTATAGTATATACAAAAGCATATGCTCATGTTAGGATGCAAGAATAGCTAAACACGTAGTCAACATCAAAAACATTATTATTATTAATGGAAAATATATATATGAAATTACATGTTTAAGGTAAGTAAAAGTTGATTTGTCTATGTATCAACTAGAAATCCAAAGAAATGAGAATGTGCAAGATGAATACGGCAATACTATTAACTAACGTAAGAAGGAACAATTCTATTTTTGCTACTGTTACTACTGAAGAAATGTTTGACAATATTTGGTTCTAAAATGAGACATCAACATATAAAAGAGCATCAAATTCAGAGAGTTGTCCACTCATTTGGTTAACCTAGCAAACAGAGACAGTAAAGTACCTTCATGTACATGTTGTAATCATTTGGAGTTTCTTTATCAATTCTTGTCCTCATACACACCCATTCTTGGTTATTGAAATCCCAAGAACACTCTATTATTTTACCCTAGTAGTCTGACAGGTCAGAACTATCTGTAACCATGAAAGGAACCAACTTCAGGACATGCACCAACATATAAATATGAAAAGCTCAAAAATATATAAAAAGAAGAACAAGAATTCACAAGATACAAAATAAAGTGCAAGAGAAATTTTCAGATACATAGACACAAGGACAACAGATTATGAATTTCGTTGTATGTTTATATCATCGCTCAGTAACTCCAAGCAACGAGAATCAACTATTGGAAAGACCATTTTAAAGAGCAAGAGAAGAAACAAAGCTGTGGAATTCCTGTCAAAAGCCTGAGAGGTGCACATCTGTGAGCGCTTGATTTTTGCCCTAAGCAATTAAGTTCCAATATATATAAAAAATATACAAAAATGATTTTTGGTGTGTAATTGTGTTAGTTAATTGAAATACTTGTGTTTTGTTTAAAAATAATATAAAAATGAAAATTACAAAAGAAATCAATTAGAAAATATCATAAAAATGTGAAAATTCAGAAAAAATCAAGAAAATACAAAAAATACTGGAAAAATAAAAGAAAAATGGAAAAAATACAAGAAAATTAAGGAAAAATAGGAAAAAATAGAAAATAAAAGAAAAATAGCAGTTGAAAATAAATACAAAAGGAAAAATATAAAATACAAGAAATAATTAAAATACAAGCTAAAATACAAAATATTTGGGCTACATACAAGGATATACATATATATATACCAAGCCCAAACACACCAGGCCCAAAGACAAGCCTGGTCTGCCTAGATACACAACCATACGACACCGTAATAGGCAAACGAATCTCAACCGTTGAACAAATGAATCAAACGGACCAGATCAGGCGGTTACTTCATAAACCAAACGACATCGTGTATGTAATTAATCCTGGCCGTTCAGAGCGACTGATCAAAAGGATGAGACAATGTCTCGTTAAAACCAAATGACGTAGTATAGAAGAAATAATCACAGTCGTCCAAGCTTAATATCTAACTGACCTAAAGAGATCACTCACTTAACCAAACGATACCGTTTCAAAGGCAAATGATCCTGGCCGTTGATCTTGATTAATCCAAGGGCCAGGAATCCACGAGACACGGCTGCTATATATTACCAGTCTCCCGTTCATATTTCATTACACACACAGTAGAAACTATAGAGAAACCCTAGCCGCCTCTCAACCTCTCTTCTTCTTCCTCTGGTCTCCCATGGAGACCTGCCGGCAAACCTGCCTTCGCCACCTTCTCCGGCTAAGGCGAGCCTCTAACACCCCATCCCTCACACACTGATAACAACTAGGTCGGGAATCCAAACTAGAGTAAGAATTTGAGAAGTAAATGCGGAAGCAATAACAACAGGAATTGAACAACTAGAATTAAAGAGACAAAAATAAAGGATATGGGAAAGATTCAAGGAAAGAATTCTGAGAACTTTCAAGAATGCAAGTTCTATAGCCTTGACAAGATCAAAGTAACAACATCTTGATTTATGAAAGTAATCAAATGCCTTTACTTAAAAATAAAATCAAAACAATAGATTCGGATCTTGACCACTTTATGAGTAACTTGAGACAACAATTAATACTAGTATTAATCGCCTTCTAAGAATACCACAAAGGAATCAAAGATATCACAAAAGAGAAGTAATCTTACTACCTTGAACTATGAACTAGTAAAGGTTGAAAGATAAATCTCAAAGCACAAGTAACAAAGGTTCAAAAGAACTCTCAAAGTATGATATACTCAATCAATAATAATCTGTCTTATGAAGGAGAAGAACACCTTATTTATAGGAGTACAAAGGCATAAAAATAACATTAAAAACTAGGTGGGGTGGTTGTAGTGGAAACACAATTATTACAATGAGGTAGGTGGTTGCTAAAGTCTAAGAAAAGTCTTTGGTTAGGTGAGGGGCGGCCAAAACCCTTTGGGGCAGATTTGGGCCTTAAAATAACTAGTTTTGGGCCATTTGTTTGGACTCCAATTGGGCTGCTCTTGTAACACCTCTTTCTGGAACTCTTTTAAGCTCATTTTGAGCCCATTTGGTGACTCCAAGGGCAGATTTGGGTAACCAAATCTTCCTCCTCTTGGACTTCAATTTGAGCAACCAAATAATTATAAAACTTCGACAACTCTTCTCCTTTGAGCATGAGCTCTTCCTCCATAGTTAGAAGCTTCTTTATTTGCCATTGAAGTCCAGCAACCTTAGTTTGCAATTTCTTAGATTGAGATCTTGTAAATGGCCTTCTTGGAGCTTCCAAAACTCTATCCTTATCAGTGATGTTATCATTCCTCTCTTCTTGAAAAGAATTCGTCCCCAAATTCGATCCTACGTCAAATAAAGATAAGTCAGCAACATTGAATGTAGCACTTACTTGAAACTCACCGGGAAGGTCCAACTTGTAAGCATTGTTTCCAATCCTTTCAAGGACTTGAAACGGGCCATCTTCTCTAGGATGCAACTTTGACATCCTTTTGGAGGGAAATCTCTCCTTTCTAAAATGAACCCAAACTAAATCTCCAGGTTTAAAAATAACTTGTTTTCGACCCTTATTCTTTCTCAAGGCGGTTTGCTCATTTTTCTTCTCAATTGCAAGCCTTGTTTGCTCATGAATTTTTTTCATCATGTTAGCCTTTGTCCTACCATCAAGGCTAGCAATATCATTAGTAGGTAATGGTAATAAATCAAGTGGAGTAAAGGGATTAAAGCCATAAACAACTTCAAAAGAAGACATACTTGTAGAAGAATGGATTGTTCTATTGTAAGCAAATTCAATCATAGGTAAGTGATCTTCCCATAAAGTTAATTTACCTTTAAAAACAGCCCTCAACATGTTTCCTAATGTTTTATTAACTACTTCAGTTTGTCCATCAGTTTGTGGGTGACAAGAAGTGGAAAACAACAATTTAGTGCCTAACTTCCCCCAAAATACACGCCAGAAGTGACTCAAAAACTTTGCATCCCTATCACTAACAATAGTTCTAGGTATACCATGCAATTTCACAATCTCTTTTGCAAAAAGATTAGCAACATGTGAGGCATCATTAGTCTTTAAACAAGGAATAAAACGAGCCATCTGGGAGAACCTATCTACCACAACAAATATACTATCCTTACCATACCTTGTTCTAGGCAAACCTAACACAAAATCCATAGATATATCAATCCAAGGTGAAGTAGGAACAGGTAATGGCATGTAAAGACCATGTGGTAACACTTTAGATTTAGCTTGTTTACATTCCAAACAATGTGTGCACATTCTTTCAACATCCTTTCTCATTCCAGGCCAAAAGAAATTTGTCTAATGTCTTTGGGACCCCAAAGTGTCCCATAAGCCCTCCACAATGTGCTTCCATTACAAATACTTCACGTAAAGAGAAATTAGGGATACACAACTTATTTTCCTTAAAGAGAAACCCATCTTGTAGGTTAAACCTATCAAGAGGACCCAACTTACAATCTGCAAAAGTTTTGCCAAAATCAACATCATTAGCATAAAGTTCCTTGATTTGATCAAAACCCATCAATTTAGAAGTGAGGGTAGAAACTAAGACATATCTCCTTGAAAGTGCATCAGCAACAACATTCTCTTTCCTTTGTTTGTAAGAAATTACATAAGGAAAAGTTTCAATAAATTCAACCCACTTAGCATGCCTTCTACTAAGCTTACCTTGACTTTTCAAGTATTTCAAGGATTCATGGTCAGTTTTAATGACAAACTCCCTTGGACACAAGTAATGTTGCCATGTGGCTAAAGCCCTTACCAAAGCATAAAGCTCTTTGTCATAAGTTGAATATTTCAATGTGGCTCCAATCAACTTCTCACTAAAGTAGGCAATAGGTTTAGAATCTTGCATCAAAACAGGACCTATTCCCTTGCCAGAAGCATCACATTCAATTTCAAAAGATTTAGAAAAATCGGGCAATTGTAATAACGGAGCAGAACAAAACTTTTCTTTCAACAAGTTAAAAGCATCATCTTGTTCTTTTCTCCATTTAAAAATCCTATCCTTTTTTATAACTTCAGTTAAAGGAGAAGCAATGGTGCTAAAGTCTCTCACAAACCTCCTATAAAAACTAGCAAGTCCATGAAAACTCCTAACTTCAGTTACACTCTTAGGTTTAGGCCATTCTTTAATTGCTTTGATTTTCTCTTCATCAACCTAAACTCCCTTAGAGCTAACCACAAAACCCAAGAAAATCACATGATCCACATAAAAAGTACACTTTTTAAGACTAGCAAATAACAATTGCTTTCTAAGAACTTCAAAAACTTGTCTTAGGTGTTCTACATGCTCTTCTAAAGTACTAGAAAAGACCAAGATATCATCGAAGTACACCACAACAAATTTTCCATGAAAATCCTTAAAAACATGATTCATTAATCTCATGAAAGTGCTAGGTGCATTAGTCAAGCCGAAAGGCATAACTAACCACTCATAAAGCCCATATTTGGTCTTAAAAGCAGTTTTCCATTCATCTCCAGGATTCATTCGAATCTGATGGTAACCACTTTTTAGATCAATTTTAGAAAAGATTTTGGATCCATGTAATTGATCCAACATGTCATCAAGACAAGGAATAGGGTGGCGATACTTTACCGTAATCTTGTTGATTGTTCTACAATCCACGCACATCCTCCAAGTTCCATCCTTTTTGGGTACCAATAGGACCGGAACAGAGCAAGGGCTCATGCTCTCTCTCACAAAGCCTTTCTCAAGCAACTCCTCAACTTGCCTTTGAAGTTCCTTTGTCTCTTCTGGATTACTCCTATAGGCTGGCCTATTTGGGATTTGTGATCCAGGTACAAAATCAATTTGATGCTCAATGCCACGTAAAGGTGGCAATCCACTAGGAATATCTTCTGGAAAGACATCTTCAAAATCCTGCAAAAGAGAAGAAATACTACTTGGCAAAGAAGAAGTTAGCAACTCAGAATTAATCAAACCCTCTTTGTAAGTAAGTAGTATTATGGGCAGCCCCTCTTTTCTTGCATTTAACCACTCTTTGGCTTTTATACAGAAACTCTCTCTTTTTCTTTCCTTAGCCTCTTTCCTCTCACCAAGTCTGTCTATTTTTTTATTCGAACCCTCTTTTATCTCTTCTCTCAAATTACTGCCCTCTCTCTCTTTCTTTTCTTTTTCCTCAAGCTCACTTTTTATCCCTCCCCCTGACTTTCCCATTGTTTCCTTTAATCTCTTCTGATCTTCAATCACTTGAGAAAGAGATAAAGGTGCAAGAGTAAATTTCCTGCCATTTAGTTCAAGCGAATATCTATTCTTTCTCCCATCATGAAAAACATTCCTATCATACTGCCAAGGACGACCCAGTAATATATGACAAGCTTGCATAGGCACTATGTCACAAAGAACATCATCCTCATATCTACCAACGTTAAATGAAATCATACACTGTTTATTTACCTTTAGTTCACCACTATCATTTAACCATTGGAGTCTATAGGGAGTAGGGTGTTTCATGCATGTAAGTCCCGGTTTTTCCACAAAGTATGAACTAACCACATTAGCACAACTACCACTATCAATGATCATAGAGCAAGTTTTTCCTTTTATCCCACACCTAGTATGGAATATATTCTCTTTTTGTGCTTCACTATTGCTTCCTAAATTGATAGTCATAATCCTCCTAACTACCCCAACCATTCCATCATTAGGTAGTTCTAAATCACCTTCATCACTCATATCTCCCTCTTCATCTCCCTCACTCTTTTCACTCTCATATCCTCCATGTTCTTTTAGAATGATGTTCCTTCTACTTGGACATTCATGCATCATATGTCCCCTTCCTTTACATTTATGACACTGAATAGAACTAGAAGGTGTAAAAGTTTTAGGGTTGAAGGTTTTACCTACCTCTTTGTTCTCCAGTTTACCTTTTCCCTTGTCTTCTTGAGGTCGAGAAAAATTCTTCATCTCATGATTTGGCCATGGTTTCTTAGGCATGGTGCTTGTTCGACATCTCCATGAGCTAGTTTGCTTTCTTTTATTTTGATTTTCTACCTTTATACACAAATCAACTAACTCATCTATTGTTACATATTGTTGTAATTCAACTACATCAGCTATTTCCTTATTTAAACCATTTAAAAACCTAGCCATTGTAGCCTCTTCTTCCTCCATACAATTAGCTTGGATCATAGCTATATCCATAGCCTTAAAGTACTCATCTACTGACATGGACCCTTTCTTCAATGTTTGAAGACGTAGTTGTAGATCTCTTTGAAAGTGTGATGGTACGAATCTCTTCCTCATCGCCCTTTTAGCCTCAGTCCAAGTAGCAATTGGTGTTTGTCCTTCTTGCAGTCGATCCCTATTAAGCTTTTTCCACCAAATAGAAGCATAATCAGAAAACTCAACAATAGCAAGTTTAACCTTCTTACCTTCAGAGTAGTTGTGACAGTCAAAGATTGCTTCAACCTTTCTCTCCCAATCAAGATACAAGTCTGGATCCCTTGTTCCCTTGAAAGATGGCATCTGCATCTTTATATTACTTATATTATCATCCTCTATCCTACCTCTTTGTCCCATCCTATCTCCTCTCACCCTATCAAAATCAATATCATTAAAATCATCAATAAAGTTTGCTTGATTTACAATAGGAGCATGGGGTACAATTCTTCTAGCAGGTGGCCTAACATTATTATCCCTCCTAAGTTCAGCTATTGTATCATTTTGATCTGCAATGGTATCTCTCATTTCTTGGAGTTGCAGATTCAGCCTTTCAAACTGTTGATGCATGGCTTGCAAGGTAAAATCATTCCTTGCTTTGATTTCAGCTTCTTGGAGAACCATTCGTTCATTATCACTAC
This sequence comes from Nicotiana noctiflora, assembly GCA_032618575.1. NCBI lineage: Eukaryota > Viridiplantae > Streptophyta > Magnoliopsida > Solanales > Solanaceae > Nicotiana > Nicotiana noctiflora. Next base: position 299,732 of record JASVEL010012062.1, on the reverse strand, counting down.
CTGTATGTGACATCTTTAAAAATTGTATCACACAAATTAGTTTCTTTTTTTTCTTGGAATAACCTTTGAACAAAGTACTTTATAGATTTATAGTTAAACCTAACTTGTATGTAGTTCTTAGTAGTAAAACTCAGATTTTTCTTTTGTTTTTGGGAATAATTAAAAGAAGCAAGAACCAAATCCTAGAACTTTTAGGCTCGGTTGAAACAAGACACGAACGAAAAGGAAAGAATATAAATGTGTAGAATACAAAGAGTAAGAAAATCAAGGATCCCCTCTTCTTGTTTCCTTTGTTAATTTTTGGAAAGACTTAGATACAACAGATATATCATGGAGAGCAAGTAATTGTATTTCTTCTTTTTTTAAATTGGATTTCGTTTTTTTTTTGTTTTTTTGTGTTTTTTTTTTGTGTTTTTTTTTGTTTTCTTTATCCCAAGAATTATCAAGAACGAAATCTTGATAGAACCGCTCCGATACCACTTGATAACAACTAGGTCGGGAATCCAAACTAGAGTAAGAATTTGAGAAGTAAATGCGGAAGCAATAACAACAACAATTGAACAACTAGAATTAAAGAGATGAAAATAAAGGATATGGGAAAGATTCAAAGAAAGAATTCCGAGAACTTTCAAGAACGCAAGTTCTATAGCCTTGACAAGATCAAAGTAACAACGTCTTGATTTATGAAAGAAATCAAACGCTTTTACTTAAAAAGCAAATCAAAACAATAGATTCGGATTTTGACCACTTTACGAGTAACTTGAGACAACAATTAATACTAGTATTAATCGCCTTCTAAGAATACCACAAAGGAATCAAAGATATCACAAAAGAGAAGTAATCTTACTACCTTGAACTATGAACTGGTAAAGGTTGAAAGATAAATCTTAAAGCACAAGTAACAAAAGGTTCAAAAGAACTCTCAAAGTATGATATACTCAATCAATAATAATATGTCTTATGAAGGAGAAGAACACCCTATTTATAGGAGTACAAAGGCATAAAAATAATATTAAAAACTAGGTGGGGTGGTTGTAGTGGAAAACACAATTATTACAATGAGGTAGGTGGTTGCTAAAGTCCAAGAAAAGTCTTTCGTTAGGTGAGGGGCGGCCAAGACTCTTTGGGGCAGATTTGGGCCTTAAAACAACTAGTTTTGGGCCATTTGTTTGGACTCCAATTGGGCTGCTCTTGTAACACCTCTTTCTGGAACTCTTTTAAGCTCATTTTGAGCCCATTTGGTGACTCCAAGGGCAGATTTGGGTAACTAAATCTTCCTCCTCTTGGACTTCAATTTGAGCAACCAAATAGTTATTAAACTTCGACAACTCTTCTCCTTTGGGCATGAGCTCTTCCTCCATAGTTAGAAGCTTCTTTATTTGCCATTGAAGTCCAGCAACCTTAGTTTGCAATTCCTTAGCTTGAGATCTTGTAAATGGCCTTCTTGGAGCTTTCAAAACTCTATCCTTATCAGTGATGCTATCACACACCAACCCTTCAGGCCACCATGAAAACCACAAAAACTAAAAGCCCCCATGTTCTTGAAACTCCGGTCGCCGAAACCCTAGCCGGCGACCTCACTAATTATGAACCAGAGCCCAGGATTATCACCACTGAACCACTTTGAGGTGATCTATCATCCTATATGGGTGGTTAACCTCGAATCTCCCTGGAAAGTCTCGAATATAAGAAAAATACTCACCGGAACCCTACTCCGGCGAGTACCTAAAAATAACCCTACCGCCAAAATAATATACTAAGCCTCTAGACCACCCCCACAAACATCAAAATTGAACCCACAACCCTATTTGAAAAGTCCAACACTCAGAAGACCAAACGTTCTTCAGAGTTCTGAAAAAATGAAAAGAAATAAAGAAGAAAATAAAGAAAGAAGAAAGAATAAAATAAAGAAAGAAAAGAAAAGGGAAGAAAGCCTGAAAAAAGCTAAGTTCCCACCTCTATTCTGTTTGTTGTTCTGAAAAATGTTCTCTTGGCATGTCTAATATATGAACCTGTCTCTTCTGTATGCTTAAAGAATAAGAATCTATCTTTGTTTGTGTGAATCTTATGCATGCCTAAGCCTGCTAAAGTGTTCTTAGGGTTTTTGGTGTTAACCACGCATGAATCATGTGATAATAAGTCTGTTTATGTGTTTGTTCATCATGCTCTGTCTAAGATTGAGTCTTGGTTAGTTGGAATTCAACCCTTATTAAACTTCTCTTCTGAGTTCTGATTAATCGAAAATTAATTCGTGATTAAGGCTATATGTGCAAAATAACATAAAACTGGCTATATTTGTAACTTGATTCATTTGTGAGTTCATTCTGAATCTTTGGATGCTTTTGTGACTTGGATCATAAGTGTAAAGGTCTTGTGGCTATTTCTGAAAGTTAAGTCTGTTTATTAAGTGGCTACTTCTGTGAATTAAGTCTGATTATTAAGTGGCTATCTCTGTTGTTGAGTGGTTATACTGATTAATTAGCTGTATTTCTATAAAGTGGCTATTTTTGAAAACTATGTCTGTTTGTTGAGTGGCTGAACTTCTACTAAAAGGCCATGTTTTAAATAGTGGTCATATTGTAATAAGTGATTGGGTTCTGATAAATGTTGGCTAATAATGAAAGGGTTTGAGGTCTGAATTAGCTAAGTCTTAAAACATCTATAATTAGTGGTTACTTATTAAATAACTCTTAACCCTAGTTCTGCCAGACCTTAGGCAGGTCGGGTAATTTGGAATAAATACAAAGGGTATAAAAGGAATAGTAAATGGCATTACTGAGGATATAATAGAGCCTATAAGGCTAAAAATGACTTTAGTGCCTAGTATTTCTGCAATTACTTGTCAAATAAAGGGTGAACTGGTCATAATAAAAGAGCATTTGTATAACAAACCTTAGAAAGTGAGGGTAATTAGGTAAAACACACCTAAAAGAACCCTATATAATTGCCTAGTACCTTCTAGCAGGGGTTCTAAGGCATTTTGACATAATCTTATTAGACTACATTGTAAATAATTGAAAAGAGGAAGGGGAGGGAAATGAAATTAACTTATTTGAATTTTTCCCAAAATAATTCTATAAATAGGCTGTTGTTGAGCCTGAAAAGGGGGTTCCACACATTATAATTGGGTATGAACTTGAAGTTGAAAATTCTAGGTTACAAAATTCTGGGTTCTGCATTCAAAAGGTTCCAAATCTTTGAAAGGTTATAGAAGCTGATTAATTCTAAGTGCTATTTTGGGGATTTCTGTGGGGTCGACTTCTAATCAATTCATCTTGACTTTGCTGAATTCCTTGATTCTACTTGGGTTGATCTGCTGAATTTCATATTTGGGGTTTTCTGTTAGCTGCTTTACTGTGATCAATTTGTCTCGTTGTTTTTGCTGTTTTGCTGCTATTAGTTGCTGATTATTCTTCTTCTCCAAAGCCCTAGACTCATTGATTTATTTTGAATCAGGTACACCTCTGCTTCCCGAAGTTGTAATTGCAATTATGATGAAGAAATGAAGTTACATGGATCTTCGATGAATTTATTTCTGTTTCTTCTCTTTAGTTATAGTTATAATTCATAGAATCAATGTAATTCATTAGGAATGGTTGTAATAACTAACGGCTACAAGAGTTCAAACTAGATTAGAGTATAGTAGTTAATATAGTAGTTAGATATAAAATCAGTAGCTAGATATAGCCTATCACCTAATTAAAAACCAAAATCGGCTAAAACACACATAATATACTTAGATTTATAATTGGACATGTAATACTATACTTATACATTTTCATCAGTCAAATTCTGAATCAGCGTTAATTATGTTGAAAAGTGTTAGTATTAGGATCTGAAATTGTAGTTACCATATCACTGCTGAATCAAGTTTAGTTGTAGAATTCGTATTAGTTTGTTATAACATGGTGACCTGAATGTGTTATAATAACAGGGATAATTCAAGCATGACTAAGAATATCTGTTTTCAGTTTAAGGAGAGCAATAATGATTTTGTAAATTATGTCTCTATTGATAAATAGTTTGTAGATTCTTATTCTGTTAATCCGGTAATTAAATGGTAATCAGTCAAACAAACCAATATTGGCATCTTAGTTAATTGATAATACCAAAAAATCAAAAAATAATAAGGATCACATGTATTTATATTCCATTATTCATAAGTAGTTAAATGTTAAACATTTTTGTTCATAGTATTGTGGTTTAAATGTTGATTTATTTCAATTCTGTTTTAGACTCTAGTGACTTGGGCCTTACTACGAATACATGCCCAAATATAATTAACCTGGCATTAATGCCCTGGGCTAGAAATAGAATGACAGCTGGAGCCAGGATTATCCAGCTACACTTAGGCACAATAATAAGAGGATGCCTGGATTTCAGGTCCAATAGCATATAAAAGGGGCATGAATCCCATTAAAAGATAATACAAATAATGACACAAAAATCTAAAACGTTTACATATATATATTTTGAGGAAAAACAGATATAGAAAACATAGAAAACTTAGGAAAACCTTAATAACAAAGGAGATGAGCCTCGCTAAGTCACAAAAGCATAATTGCGGGGCCCTCCATAACTTCTTATGAATAATATTAAAAATTGGAAAGACAGTTTAGCAAATTCCACGGTCTATCCCAAATTAACAAGACGTGGATGTCGTAGGGCACGATTTGTAATAAATATACATTCTTAAATACGAGTGCACATTTATGTGACTCAAATCTTAAATCCCGGCGAAACTGAAATGCATTAAAGTCACAGGCATACTGGTTGCGGTGTGACTCGAAATGTGTTTTCGTGACGTTGCAAGTCTTTAAAAATAACAAAGTGGGACATTAAAAACACTTGTAAAATTGAAACATATAAAGAAATCAAATAAGACTAATACAGCAGTTGAGCGACCGTGCTAGAACCACGGAATCCGAGAGTGCCTAACACTTTCTCCCGGGTTAACAGAATTCCTTATCCGGATTTCTAGTTTCGCGGACTATTAAAATAGAGTCATAATTTCCTCGTATTCGGTATTAAACCGGTAACTTGGGACACCATTATCTTCCCAAGTGGTGACTCTGAAATTTAAATAAATCCTGTTCCAATTGTCCGTAAAGTGGAAAAGCTCCTTCCCTGTTGTTATTGTTATATCCCTTCTTGAGGTGTATTAGTAAATAGCGGGGTATACTTATCTAAAAGTAGTAAAAAAGGAGGTTTGACAGCTCTGGCGACTCTGCTGGGGACAAGCAACCCAGAACTTCGGTTCAGGGTTTAAGAATTCGAGCTCGATTAAAATTGTTGTTTTTGATATTATCTGATTTCATTATATGCTTTGATCAATGTGCTACATGTTTACCGCTTTGATATTACGTGAATTGAATATATAAATTGTGCCGAAAACCCTTCTCTTCTTACCTCTGGGGATGTGCTTACTGGTTGAGACTCCCCTTTCTGTTAAGTTAACACCCAATAAGAAAATAGAGACCGGAAAAGTTACAGAGTTGGACGATCCCGCGGGTCGCCGGTACGTAGCCCCCTCCTCGATTCGAGTTGTCCACTCGGGTACACAGTCTAGTACCATGAAAAATCAGGATATTGAGCCTAGATTTAGGACATTTATTTTCATCATATCTAACTTAGGGGACTCAACACAGGGGTTGGGTCCATCTAGGACAGGTGACCCGGAAATCAAAGACCAATCATGATTATATGTTGCATTTATTTGTCCTAGATTATTATGCTGACCGGCTAAATTCCTGAAAACAAAAAGAGAGAAAATTTTAGAACAGAAAATACCAAAATATTGACGAAACGCTGTCGAAAGTTTGAAAATAGGTGGAACAATTTTTGTTGAAATAATTGGTCGCAAAACAATTTGACCGAACTATGCAGGTTTGATTCTCACCACTAGGCGAGATACGTAGGCAACCTATGATGGGTCCAACCACCCTTTTTCAAAAAAAAAAATAACCAAAAAATGTCAAATTTTAGTTTTCAATAAAATAAAAGTGATGTTGTTTTTGAAAATGGCCGAATGTTCCGAAGGGACGCCAGAAGGCTGTTTGTGCAAAAATGGCCGCTTTGAAGTCATTTCATTTTCTCTTTGAATAATAATAATAGCTTTGAAATTTTCAAATGAAATATGGAAAGGTGAACTCTTTTTCGAAAATAATAAAAAATTGTCTTTGAAAAAGATTTTCCTTTTTTGAATAAATCGCCTTTAATAAATGTGCAGAATGAGCACAATACAAAATGAACCCTTTGCACTAATGAACAAAATCCATTTGCAGTTGCGATTAAGACGGACAGGATTGGGTCATCAAATATTTGAAAGATCCTACTGGGCTGTTGAACATAGTCCTCGGTGTGATATTATCCGAGATCTAGTTGCTTGTTGGGATCCTGCACACAACCTGCTCCACGTCTCAAATTTTGAGCTTACTTCGACATTGAAGGAAATTGATAATTACATCAGGAAAGGCAAGGTTCCCCTAAAAGACAAATATCTGGTGGCTCCAAGGGCTATTACAGTGCATAGATTCATCTACTCCTTAAAGATTGCCAGAAATGTTCACAATGAAGACTTGGTTCATGGGATCTGTTTTATGAACTTTATATACCGCAGATATGGCCACGTTGGGGGATTCAACGATCTAACAAACAAACTCTGCAGCAAAACGAACCGGGCTAAGTGGGAGGAACACGGGCGTTTCGCCTTTATGGTAGCCTTTTTGGGGTTAATCATATTTCCGAGGAAGGATGGAAATATTGACATTAGCGTCGCCGGAATTGCCAGTACTCTCCTTGTATAGGACAATAGTATGTTGGCACCAATGATAGTGGCTGATATCTTCCGTGCTCTCACAGCCTGCAAAGCAGGACAAGATTTCTTTGAGGGGGTGTAATTTACTTCTTCAAATGTAGATGATAGAGCATTTTTTCCGCCACCCTCAGTTTTTAAGCTATGGATCATCTGAAAAGACGTATATTGAAGAATTCTATGTGAGGAAAAAAGAAGCCAAGCTGCCAGAAGGATCAAAAGGTTGGATCACATATTTGCGATCACTAACTGCTAGCCAGATAGATTGGGCATATGGATGGTTGCCCCTCAACGAAGTTATATATATGCCAGCAAAAGGGTCATATTTTCTGTTAATGGGTCTCAAGAGCATCCAACCTTATGCGCCATAACGGGTATTAAGGTAACTCGGAAGATATCAGGTTGTGCCAAAAGATGGGACCTCAGCCTTCAAGCAATAGAAATTAGTCCTGATGGGAAATTCCCCGAAGCAAAAATTCGGCAAATATGGAATGAATTCCAATGCCTGAGAATAGACACTTGTGTGAGAGATCGGGCTAGAAGAGAAGTATCACCGGGATATTTTGCATGGTACCGCAGAGATGTTGAGCATAAGAGACCGATGAAGAGGCCTCATATTCAAGAGTTTGCCGAGCAGTCGAAGGAACAAAAAGATTGGATGGCCAAAGAAAGTGAATATCGAGCCAGAATCAACATGTTGGAAAAACAATTCCAGGACCTCAAATTTGAAAGCAACCTACAAGCAGCAGCCGATGAGGGTGAAAAGAAACAGCTGAGAAAAGAAAATGAAATTTTGAAGGCTCAGATAGCAAAGATGAGAACAACTACCGAATCCCCAGTTCAACTTGCCCGGGATGAGAAGTTAATTGAAAATCTACGGCGCAAGGTGAACGACTATAGATTTGATCTAGATAAAGTTGAGAAGGAATTAGATGGGGTTCAGAAACAATTGGGCAAGAACGCTAAAGAAAGAGCTCGGATGGTTCGATAGTTAAAAGATGAGCATAATGTTGAAGTAGCCCGATTGAGGAAGAAGGTCATCACATCGGAGGTCAAAAGTAGTAAACAAACCAAAGAATTTGATGTAGAGAGAGAACATTGCTACATGGCTATGGCTCGGTTAGAATTGGAGCTACAACAACTTCAAAAGAAGAACCAGCAAACCTTAGATGCTCGTGTCGAACAGTTTAGTAGGTTGCTTCAAGAAAAAGGGGTCATCAGGGAAAGTATTGTCAACATTGCTCAATACATCATGCGGAAATGCCAACTGTGTGAGGATATGTCTCAGTCAACATTTGCCTCAGCAGCAATGGTCTTCGTGAAACAAGTAATGACCGACCTGGACAAACTCCAATGGGGATTAGCATATAGGCCCGCGGTAAGACCGAACGATGTCTCGTGGGCACTAGGAGCTTTAATGTTTTCATAGGGCATGCGTTTTTGTATTTTTATTTTCTTTTTACATTTAAGAATTGTAGTTCAACATCATTTGTAATCAATGTTTGAATATTAATGAAAATTCAAAAGAAATTGCCATTATTTTTCTCTTATATATGCAAATTGTTTGAGCAATAGGCAAACATATAGGATTGAAAAACGAAAAAAAAACGAAAAGAAAAAAAGAGAAAGGAAAGAAAAAGGGAAAAGAAGAAAAAAGAAAAAGCGAAAGCAATGAAATAATGAAAAGACAGAGACACAAAAGCGAAAAAAATTGGCGGGTCAAAAAGAAGAATAATGTCGGGATATTGCATAATTACTAGGCAAAGGTTGTGTTTTTAAAACTTGTGATGTTTATCCCTTATGATCTAACTATTAACAAGTTTTTGTTGTTGATGAGTATCAGATAAAACAATTAGAAACTAGCATTCTGGCACATCACAACTACAACACTCGTTCTAAAAGCATGACAAAAGCGGTAACCCAAGAAATTGAGCCTACAATCTTGGATCTCGTGCAAGAGGAAGAAGTTATAGATGTGACTAGCATGAAGGAAGAGATGTATAAGTTGAAACAGCAGATGTCAGAAATGTACCAGGCTTGGTCAAGGGGGCAACCCTTACCTTCTTACCCAGCTAACCCCACATACATTCCTCCCTCCAACCCAAACCAGGAACCACCCACCATGAACCAATCTTCCACATATCTTGCTTACCCGCACTATTACGCTACTACATCACAAGTACCACCACTCTGCCTAAACAAGTTCCACCACCACCACCCCAGGCCGATCCTATGTATGTGGCACCGCCACCAGCCACTTTACATAAATCCTCTAGCGAGCATGTATTTCATGTCCAGGATAATCATTACTACCCGCCAAAACCCACCTTCAGGCAACATGATTCTTATACCCCACTCATCAACATGACGGAGGAGGAGAAACCTGCTAGAAACCCTGAACAAGAGGAGATGGCTAGGAAAATGAAGAGCCTTGAGCAGTCGTTTCGTAATATGAAGGGTCTGGGAGGCCAAGTTAGTGTTGCATACAAGGATTTATGTTTGTTTCCCCCTGCTGGGTTTAAATTTCCAAATTTAACATGTATGATGGCCATGGTGATCCAGTGGCCCATCTCAGAGGATATTGTAGTAAAATGCATGGAGCAGGAGGAAGGGATGAACTATTTATGGCCTACTTCAGTCAAAGCCTCAGTGGCTCGGCATTGGAATGATACACTCGTCAATATCATACTCAATGGTTCATTTTGGATGATTTAGCTCAATCATTTGCAAACCAATTCCAATATAATCTGGATATTATCTCTGATAGATTGTCACTGACTAAGATAGAAAAGAAGACCGGAGAAAGTTTTCGGGAGTATGGTTTCAGGTTGAGGGAACAGGCGGCACGTGTGGATCCACCAATGAAAGAAGGAGAAATGGTAGATCGTTTCCTACAAGCTTTGGAGCCGACATACTACGGTCATTTGGTGTCTGCAATTGGGAAAACCTTTAACGAGGTAGTAAAGATGGGGAGTTTTGTGGAAGAAGTTCTGAAGACGAATAAGATAATGAGATACTCAGCCATCAAGGCTACAAACCAAGCAATACAGATAGGAACAGGAGGGTCGATTGGAAAGAAGAAGAAGGAAGAAGTGGCGGTTATTAAAGGTTGATCTTGGTCTCGGGGCCCCAACCCATATCATCATCAACCTCGCCCAAATCAACCATATCCACCAGCACCATATAATCCACCTCCAAAATATTATCCCGCAACCGGTCCACAATTTTCTGTCCAATATGCTCAACCTTACCCACTGCCTCCACCTTCATGGTGTACCCCAGCTCCTCAAAATGTCTACCATGCACAAAATGCCTATCCACTATCAAAAACCTATAGAAAACCAAATCGACCGAACTTCCGTCCTGACCCTGAAGTGAAAGGTGACAGGGCTCAGAGAAAAAGAACATTCACTCCTCTGGGAGAATTATATACCAGTCTCTTTCACCGATTGAGAGAATTAGGGATGCTGAACCCCATTGAACCTAAAATTCCCAACCCTTCACCCAGAAATTTAGATCAATTTGTCCGTTGTGAATACTATTCTAGGGCATCGGGACATGATACGGAGAAATGTTGGCACTTAAAGTCTGCAATACAAGAACTCATTGACTTCAGGAGAATTGAGGTGCAAGCTCCAAAGACTCCCAACATAATGCAAAATCCTCTATCAGCGCATCATGAGACACAAATGATAGAGCTAGTACATGGAGAAAACTGCAGAAAACCTTCTCCGACGGCGATGACGATTAAAGAAAACAACAAGTTCGAGAAGAAAGTTGAAAGTGAGAAAGTGTAAATTAGGCCACCAGCAAAACAGTCATCGGTGATGATTGAGCACGAGCCAGCAAAAGTGATAGTACCTGGGGTGAAGCCCTTCCTGACTGTGAAAGGGGCTTATATAGAGCCAGTGGTTATCAAACCAGTTGTTCAGATGCCAGTTGTGAATACTAAGGCTATACCGTGGAATTATGATAAGGTAACTATGATGTATAACGGGAAAAAAGTTAAGGGGGAAATTTGTGAAACTCATGGTCTGACCCGCTATGGGAGATGTTTTGCCTCGGATGATTTGAGAAAGACGAAAGTGGTGAAAGATAATCCAGCTTCTATGATGAAAGCAGTCACTTAGGAAGAAGCTGAGGATTTCTAAAGAAGATGACAGGTCAAGATTATTCCATAGTTGAGCAATTGAAGAAGATGCCTGCGCAAATATCGTTGTTATCCCCGCTAATTCATTCTGATGAGCATAGAAAGGCGTTGATGAAGATTCTAAATGAAACCCACGTACCGAACATCTAGAGAAAATCACAAACAATATCTTTGAGACAAATAAGATAACATTTTCGGACAGCAAGCTACCGCTAGAAGGGACGGATCATAATAAAGTACTATACCTCACGGTAAAATATGAAGAATCTATAGTAACTCGTGTTTTTATGGATAACGGATCAAGCGCCAATATATGTCCGTTGTCAACTCTAGGGAAGCTGAAAGTCAATCATGAGAGAATTCACCGAAACAGTTTATATGTGAGGGGTTTTGATGGAGGCGGAAAGAACATCGTGGGGGTTATCATACTAGAGCTTGCTATCGGACCAGTGGATTTCACCATGGAGTTTCAAGTGCTGGATGTCGCTGTATCATACAACTTTTTATTGGGACGTCCATGGATCTACGCTGCGAAAGTCGTACCATCTTCTTTGCATCAAATGGTAAAATTTGAGTAGCAGCAGCAAGAAATAATAGTGCACAGGGAAGACGATGTTTGCAAGATTATTACACCATTTGAGGAAGTTGAAGGAGATAAAGGTCTGCGGGCTAACCAAGTAATGGACACCGTGACTGTGAACAAAATATCTGAAGGAGAAAATATACCAGTACCCACGGTGGCCCCTGCAGCGGTTATGGTCGCCAAAGAGATGATAAAGAATGGGTTTTCTCCAGGAAAGGGTTTAGGAGTTACCTTGCAGGGTATAACACAGCCAATTCACCTTCCAGGAAGTATTGATACTTTTGGCTTGGGTTTCAAGCCAACCATTGCTGATATACAGAGAGCTAAGAAATTGAAGACGAAAGGGTGGTCCCTCCCCAAACCTATCCCGAAAATGTCCAACTCCTTTGTCAATCCTGGTACACAGAGACGTCTGGCAACTGTCATGCCAAACCATTCGGAGATAAAACAAGATGAGGAACTTTTAGCAAGATTTGAAAGGTTATTTGAAGATGTGAATGTGATGGAGACGGGCGAAGGAACAAGCAAAATGGACGTTCAATTTGTTAGACCGCACACTATGTTAAATAACTGGGAAGCTACTCCTCTTCCGATCAGGAGGGAGTTGTTGTCGTTAGCTTTTAATATTTCTTTCCCAAAACTATCTTGTTTTAAAATTGTAATCCCATATCCCATCAAATCAAATGTATCCAACTCTTGTTACCTTTCAAAAATTCAATGAAATGCAATTTCTTTTCTTCCTCCATTTTGCCTTATTTTATTTTTCTTCTTTTGTACAGTTCAATATTTGCTGATTCCAATGATATGTCATGCATGAAGGATTTTCGGTCCAGTCTTGATAATAGTATAGTTATATAGGAAATTTAAAATGAACATGAAGTGGAATATGAGGATGAGGAAGTATTGGAGGAAATTAGTAAAGATTTGAGCCATTATGAAGAAAAACCTAAACCAAACTTAAATGAGACGGAGTCTATTAATTTGGGAAGTGAGGAGAATGTTCGAGAAACAAAGATTAGTTTACACTTAGATGCTTCGCTCAGAGAAGATTTGATCAGGTTGTTACATGAGTACAAGGACATATTTGCTTGGTCTTACAATGACATGCCCGGGCTTAGTACTGACCTGGTGGTACATAAATTGCCCATTTATCCAGAATACCGATCGATCAAGCAAAAGTTAAGGAAGTTTAAAACGGACATCAGTGTAAAAATAAAAGAGGAGGTCAACAAGTAATTCAAGGCAAAGGTCATACGGGTCACTAAATATCCCATCTAGTTAGCCAATATTGTGCCTGTTCCAAAAACCAGGGTCGACCTCAATAAAGCCAGTCGAAAGGATGACTTTCCATTACAAAATATCCATATATTAATCGACAATTGTGCCAAAAATGAGATTGGTTCTTTTGTGGATTGTTATGCGGGTTATCATCAGATCCTGATGGACGAAGAAGATGCATAAAAGACGGCCTTTATCACACCTTGAGGAACATATTGCTACAGGGTGATGCCGTTTGGGTTGAAGAATGCCGGGGCTACATATATGAGGGCAATGACCACTATGTTTCATGACATGATGCATCGAGAGATTGAAGTATATGTGGATGATGTCATTATTAAATTCAAAAAGCAATGTGATCATGTCAAGGATCTAAGAAAGTTTTTCCAGAGACTCCGAAGATATAATCTCAAGCTCAATCCAGCAAAATGTGCTTTTGGAGTACCATCACGAAAGTTATTGGGATTCATAGTAAGCCAGCGTGGCATTGAATTAGACCCGTCAAATATAAAAGCGATCCAGAACCTGCCTCCGCCGAAGAAAAAGAAAGAGGTGGTGAGTTTATTGGGCAGGTTGAATTATATTAGCAGATTTATTGCTCAGTTAACATCAACCTGTGAGCCCATTTTCAAATTATTGAAGAAAGATGTTGTGGTGAATTGGACTGAGGAATGTCAAGAGGCATTTGACAAAATTAAGGAATATCCGACTAATCCTCCTATATTGGATCTTCCAGAACCTGGAAGGCCCTTGATCCTTTATCTTACTGTTCTGGATAATTCTTTTGGTTGTGTACTGGTGAAGCATGATGAAACAGGGAAGAAAGATGAAGCAATATATGTCACGACCCTAGTTCACCAATCGTGAACCTATCATGACGGCACCCAGCATTCGCGACTAGGTAAGCCTAACACGATGCGAAATATACAATTTCTTGAAATAAAAGATAAGGTAACAACAGAATAATGTAAATGAAATGTAATAAGTGCCGCTCGGCGCACACACTTCGCCAAAACACACTTAAACAACATACTACCAAGACCCGGAAACCCACGGGCAACACAGACTAAGAAAAAGTACAACTGTGGCTCTATACATCAGGAATGTCTATACAATGAGAGTTAGGGAAATAACTACTATCACTAGTGAGAATAGAAGGGGACTCCCCGGATCCGCGGACGTAGCGGATCATACCTCGAGTCTCCTGAAGAGCTGCTAGATCACCTGAAATGTGCCTAATCTGATATACCTGGAGCTGCACAACAAAAGTGTGCAAAAGAGTAGCATGAGTACACCACGGCAGTACTCAGTAAGTGCCAAGCCTAAAGTCGATGGAGTAGTGATGAGGAAGGTCAGGGCCCTACCGAGAGATAATAACATAATGATAATAACAATGATAAGCAATTTTTAAACAAGAATGAGTCTAAAATAGCAATAAATAAGTAATTACTGCAACCGTCTACAACTAATCTAACAACAAGTAACCAACACAACGTAAACTCAAATTAACAAGTCCAGGACCTGTGGGAATTGAACCCACAGTCCCTCTCTTTATCCAGCAACTCAGGAGCTACGGCAATTTAACCCGTAGTCCCAATATCAGTATCTCTGGGTCTCCGGGAATCGAACCCGCAGCCCATGTCTCAATACCTCAGGATGTGTCTCAATGGTCTCAGGATGTGTCTCAATGTCTCAGGATCTCCTGGAATCGAACCCGCAGTCCCTATCTTAATAAGTATATCAATAAACTCTGGGTCTCTGGGAATCGAACCCCCAGCCCTTGGATCTCCGGGAATCGAACCTGCAGTCCACAAACAATACCACTTCGGGTCTCTGGGAATCGAACCCACAGTCCTGGGATCTTTGGGAATCGAACCCGCAGTCCACCAACACAACAAATAAAGAAACGCATAGAGAAAATATAGTATGCTTAACTACAACTTCACCAAAAGTAGTACCAACAATTATCAAGAAGTTCAAATAAGACAATTAGGCAATTAGACAGATAAATCCTATCTAGTCATGCTTTTCTAGCGAATACCAGGTAAATGTAACAATTTAATCAACTAAGAATAGGAATATCACTAATCAGACAATTCAATTACAGTGAGTTACAACAACCAGCGCATGTACACGCCCGTCACCTCGCGTACAAGGCTTTTCAACTATCACATAATATACTAGGGGTGAAGGTTCCCCCACACGAGGTTAGACAAGCCACTTACCTCGACTCCGGTACAAAACCGCTAAGAGACAACTCTCTTGCCACGAATGTCGGCCTCCACAGGTGTAGTATCTGATAAAATCAATAGAATTACATCAAAATAGGCCAATTGGGCATTACCCAATCGAAACAATTCAAAATACACCAAAACCCGACTTTCGGTACGCTTCTCTAAGAATTACGAAAGTTATATATTCGGGTTCCTTATCTCAACACGAGTCCGTGAATATAAAATTTATCAAAATCGGACTTCGTTTGCCCATTCAAATCAATGATTTTCTATAATTTAGGCCTAGGGCTAAAACCCTCCATTATTCCTCCATTAACAGTGAAATACTCACGGATTTCATGATAAACTAACGAATTTAGGCCAAGAAACTTACCCCCGATGATTTCCTGATGATATCCCAGCGATTCCCCGTCAATTTCCTCTCTTGGAACTCAAAAATGGAGGTTTTGTGTAAAAGGGTCGTGGATGGACTGTTCTGGTTTTTAATATTTCTGACTGAAAGTTTACCTTCACGTTCGCGTCCACCATCTCGCGTAATGCCTTGCCAAAATGAACCTTCATGAACGTGACGCCCTTCACGCGTTCGCGATGAAGAAAATCCCAGCCCTCCAAAATTTGAACTACGCGTTCGCGTCCATACCCCACGCAAACGCGATGCTTCTCCAACCTGACCTACGCGAACGCGTCAAGCCCCATCGCGAACGTGATGACCACCTAGACCAGACCTTCACGAACGCGTCCCTGGCCTCGCGAATGTGATGGTCTAGCAGCTGACCCTTCGCGAACGCGTGCACTGCCACGCTAACGCGATGACCAAAGGTCTGTTTTCGCGATGACCAAAGGTCTGTTGCACTGCTGCTGCATTTTTCTGCAGTTTCTAAGGTTCCAAAATGCCTGAATGATGGTCCGAATTCATCCCGGGGCCCCCGGGACCCCAACGAACACCACCAACATACTCCAAAACACGATACAAACTTGTTCCAATCAGAAAAACATGTCCTTAAACACAGAAAACATCGAATTATAGCGGATTCAAGCCTAAGTTTTCATCTACTTCTGAAATCAACATTCAACCAAAAACTCGGCCAAACGACGTCCGAATGACCTGAAAATTTGCGGACATATCCAAAATCACGTAACGAAGCTACAGAAATTGTCGGAATTCCATTCTGACCCCCGGATCAAAATCTCACCTATCGTTCGGATTCGCTAAAATTTCAAACTTCGGTATTTCAAGCCTAATTGAGCTACAGACCTCTAAAATACGTTCCGAACGTGCTCCCAACCCCGAAATCACCTAAAGGAGCTAACGGAACCATCGGATTTCCGTTCCGAGGTTGTCTTAATACTATTCCGGCTACGGGCCATTTTCCAACTATAAAGCTCCTATTTAGGGACTAAGTGTCCCAAATCACTCCAAATTCCAGAACCAACCCTCCAGGCAAACCACAATAGCAGAAATGAACTTAGGGGAATAGTTAAACTGGGGGATCGGGGCATAAATTTCAAAAACGAACGGCCGGGTCGTTACATCTTCCCACACTTAAAGATTCGTTCGTCCTCGAACGAGCATAGAAAACATACCTGGAGTGGTGAAGAGATGAGGGTACTGGTTGCGCATATCCTGCTCGGTCTCCCAAGTCGCCTCCTCGGCCGGCTGACCCCGCCACTGGACCTTCACTGAAGCAATGTTCTTTTATCTTAGCTTCCTAATTTTCCTATCCAAAATGGCCACCGGCTCCTCAACATAAGACATATCCTCATCTAGCTCAACAGAAGTGAAATCCAACACGTGCGACGGGTCGCCATGGTATCTCCGGAGCATAGAGACATGAAACACGGGATGGACCCCGGCTAGGCTGGGAGGTAAGGCCAGCTTATAAGCAACCTCCCCAACACGCCTAAAATTTCAAAAGGGCCAATAAATCTCGGACTCAGCTGAGCACATTAGCATGATATAATCTGAAGATATTCCCTCTTGTTCAAACAATTAAGTCTTAGAGCCTAGTTCCAACATCCGGAATTCTATGTCAGGCCTGTATTCATCAAGAGATCACTCAATATTCCTCAAACGCCGTGCTCAAACATGACTGCATAACCTTGCTGGA
The DNA here is from genome assembly GCA_032618575.1 of Nicotiana noctiflora. Taxonomy (NCBI): domain Eukaryota; kingdom Viridiplantae; phylum Streptophyta; class Magnoliopsida; order Solanales; family Solanaceae; genus Nicotiana; species Nicotiana noctiflora. Next base: position 282,565 of record JASVEL010012062.1, on the reverse strand, counting down.
TTCTTACCTTGCAACACAAAATCCACAGGACCACGATAATATTTTATGACCAAATTAGCCAAAATTTTAACAAATCAGATGCTCCCATTGCACCTCATGATCTACATAGGTCTCGTTCTAATTTTTACAATACTTACACGACGGAAGAGATGTGCCGATATCCATAACCAACTACTGAATCAACAATTCATTGGGTCTATACTCCTGACAAGATCCATTACTTTGTCCTAAACCAGAGGATGATCATTTCCTCTATAATATACTTTATATAATCAGTTTGCACTGACCCCAAATTTCATAATCTCATCTCACCTAGTACGAACTGCTCAGGTGATAAGCCACCTCAGACATAATCAAAAGTCCTACAAGATGACACAATGTGTCATTAGGCCACTAATTCGTACGTGATACAAAAGGAAGGCGAACACTAGAGAGAACTATTCAACTCTCACACTAACGTGGACTTCCTCGGAAAAATAGGAAACAGAACACATAAAAGCAATTATGGACACTGAAGTAAACATCACACTGTTGCGGCGTGCAACCCGATCCCAACAATATACCCATGGCGGCGTACCACCTGATCCAAACAATATAACCATGGCGGCGTGCCACCCGATCCAAACAATATAACCATGGCGGCGTGCCACCCGATCCAAATAATATAACCATGGCGGCGTGCCACCCGATCCCTATATTTCACACAAGGAGCCATACGTCGAGCTGAATCGCTCATCACATCAAAATACTGAATATCGATCACAAGCATACTAAGGTTCATGATATCAGACACAAGGAAACATATAGCGCTATAGGCTACAAACTCAAGCACAACTGAGGTGCAATATATGATCTGAGTCTCAAGAGCCATCATGCTCATATAACATCACTGCTGAGCGGAACCTCAACACATAAGGAACTTACCAAACCGCCTCACAACTCATACGGCACAATATATCTTTACATGAATTAACTAACCGCGACTATCCCTCTAAAAAGGGCGCATTGCTGGAAGAAAAACAAACGGCCTAACGCAAGGCTCACTTCAACATTTAAATCTATCCACCGATCTTAAGTCTATCCTGGTCGTGCCAAGCTAAGTCAATAATATTTCACAGGTCTATCACCCAATAAGCAGAGTGCCCTCCGGGCATAAATTCTCAAATGGATGATATCACCAAAAACCTCATACTTGGTTTTAAATTTCTAACCAATCAAATGACTACATGTCACACCTATACAATTTCCTTGAGGGACAAGCTCCCACCATCTTTCGAATAATTAAACGGGCCTGCACATTCAAACCACTGGCAGCACTAACACTGAAAAGAGATCAGGAGTCCCTAACCGGGATGCAAAGCCTTTCTCACAGAACACCGATCTCCAGTGATACTGATGTTACTACTCATCTTACTCAAAAACACTGAAACTCCTTTCCTGCTCATCCGAGCTCTTTATATCACATTCATTGACCAAACTGCGACCTTGGTCCTTACTTCAAATTTCATACCACTCACTGTACCTCACATGCTGATATACGATAGATACGATTTCCATCACAACTCTAGAACTGACGATAGGCTAATACTTCATCACATAAGACTCCATTTAACTCACTTTAGGAGAACTATAGCAACATACAGGCGAATTCTCATAACCATCGAATATGCCAATCTCTAAGTAGTGGTCCAAGCCACCATAACCCTTCCCGAGATCTGCCTACTCATAACAGGCCCCTAACAGAAGAATACTTCAGAATAACATCAATCACTGCGGCCGACAAGTCTCAAATGCACCACCACAAATCACATGCATAACTCGATCACGTTGCATGAACCGATCCTTGACACCAATATGCCAACTCAACTATGGCTAATCAATCTACTTCCTTCCAGTTTATCCTGGATTGCCTTAGAAATGTTAATATCTCCCTTCAATACCTAACTTATTCACACCGCACTCACCCCGAGTGACCTTAAATCATGAGGCCATGCTATCTTAAGAACGACGACCATTTCATGTCTCTCAAACACTACACCACAAGTCAAAAAATCATAGAACGTTTTGTGCCCTTCTTCATAAGTTGCTTCAAAAATTTGACTCCCAACTGTACTTATAGTCCCAGTATTATCAGGCACCCCAGTTTACCTCTTGAATTCACTAGGACCGCTATTGAGAGTCATCCGGCCCTGACTTGCTCCAGTACGCAACCAACTTTACTGAATTTTTGTAACATATGAATACCCTCTCGATAAAGCCCCCAGCGGAAACACTTCCCTCGCAACCTGCACCTATACGAGGCGTAAATCATGAATCTTCCCTTAAGTTTGAACATGAGCCAGTAAGGCTAACCATAACATGCATTCAATAATACATACAATCAAATTACCACACATGGTCCTTTCCCGTGGCTGCAATAACCCATTAACACGCTAGTATACAGAATTCACGCGGGTAATTAACCATGCGACCAATTATAAGTGGTGGGACTCTCCCACTTAGCCCAAAGTCATTATTACACGACTCTCGAACATATTAGAACCATTCTCTCGAGTCATCTATTCTTATTCAACTGCAGTTCACTTGATCCAACGAACATAACCACCTGTGCCCTATTAGCATTCTGACACCATAGGGTATCACCTCATTCCAATACAACCAAACATCATCCCGCTCCATGCACCAAGCATTCTCTACCAACGACAACTTAAAAATATATTGTGATTCTCACACACCTATGAAGCACCATGTAGCCTTTATCGAAGCTTTCCCTGCTGATAATGAAATGTAGAATTACTACGGACATAGGTACATCAAAAGTACCAACTTCACACCACACAAATCTCAACTCTTACTCATCAGCAGGTTTTCAAAGAACTTTTGAATAGCACTTAAATACATTGCAAGCCAAATCTGATATGACACATGACCCATAATATGATCGTTGATGGTGAAATCCTTTCACTTGGCACGAAGCCATAAGATACATCTTGCTAATCCATGATACTAGCCTTTTACACTCGTACGTCTTCATCATAAGACCACCCAAGACATTCGTTTGTACATGTCCTTCTTAAGATAGTTAAACTCAATTCCCCCAGTATCTCTGCTGGCTGAATCCTTCGCTAAATAGATATCTCATATGAATAATATAGTCTTTATTACCACCAACTATCTTTAGATCTACACCCACCTTGTGATTCTTTCATTATTGTGACGATTAGGCAGTTAAGTAAACCCTCTCGAGACCGTACTTATCAACCGAAATGTCAGAACCTAGTGCACCCCCATGTGCACAACTGAAAATCCCTCAATTCTCTTATATTATCGATATGGATGACACGCGGTAACAATGGTTGAGTAAATTCTTGACTCTCTTAAAATCCCTCTGCAGCGTCACGAACCGTCGGCGCATACTTGATAACGAGTGCACAATTTCAATACACGAGTGGATGCAAAAGAACATATGACATAGGCTCCAACTGAATAAATGGGGCACGATAAGGAATTCAAAGAATTGAAGAGTTTCCTAACAGTTACATAGCCCCTCGTAGATAAATACAGACATCTCCGTATCGATCAGCAAGAATCTAAGTAACCAGTCTGTGTCCCGTGACTCTTACGAACCTAGAGCTCTGATACTAACTTGTCACGATCCTAGTTCACCAATCATGAACCTGTCATGACGTCACCCAGCCTTTGCGACTAGGTAAGCCTAACACGATGCGAAATATACAATTTCATGAAATAAAAGATAAGGTAACAACAGAATAAAGTAAATGAAATGTAATAAGTGTCGCTAGGCACATACACTTCTCCAAAATACACTTAAGCAACATACTACCAAGACCCGAAAACTCACGGGAAACACAGACTAAGAAAAAGTACAATTGTGGATCTATACATCAGGAATGTCTATACAACGAGAGTAAGGGAAATAACTACTGTCACTAGTGAGAATAGAAGGGGACTCCCCGGATCCGCGGACGTAGCAGATCATACCTCGAGTCTCCTAAAGAGCTGCTAGATCACCTGAAATGTGCCTGATCTGATATACCTGGAGCTGCACAACAAAAGTGTGTAGAAGAGTAGCATGAGTACACCACGGCGGTACTCAGTAAGTGCCAAGCCTAACGTCTATGGAGTAGTGACGAGGAAGGTCAGGGCCCTACCGAGAGATAATAACATAATGATAATAACAATGATAAGCAATGTTTAAACAAGAATGAGTCTAAAATAGCTATAAATAAGTAATTACTGCAACCGTCTACAACTAATCTAACAACATGTAACCAACACAACGTAAACTCAAATCAACAAGTCCAGGACCTGTGGGAATTGAACCCACAGTCCCTCTCTTTATCCAGCAACTCAGGAGATACGGGAATTTAACCCGCAGTCCCAATATCAATATCTCTGGGTCTTCGGGAATCGAACCCGCAACCTGTGTCTCAATATCTCACGATGTGTCTCAATGTCTCAAGATGTGTCTCAATGTCTCAAGATGTGTCTCAATGTCTCAAGATCTCTGGGAATTGAACCCGCAGTCCCTATCTCAATAAGTATATCAATAAACTCTGGGTCTCCGAGAATCGAACCCGCAGACCACATACAATACCACTTCTGGTCTCTGGGAATCGAACCCACAGCCCTGGGATCTCCGGGAATCGAACCTGCAGTCTACCAACACAATAAATAAAGAAATGCTCAGAGAAAATATAATATGCTTAACTGCAACTTCACCAAAACTAGTACCAACAATTATCAAGAAGATCAAATAAGATAATTAGGCAATTAGACAGATAAATCCTATCTAGTCATGCTTTTCAAGCGAATACCAGGTAAATGTAACAATTTAATCAACTAAGAATAGGAGTATCACTAATCGGACAATTCAAGTACAGTGAGTTACAACAACCAGCGCATGTACACGCATGTCACCTCGCGTACAAGGCTTTTCAACTATCACATAATATCCTAGGGGTGAAGGTTCCCCCACACGAGGTTAGACAAGCCACTTACCTCGACTCCGGTACAAAACCGCTAAGAGACAACTCTCTTGCCATGAATGTCGGCCTCCACAGGTGTAGTATCTGATAAAAATCAGTAGAATTACATCAAAATAGGCCAATTGGGCATTACCCAATCGAAACAATTCAAAATACACCAAAACCCACAAGTTGCCGTAACCCGACTTTTGGTACGCTTCTCGAAAAATTACGAAAGTTATATATTTGGATTCCTTATCTCAACACGAGTCCGTGCATATAAAGTTTATCAAAATCAAACTCTGTTTGCCCATTCAAATCAATGATATTTTATACTTTAGGCCTAGGGCTAAAACCCTCCATTATTCCTCCATTAACAGTGAAATACTCACGGATTTCATGATAAACTAACAAATTTAGGCCAAGAAACTTACCCTTGATGATTTCCCAATGATATCCTAGTGATTCCATGTCAATTTCCTCTCTTGGAACTCAAAAATGGAGGTTCTGTGTAAAAGGGTCGCAGATGGACTGTTCTGGTTTTTAATATTTCTGACTGAAGGTTTACCCTTCGCGTTCGCGTCCACCATCTCACGTCCGCGATGGCTTGCCAAAACGAACCTTCGCGAACGTGATGCCCTTCACGCGTTGTAACGACCCGACCCGTCGTTATGGGAATTTACCACTCCGTCATGTTGTAATTACATATTTTATGCTTTTATGTCAGTGTTAGGGTCTATCGGGTGATTTAGGGGTGATTTGGATTGAAAATGAGGCATATAGCCTTTTTGAAGGAGACTTGAATAAGGAAAGTCAACCCGGAGTTGACTATTTTGTTAGAGGGCTCGGAATCGAATTCTGATGATTCGGTTAGTTCCGGGAGGTCATTTATGACTTAGGAGAGTGATCGGAAGTGAATTTGGAGGCCCGGTGTAATTTTAAGCTTGAATTGGCCAAAGTTGAATTTTGGCGATGTCCGATCGGTAGGTGAGATTTTGATCCGGGGGTCGGAATGGAATTCCGACAGTTGCAGTAGCTCCATTAGGTGATTTTGGATGTGCCTGCAAAATTTCAGGTCATTCGGACGTCGTTTAGTCGGGTTTTTGATTAAATGCGTAATTCGGAAAGTTTTAAGGAATTTAGGCTTGAATCCGTGTGTAATTGGTGATTTTGATGTTTAGGATGGTGTTTTTTATGATTGGAACAAGTTCGTATCGTGTTTTGGAGTATGTTGGTAGTTTTCGTTAGGGTCCCGGGGGCCTCGGGTTGATTTCGGGGGTCCAAACGGACCATTTCTTGTATTTTTGAACTGCTGTTGGCTGCTGGTTTTGTTGCAGACGGATGCTCTATGCGATCGCATAGAGTAGATGCGATCGCATAGAAGGATGGAAGTGAGCCCCAGAGTTGTTCTATGCGATCGCGTAACAGGAGATGCGATCGCATAGGTATGGAACCTGGCACTCTGCGATCGCAGGGTCACTTGTGCGATCGCATAGGGTAAATGATCCGGGTGCCTCAGAAGTCTATTGTTCTATGCGATCGCGTGGTCAGTTTGCGATCGCATAGTAGTAATTTGGAGCCTGGGTGAGATGTTCTATGCGATCGCGGAGAGGTTGTGCGATCGCATAGCCTTAATTATTTCGAGCTATGATTTGTTCTACGCGATCGCAAGGATGGGATGCGATCGCATAGTGTAAACGGCCCAGGCAGTGAATTAAAACCAGAAACATTTCACATACGGGTTTCATTCATGAAACCTCCATTTTTGAGTTCCAAGAGGAGAAATTGACGGGAGATTGCTAGGAAATCATCGGGGTTTCGTTGGAGGTAAGTTTTGTGGCTTAATTACATCATTTTAACATGAAATCCTTGGTTAATTCTCTGTAAATGGGAGATTAAATGTGGGTTTTAACCCTAGGCCTAAATTGTAGAAAAACAAGGATTTGAGTGGGCAAATGGAGTCCGATTTTGGTAAAATTTATATGCCTAGACTCGTATTGAGATGAGGGTTCCGAATATGTGACTTTCGTAATTTTTCGAGAAACGTACCGAAAGTCGGATTTTGGCAACTTTGGAAATTTTGGTGTAAATTGAGTTATTTCGAATGGGTTGTGTTTAATTAGCCTATATTGATGCATTCTCATTGATTTTGAGCAGATTCGGCATTCAAGGTGATTGAATTGCGAGGCGAGCGCAAGGCGGATTAAGGCTTCTATCGAATCGAGGTGAGTGGTGGTAGTAAATAATGTACTGAGGGTTTGGAACCCCGTACTTGCACTTTACAGTGCTATGTAGAGATGAAACACTCGTCATGTGACGGGCGTGGTGGCATTGTGATTTGGGGATTGGACTTGGTCATTCCCGACTAATAGTATTATGTGTATTATGACTGATAATGAGATTATAAATGTGTAGTTGGGCTAATAGCCATGTTTGGGGCCTTGTGCCGATCTGTAGAACATTGGGGGACCTGTAGAGTTAGGCGACCCTTAAATCATGCTGGCTACATACACCCAGCCGTAGTATATCATGTTGGATACATAAACTCAGCCGTAGTTATAACTGTATAATAAGGCTAAAAGCCATGTTTGGGGCCTTGTGCCGATCTGTAGAGAATTAGGGAACCTATAGAGCTAGGTGACCCTTATATCGTGTTGGGAACATACACTCAGCCGTAGCTCTAGCTGTATAGCATAATATGAGCCCGTACTAGATGTGTACAGTGAGGGAGATTATCTAGGGTGGAATTCCCTGTTCTAGCTGAGTGGGCCCGAAAGGCCAAGTCTATACCGATTGAGATGAGATAGGGTCAAGGACCCACTATGAGATGTTATATTGGGCCTGAAAGGCCAAGTCTATATTGACTGAGACAGGGTCTAGGACCCACTGTGATAAATTATATTGGGCCCGAGAGGCCAAGCATATATTGACTGGGATAGGGTCGAGGACCCATTATGAGGTAGTATATATATATACCTACATTGGATCGGGCTGCACGCCGCAGCAGTATATATATTGGATCGGACTGCACGCCGCAGTAATGTACATGTAATATACATGTAATATACATGTGGGACGGACTGCACGCCGCAGTATTATTGCGCTTGGGCTGTAGGAGCCCCTTCGGAGTCTGAGTCTGCACACATTCCAGTGAGCGCTGGTATATTATGGGATCGGGCTGCACGCCACAGCAGTATAATTATATATGTATATATATATATATTGGATCGTACTGCACGCCGCAGTGATATATGGTGGACCTGGCTGCACGTCATAGCACCATAGCGCTTGGGCCTAGGGAGCCCCTCCGAAGTCCGTATACACCCCCAGTGAGCGCCGTCGACGTAAAATGGAGCGGGCTGCGCGCCGCAGCGGTATATGTATTGGAGCGGGCTGCACGCCGCAGCATTATACTTAATCATACCCTACTGCGCGCCGCAGTATCATACTTATTCATATTCATATATATACTATAATACTGATATGATATAGACATATGTATATGTCTCCATATATTGAGATAGCTGTATACCGTAGTGGTATGAGTGAGAATGTGGTTAGTGTGGGACCTAGATGGCATAGATGTGGACTGGATATTGGGGGTATTCATTATAGTGATGACTTACCTGTGAGGTTACCCTTAGAACTGTATAGTGATAGTACAGGTGTTCTCACTTCCAGTCGTTGTTTATTATTGTTACTCACTGAGTTGAAATATACTCACCCCACTCCCCCGCGTTTTTTTGTGTGTGCAGATATACAGGATTAGGAGGGCAGTTGAGCTATCGCAACTGCTTGTGTTATCGCCATTCTATGGAGACTTCGAGGTAGCTGCCGACGTCCGCAGGACCCGATATTCCTTCCTACTGTCTTTGATTATGTATTGTTATTTCTTTCCGCTCCGAGCTTTGGTTGTAAACCTTATTACACTTATGTTCTTTAGAGGCTCATGACTCTTGACCCTTCGGTCTATGGGAGTTGGCACATGTTGGGACTTGGTTCCCTGTTTTAAATACATCTATCACTGTTGTGTTTAAATTGGATAAAGTGAGCTTGTGGCTCCATGGTTATTGTTGATTGGTCGGGCTGGCCTAGCAGTGTGTTGGGCGCCATCACGACCGGATTTGGGGTCGTGACAAGTTGGTATCAGAGCCTAGGTTTACTAGGCCTCGTGAGTCTTGAGCCGGTTAGTAGAGTCTTGTGGATCGGTACGGGGACGCCTGTACTTATCCTCGGGAGGCTGCGCGAACCTTTAGGAAAGTTTCAAATTCTTGGAATTCTCATCGTGCGTGTTTTATTCAGCTTGAGATGTAATTCTTGAAATTCCTCCTGCACATTGATGCGCGCACTCGAGTGCTTAGTGATAAATTTGCCTTGATGGCTTATGATTCCCCAATCGAGGGACGAGATATAATCTCTATGAGTTCATGTTGGGCCTGTCTGGAAGACTTGAGGCGAAATCATTGTCTATGGCTTGAGCACCAAGGTGCTAATTTCACGAGTCGGTATTATGAAGTTTATACGATCGGTATTGATATTAATTGTAAAAATGGCAGTTTGATAATGGGAAAGCTGTAAGGTATTCGGTTCTTATTGTGATTTGATGCGTAGCACTAGCTATGGGTGTGAGAAATATTTTCATCGCCTCTTAATTGGAAGGTAAAGTGCCTTATGTGTAGTGGAACGAGTTCAAACTCAGGAAGACTAAAGTGATTATGCTATGTGTATCATAGTGGAAGGTATTGTGCTGAAATGATAAATTGAGGCGAGGTAGGTGAATTGATTCTGATGTGTAATTGAAGGGTATTTGATATATGTATTGATTTGAGCAGGTGCAGTACATGCTCAGGTGTAATAGTGATAATATGATTCGTATAGTATTGAGATCTATGTTGTTGATATACATTGTGATGTCTTGTCGAGTTGCGGATGTATTGTTAGGATGATTTTGGTGATTCTCTGGCAGGTGGATAGGCCAAATTACAAAGGAAACTCTGCCGAAATTTTTGGAAAATTTGGGACTTAGAAAGATTTCTGTCACCTAAAGAGAGTGGGCTTATTGGTGGTGTGTGTATAAATACAAGAATTGCAGAACGGTTAAGGTCTCTGATGATTCGAGTCTCTGTCTAGGCTTGTAAATAGCTCGAGTTTAATCTCACTGTAACATTGGAGTATCAATTGAGTAAGAATGCTATGAGTGGCTAAAGGTGCTTTGATGTATGGCTCCGAGCCAAGTTGGGGAGGTTGCTATTAAATAACTAATTGCACGGTTGTGTGCTATGTGGGCACTGTCTTTAAGTATGTTGGGAAAAATTATGACAAGGTTATGGCGCTTCGTAGATGTGAAGAAATACTAGGATGTTTTGAACTACTGTTGGTAAGGAATGTTCGGTGTATAGAAAAGAAAGATAGCTGATTGTATTTGTAAGTAATCATGTTCTGCGGTGTCAGAGTTCTAACAAAACACGAGTGGTTCTATTCAATAGGACAATTGAATTACAACAAGATAAGGGTGAATGATGCCCGAGAATGGTTTTGCAGGTGTTCAAGATTTTACTTGTAACAATCAGGTGTCTCAAAATTTTGCATGTGGCTAAAGATGGTGGTTTCGTTAGAAGAGATCGGTACTTGTGTTATATTATGTGAATGATGGGATTCTATGTAATCCGTATTGGAAGGTAATGATAACGAATTCAAATCGCAAGAGGTTCTTCAAAATAAAGTATTGTAGAATGTGATCCTTCTGGAAATATTGAGAGAGTATTCTGTGGCCTATGTGCCTTAGACTGTGTGGTCTTGTGTATGAATCTCGTGTGGTAGCATAAGTTGATGTATTGTGGTCCTTCAGTAAAGGAGAATATGAAATCAAAAATCATGTGCTCACAGCTGGATAAATGGAACAACTTGTTAATAAACCGAAGCGGTATGATAAAGAATACGACTAATTCCTGGTATGTGGTTGAAGTAATGAGTCTTGTAGATATTGTGCAATAAAGCTTTTGAGTGTTGGCAGTCGTGTAACCCGATATGGGTATAATATGTGTATAAGGACTCGGTCCTGGCAGTTTAAATTATGCAATGTGATTGGGAGAAAGAGTTTATGATGTGTTTTAATGTGGTTTGAAAAATGAGTGTATTTCCTGTTGGTATGCAAGGCTTGGAATGTGTAATGAGTTTTCTCTATATGGGATCATGAAAGCCCTTGATGAGTTGAGTGCACCGATGTTTGCAGCGGAGGAAAGGGATATGAATTTCCATGTCGTCTTAGTGTGATATGGTATACGCGATGTGTTATGGAAAGTTGATAATGGCATATTCAAGGTTTTGAGATCAGTTCATAATATATGGGAAGTCAATAAAATTATTGAGCGGCGCGGACAGCTGCAGGTGATTTAAGAATCGATCTTTCTGATGATTTAAGAAAATGGTACTGCTATTCTAGTAATTTGGCAGGGTATATGGTGCAAATGGACAAGGTAATGTAAAATGATGATATCCAGTTGTATGGTGGTATTCTCTTGTTAGATCGACTATAATAACTGAATCGTTGATGGCATAGTGAAATTTCTGAATGGCCGTCGTGGTATGAATGGACGCTTGATGTGCGTAATGTATTCGTACGGTGGAGTGTGGAACCAGGTATTGTGATTCATGTGTTGTATATGTGTTGGAGACTTGAAGTTCTCGTTAGTCCGCCTATGCAAGTGGTTGTATATCATGGGTATCGACACCGTTTTGTGATTATCGAAAATCAGAAGCTCTGATGGCCTTTTCTCTCAACTTGGGTTATGATACTTGATTGCTTATTGGTCGTCATTGGGCTAGTTGTCCAGACTAATGTGATATGAACTATGTCGGAAAATGGCACAATTGCGTAGCAGAAAAACATCAAAGTATGCTCCAACAGAGTAGTTGTACCCAGGACCAGCGGACAGCTGGTAGGCATTGCTTTGTTAATTGGACCTTAGGGGCGGATATTAGTGTAGAGGTATCTACCATTGTTTCAGTTCCAGTATTGGGGAACTTTGTCGGGTGCAATGCAGGTGGCCGAGCTTGAGGCTATGTATATGTTGTTGCGATGAGCGACTTGTCTCAATGTGCATTCCCTTTGCTAGGTGTATTCGTGGATCGGGTGGCACGCCGCCACAGGTATAGTATTTGGGTCGGGTGGCACGCCGCCACATGTATGGTATCTGGATCGGGTGGCTTGCCGCCACATGTATGTTGTTGGAACGGGTTGCACGCCGCAACAGAATATTGTGAAAATGTAGTTAGTGGTATGTTACCGTGTATACAGTATTTCCTAGCTTCTGAGGAATAGTCCGTATTGGGCATCGCTCGGGAATAGCACATCGGTGGTGTCCTTTCAAGATTTAATAGCGTATATCATTGTATCACCGCAGATGAGATTGATTGCTTGAGTTCAGACCTAGATATGTGTGTGGCTGACCGTTTTGAGCATGGTGACTTGAGGTGCTCCATGAGTAATAGTGTTTGGATAGAATCATGAGTTGTGGCAAGGCCATGTGATGTTATGACCCTTCGATGAGGATTCAGGTACTCTAATTGTATGATGTGAGACAAGATTTCAGCTATGTGTTGTGATGGTATTGAGGAATTTGAATTATAGCTCTTGTGTGCGAGTCGGTCGTCATGATTCGAGCGTGTTCAGATCGTTCTTATTGGAGCCTATGTGGTGCTCGTTGTGGCATAAGCCGATGCTGAGGTGTCATGTCACCAGTATGGTGTGTTATGATCGAAATGATCGTGGGAGTCATTAATGAATACGAGCATAGTTGATTTTAGCTGGTTAGAAAGGTAATATCGAGATTTGGGTCCGAAATCTATTGTGGTATCGGTTAAAAAGTGAAATGGATTCATGAATGGTTGACCTGAGAGATGGGTTCGATATATCGCGTGTTCGGATGCCGTGGGCATGATATGAAGGTGTTGGAACAAGACTCTATCTAATAAAAAAAAGGGGGTTTTCAGTTGGTATTTGGTTATCATGGGAAATTGTGTGATTGGAGACTATCGTATCGAGTGATCGTGTTGTTTGATACATCATATGATCGCACCCGGAGTAGTGAATGTGGGTTATTGCAATGGATTCGAGTGTATCCTGAGTATAGGCATGGGATTTGCATTTGGCATATGATTTCAGAAAGTACAATGTGATTTATGGTTCAGATGGTCTGTGAAATTTTGACTATGTGGTGTTTTCGGACTTATGTGAGATAGGGTGACGTATGATCACCCGGATATATGCTTGGTAAGGTCATTCAGCTATTGGGTTACTTCTAGTACAACTTTGAGTCCGCTCGAGGACGAGCGTTTGTTTAAGTTGGGGAGAATGTAACGACCCGACCCATCGTTACGGGAATTTACCACTCCGTCATGTTGCAATTACATGTTTTATGCTTTTATGTCAGTGTTAGGGTCTATCGGGTGATTTAGGGGTGATTTGGATTGAAAATGAGGCATATAGCCTTTTTGAAGGAGACTTGAATAAGGAAAGTCAACCCGGAGTTGACTATTTGGTTAGAGGGCTCGGAATCGAATTCTGATGATTCGGTTAGTTCCGGGAGGTCATTTATGACTTAGGAGAGTGATCGGAAGTGAATTTGGAGGCCCGGTGTAATTTTAAGCTTGAATTGGCCAAAGTTGAATTTTGGCGATGTCCGATCGGTAGGTGAGATTTTGATCCGGGGGTCGGAATGGAATTCCGACAGTTGCAGTAGCTCCATTAGGTGATTTTGGATGTGCCTGCAAAATTTCAGGTCATTCGGACGTCGTTTAGTCGGGTTTTTGATTGAATGCGTAATTCGGAAAGTTTTAAGGAATTTAGGCTTGAATCCGTGTGTAATTGGTGATTTTGATGTTTAGGATGGTGTTTTTTATGATTGGAACAAGTTCGTATCGTGTTTTGGAGTATGTTGGTGGTTTTCGTTGGGGTCCCGGGGGCCTCGGGTTGATTTCGGGGGTCCAAACGGACCATTTCTTGTATTTTTGAACTGCTGTTGGCTGTTGGTTTTGTTGCAGACGGATGCTCTATGCGATCGCATAGAAGGATGGAAGTGAGCCCCAGAGTTGTTCTATGCGATCGCGTAATAGGAGATGCGATCGCATAGGTATGGAACCTGGCACTCTGCGATCGCAGGGTCACTTGTGCGATCGCATAGGGTAAAATGATCCGGGGTGCCTAAGAAGCTTATTGTTCTATGCGATCGCGTGGTCAGGTTTGCGATCGCATAGTAGTAATTTGGAGCCTGGGTGAGATGTTCTATGCGATCGCGGAGAGGTTGTGCGATCGCATAGCCTTAATTATTTCGAGCTATGATTTGTTCTACGCGATCGCAAGGATGGGATGCGATCGCATAGTGTAAACGGCCCAGGCAGTGAATTAAAACCAGAAACATTTCACATACGGGTTTCATTCATGAAACCTCCATTTTTGAGTTCCAAGAGGAGAAATTGATGGGAGATTGCTAGGAAATCATCGGGGTTTCGTTGGAGGTAAGTTTTGTGGATTAATTACATCATTTTAACATGAAATCCTTGGTTAATTCTCTGTAAATGGGAGATTAAATGTGGGTTTTAACCCTAGGCCTAAATTGTAGAAAAACAAGGATTTGAGTGGGCAAATGGAGTCCGATTTTGGTAAAATTTATATGCCTAGACTCGTATTGAGATGAGGGTTCCGAATATGTGACTTTCGTAATTTTTCGAGAAACGTACCGAAAGTCGGATTTTGGCAACTTTGGGAATTTTGGTGTAAATTGAGTTATTTCGAATGGGTTGTGTTTAATTAGCCTATATTGATGCATTCTCATTGATTTTGAGCAGATTCGGCATTCAAGGTGATTGAATTGCGAGGCGAGCGCAAGGCGGATTAAGGCTTCTATCGAATCGAGGTGAGTGGTGGTAGTAAATAATGTACTGAGGGTTTGGAACCCCGTACTTGCACTTTACAGTGCTATGTAGAGATGAAACACTCGTCATGTGACGGGCGTGGTGGCATTGTGATTTGGGGATTGGACTTGGTCATTCCCGACTAATAGTATTCTGTGTATTATGACTGATAATGAGATTATAAATGTGTAGTTGGGCTAATAGCCATGTTTGGGGCCTTGTGCCGATCTGTAGAACATTAGGGGACCTGTAGAGTTAGGCGACCCTTAAATCATGCTGGCTACATACACCCGGCCGTAGTATATCATGTTGGATACATAAACTCAGCCGTAGTTATAACTGTATAATAAGGCTAAAAGCCATGTTTGGGGCCTTGTGCCGATCTGTAGAGAATTAGGGAACCTATAGAGCTAGGTGACCCTTATATCGTGTTGGGAACATACACTCAGTCGTAGCTCTAGCTGTATAGCATAATATGAGCCCGTACTAGATGTGTACATTGAGGGAGATTATCTAGGGTGGAATTCCCTGTTCTAGCTGAGTGGGCCTGAAAGGCCAAGTCTATACCGATTGAGATGAGATAGGGTCAAGGACCCACTATGAGATGTTATATTGGGCCTGAAAGGCCAAGTCTATATTAACTGAGACAGGGTCAAGGACCCACTGTGATAAATTATATTGGGCCTGAGAGGCCAAGCATATATTGACTGGGATAGGGTCGAGGACCCATTATGAGGTAGTATATATATATACCTATATTGGATCGGGCTGCACGCCGCAGCAGTATATATGTTGGATCGTACTGCACGCCGCAGTAATGTACATGTAATATTCATGTAATATACATGTGGGACGGACTGCACGCCGCAGTATTATTGCGCTTGGGCTGTAGGAGCCCCTTCGGAGTCTGAGTCTGCACACATTCCAATGAGCGCTGGTATATTATGGGATCGGGCTGCACGCCACAGCAGTATAATTATATATGTATATATATATATATATTGGATCGTACTGCACGCCGCAGTGATATATGGTGGACCTGGCTGCACGTCATAGCACCATAGCGCTTGGGCCTAGGGAGCCCCTCCGAAGTCCGTATACACCCCCAGTGAGCGCCGTCGACGTAAAATGGAGCGGGCTGCGCGCCGCAGCGGTATATGTATTGGAGCGGGCTACGCGCCGCAGTATCATACTTATTCATATTCATATATATACTATAATACTGATATGATATAAACATATGTATATGTCTCCATATATTGAGATAGCTGTATACCGTAGTGGTATGAGTGAGAATGTGGTCAGTGTAGGACCTAGATGGCATAGATGTGGACTGGATATTGGGGGTATTCATTATAGTGATGACTTACCTGTGAGGTTACCCTTAGAACTGTATAGTGATAGTACAGGTGTTCTCACTTCCAGTCGTTGTTTACTATTGTTACTCACTGAGATGAAATATACTCACCCCACTCCCCCGCGTTTTTTGTGTGTGCAGATATACAGGATTAGGAGGGCAGTTGAGCTATCGCAACTGCTTGTGTTATCGCCATTCTATGGAGACTTCGAGGTAGCTGCCGATGTCCGCAGGACCCGATATTCCTTCCTACTGTCTTTGATTATGTATTGTTATTTCTTTCCGCTCCGAGCTTTGGTTGTAAACCTTATTACACTTATGTTCTTTAGAGGCTCATGACTCTTGACCCTTCGGTCTATGGGAGTTGGCACATGTTGGGACTTGGTTCCCTGTTTTAAATACATCTATCACTGTTGTGCTTAAATTGGATAAAGTGAGCTTGTGGCTCCATGGTTATTGTTGATTGGTCGGGCTGGCCTAGCAGTGTGCTGGGCGCCATCACGACCGGATTTGGGGTCGTGACACGCGTTCGCGATGAAGAAAATCCCAGCCCTCCAAAATTTGAACTACGTGTTCGCGTCCATACCCCATGCGAACGCGATGCTTCTCCAACCTGACCTACGCGAACGCATCAAGCCCCATCGTGAACGCGATGACCACCTAGACCACACCTTCACGAACGCGTCCCTAGCCTTGCAAACTCGATGGTCTAGCAGCTGACCCTTCGCGAACGCGTGCCCTGCCATGCGAACGCGATGACCAAAGGTCTGCTGCACTGCTGCTGCATTTTTCTGCAGTTTCTAAGGTTCCAAAATGTCCGAATGATGGTCCGAATTCATCCCGGGGCCGCCAACAAAAGCCACGAACATACTCCAAAACACGATACGAACTTGTTCAAATCATAAAAATATGTTCTTAAACAAAGAAAACATCAAATTATAGCTGATTCAAGCCTAAGTTTTCATCTAAACTTCTGAAATCAACATTCAACCAAAAACCCGGCCAAACGATGTCGGAATGACCTGAAAATTTGCGGACATATCCAAAATCACATAAAGAAGCTACAAAAATTGTCATAATTCCATTTTGACCCCCGGATCAAAATCTCACCTATCGTTCGGATTCGCCAAAATTTCAAACTTCGGCATTTCAAGCCTAATTGAGCTACAGACCTCCAAAATACATTCCGAACGTGCTCCCAACCCCGAAATCACCTAACGGAGCTAAAGGAACCATCGGATTTCTGTTCCGAGGTCGTCTTAACACTATTCTGGCTACGGGCCATTTTCCAACTATAAAGCTCCCATTTAGGGACTAAGTGTCCCAAATCACTCCAAATTCCAGAACCGACCCTCCCGGCAAACCACAATAGCAGAAATGAACTTAGGGGAACAGTTAAATTGGAGGATCGGGGTGTAAATTTCAAAAATGACCGGCCGGGTCGTTACAATATATTATCTTAGTAAGAAGTTTACATCTTACGAGGTAAAATACACTCAGTTGGAGAGAACATGTTGTGCTTTGACATGGGTTGCGCAGAAGTTAAAACATTACTTGTCGGCTTATACTACTTATCTGATATCTCGGTTGGACCCGCTGAAGTATATATTCCAGAAGCCTATGCCCAGAGGAAGGCTCGCTAAATGGCAAATTCTACTTATTGAGTTTGATATCGTTTAGGTAACTCGCACTGCAATAATGGCACAAGCAGTCGCTGATCATTTGGCAGAAAATCCGGTCGATGATGATTATGAACCATTAAAGGCATATTTTACCAATGAGGAGACAATGAATATTGAAAAATTCGAACAAGATGACAAGACAGGCTAGAGAATGTACTTTGATGGGGCCGTCAACAGTAAAGGGGTGAGAATCGGAGCAGTACTCATTTCAGAAACGGGTCATCATTATCTTGTTACCGCTCAGCTCCGGTTTTTCTGTACTAATAATATGGCCGAGTATGAAGCATGTATATTAAGATTAAGAATGGAAATAGACATGGGTGTTCAAGAGATTTTGGTCATGGGTGACTCGAATCTCTTGATACATCAGATTCAAGGAGAATGGGAGACAAGGGATTTGAAACTTATACTTTACCGACAGTGTCTGCATGAACTATCTCAAAGGTTTCAATCCATAGAGTTCAAGCATATCCCAAGAATGCACAATGAAGTAGCGGATGCTCTAGCCATATTATCATCCATCTTGCAACATCCAGACAAAGCTTATATAGATCTATTACAAATACAAGTTCGTGATCAAAATGTTTATTGTTTCGTCGTGGAAGAAGAACTTAATGGTGAGCCGTGGTATCATGATATTACAGAATATTTGAGAATAGGAGTGTACCCAGTGCAAGCCACGAGAGACCAGAAAAGGGCTATAAGGCGACTAGCAAATGGATTTTTCTTCAGCGGAGGAGTTGTATACAAAAGAACCCCTGATTTGGGTCTACTGAGATGTATAGATGCACAGCAAGCCGACATAATCATGGCTGAAATACATGCAGGAGCTTTCGGACCTCATATGAATGGATATGTTTTGGCCAAGAATATACTAAGAGCAGGAGACAATTGGCTCACCATAGAGCATGATTGCATTAGATATGTACGAAAATGCCACCAATGTCACATACACGGAGATTTGATTCACTCCGCACTCGATGAGTTACATACAATGTTAGCATCGTGGCCATTCGTTGCTTGGGGCATGGATGTCATCGGCTCAATAGAGTCCGCAGCATCTAATGGACACAGGTTTATCTTGGTGGCAATTGATTATTTCACTAAATGGGTGGAGGCAAAGACATTTAAAGCAGTAACAAAGAAGGCGGTAGTGGATTTCATACATACAAATATTATTTGTCTGTTTGGAATTCCTAAGGTGATCATCACGGACAATGCAGCAAATATGAATAGTCACCTCATGGCAGAGGCATGTCAAAAGTTCAAAATTCTGCACCGTAACTCTACACCTTATTGGTCTAAAGCAAATGGAGCAGTTGAGGCTGCGAATAAGAATATTAAGAAGATTCTCAGGAAGATGGTGGAAGAGTCAAGACAATGGCATGAAAACCAACCATTTGCTCTCATGGGTTATCATACAATTGTACGTACTTCAATTGGTGCAACACCTTACTCATTGGTGTACGGAACGGAAGCATTCATACCTGTAGAAATTGAAATACCTTCCCTCCGGATAATAGCTGAGGCTGAAATTAACGTTGATGAATGGGTAAAAGCTCGGCTAGAACAACTGAGCTTGATCGATGAGAAAAGGCTAGCAGTAGTTTGTCATGGACAGTTATATCAGCGGAGGATGGCCAGAGCGTACAACAAGAAGTACGTCCACGGAAATTTGAAGTTGGACAGTTGGTGCTAAGACGTAGTTTACCACACTGGGCCGAAGCAAAAGGAAAGTTTGCACCTAATTGGCAAGGGCCATTCATGGTATCCCGGGTATTGTCCAACGGAGCTTTATATTTAATAGATGTTGAAGGAAAATATGTAGAGACTGCTATCAACACTGATGCAGTCAAGAGATACTAGGTATGATTCCTTTTTCATGTGTACAATTGTATTTGTTATAATTTTGAAATTGAAATGATGAAGGCATTTTATTCTCTATCCAAACACTTTACCCATTTCTACCCCTTTTGAGCCTTATTGCATTATTCTTTCATATACCTCTCTCGGAATCAATTATGGACAAATAAACGAAAGGAAAAGAAAAAGAGAATAAAGAAAAATGAAAAAATATACAAAAGAAAAAAAAATCGGGAAAAGTCAAATGACGAACAATCTTATGTTCCAAACTATGTTTTGACTTGATCCCGAAAGGGTACGTAGGTAGCCTCAATGAGGTTCAGTCATGACAGAAATAAAATACAAGATTCCCCAAATATTGAAACTGGGGCAGAAGTTATGTTTTATGATTCCGAGAGTTGTAAATATTTTGAACCCTTGTTTAAATTTTGAGCCTTTATACCTTTCTTTCTAAACCCATCCAAAAGCCACATTACGGTCCAAAGAAAGACCTACTGATTAATTTCAAGAAAATGACAATACAATAAGAATAAGGAGAAACATGTCATGGATAATACTTGGAAGTTTGGAAATAGAAAAAAATAAAAAAAAAATGAGAGAGTCTTATTGGTGAAAAACCCTAACGGGCACCATAAGGCGAAATTGAGGAATATTTTGATGAAAGGGGAAACAGCAAAATAAGAAGGTTTGGGTTGAAGAAAAGTAAGACAACAATGATTTGATTGGACATACTGGGTCGGATATTCAAATACATGGCATGGTCAAAAGAATCAGCCTTCATACCCAGATAAGTTCTATCTTTACTTCAAAATACCCTCACCCCCTGAAATTCAGATCTGTGCATTTCATTTTACTTGTTTAAAACCAGTTGCCAGTTGAAAACTAACTACCAGCTTCTCATGTTAAATGTCATAATAACACTGGGTCAAAGGAAAAGAGAGAAAAAAATGGCGATCGTACAGCCAAAAGGAAATAAAAGGAAAAGAAACAAAAAGAGAAAACCAAAAGGGGATTGCAAGAGAAATTTGAGAAAATCTGGTGATAAATTGCAAAGCAGAATGAAACAAGAAGAGGCGAACAATGGAAGCAAGGCCAGCAAGAATGCCAGTTGCTAACCATCGTTTTATAACTAATATGATTGTTCATTGATTTAAACAGGGAAAAAAGATTCAAATTCTCACTAATCACTTCAAAGTGAATGTGACCAATGTGGGAGAAAACATCAAAAAGAAAACAGCAATAAAAGGAGAGAATCCACAAGGGAGGACTCACTCAGTAATCAGGAACCTACCCGAACAGCAAGGGAGATATTGTCTTTTTAAAATTCACACCCCAGTTATCAAACTGAGGGAATATATATCTGTATTTTTATTTCTGCATCAAGCGCCCACTTGGATAACAATGGAATATTTTTTTGCATTTTTATTTTCATGCATCAGGCGCCCACCTGGATAATGAGGGGATATTTTTCTACATTTTTCATTTTTCATGCATCAAGCGACCACCTGGATAATGAGGAAATATTTTTCTACATTTTCATTTTCATTCATCGGGCGCCCACCTGGAATGAGGGAATGTTTTTTTGCATTTTCATTTCTGCATCAGGCGCCCACCTGGATAACAAGGAAATATTTTTCTGCTTTTTCATTTCTACATCACGCGCCCACCTGGATAACTAGGGAATATTTTTCTGCATTTTCATTTCTGCATCAGGCGCCCACCTGGATAACAAGGGAATATTTTTTATCATTTTAATTTCTGCATCAGGCGCCAACCAATATAACAAGGGAATACTTTTCAGCATTTTAATTTCTGTTCAGGCGCCCACCTGTATAACAAGGGAATACTTTTCAGCATTTTAATTTATGTTCAGGCGCCCACCTGGATAACAAGGAAATACTTTTCACCATTTTAATTTATGTTCAGGCGCCCACCTGTATAACAAGGGAATACTTTTCAGCAGTTTAATTTCTGTTCAGGCGCCCACCTGTATAACAAGGGAATACTTTTTAGCATTTTAATTTCTGTTCAGGCGCCCACCTATATAACAAGGGAATATTTTTCAGCATTTTTAAAAGTTTTTCTAACAAAGTAACATCATAATACATTGAAAGCCCAAACTGGGGCAGAGGAAAAGTTTTCTTTATTTTTGTAATTAACAGGTATCGACCTGGAAGCAAGAAGCATATTTTGAAGTCATGCAAATTAATGGAAGCAGTATGTTTTAAGTAAGACATAAGCAAAAATTCACAAAAAGGAGGATGCAAATAAAGAGCAACATGTGATATGGAAGAGCAAGACAATACAAGAAGACAAGACATAGATAGGATTTTCTTGTAATCCATAGATCATAGCTTAGAATAGCTTCTTTATTTTATTTTATCCCGGTGTAATAAGGAGTTAGTCAGTGTTTATAGCAATAACAGCAACAACAGCAAGTCCCAAGTAGTTTCAAACTACTAGACCTTCCCGAACTACACTGACTTGATTCCTATTTAGCCCAGGATATGTAGGCAACCTCTGAAGTAGGGTGCGGTCAAAAAGTTTTTCAAAATGCTTCTTACGGAATATGCAAGTGGGCAAAAATCTCTCATTATTGCTCACTTATCTTTGCACTGAAACTCTTCGTGTTCCCGAGCAAAGAGGTATGTCGATGCGTGATTTTGCCCCTACCCGAGATTTTTTATATTTTTAGCGTAAAATATTTAGTTTAGTTTTAATATAGCTATTTTCGCTAAATTTGACTCTTTTACTTTATTTTTACCTTAAAATGAAAAATAATAAAAAATATAGTTTTATTAATGTTTCGTAGTCATTTTAAACTTGAAAAATACAAAAATAGTACTTTATATTTTTATCTTTTTATAAAAACGAAAATAATAAAAAATAGTTTCATTAATATTTTGTAGTTATTTTAAACTTGAAAAATATAAAAAAATAGTTTTATTTTAATTACGAGTATTATAGTTATTTCGATTACCTAGGATTAATTAAATAACACCATTCTCGGTTCCGGGCGAAGAATAATATTCGGGTTCAAACTACCCGGTTTTATAATTTTCGGACCTAGCCCGTAATAATCCGAGTCCACCACACGGGGAACACGGACAAAAATAACTCATACAACACACATGACACACACTACACTAAGGGGACAATACATAATGGGATGGGGGAATAAGAAGAAAAAGACAAGAAGAAAAAGACAAGGGAAAAAGACAAAGGGATAAAAACAAAAAAAAAAGACAAAAAAAAGGCATGGAGCCTATTTTTAAAAAAGAAAAAAAACGGTAAAAGGGGGGGAGTCACGTGAAAGGGGAGTACAAAAACAAATCAAAAGAAATAGGACAAAAAAAATAGAAAAAATTAAAAAAAAACGGAAAAGAGAGCTAAAAAAGGCAACAGCCATTTCGTTGAAAAGGGAGGCTTCTTCTTCCATAGTAAAAGAGCTAAAAAGAACGAACAGCAACCAGAGAAGAAGGCTCTACTTCATCGAGCAGCTTCAGCCGTCCTTCACGTCAAAAACGGTCACCCTTTTCATGCCCTTCTTCCGCTTCTTCTAGCCATTTCCATCAGAAAACAACCAGAACACCCCACTCAAAAACAAAAACAGTAAACTGCCCCTTGAATCTCTATTTCCAGCTCGAAATAGACCAAGAGTAGTCGATGTGAGCTGGAAAATCAGAAGTTTCGTTAGAGGCCGTCATCGAGGTTCCGCTCGTTATTTTCAGATCTGTTCGTTTCCGACGGAGCCAACTTGTTAGCCGCTGTTTCAATTGGTTCGCTGCTTCGAGTGGCTGGCTGAGAACTGTTTGAGTTTTGAAATCAAGTCGAGGTGTTCGTTCATTAAGGTTCGAAGCTCTGTCCGTTTGTTCCGATTGGATTTTTTGAGTTCTGCGTGATTCTGTTTGAAAGCTTTCATTGCCGATTCATCTTAATTATCGTGTACATTGCTGCTGCTTTACTCTTAAATTACTATCAAGCTTCGATATTTAAGGTGCAATCCCTTTCGTTCCTTACTGTTTCAATTACTTGGTTAACTTTATGCTTGTTTAAGTATATGAACATTTCCCCTATGTTGTTGATTTAACTATATTGGGCCAATTGATTATTTGAAATGTTTAATGTTTCTTTGATTAATATTGCCTTACTGTTCTTTTGATAAAGAAATTTTCGTTTGAGATTGCAGTAATTGTTATCCATGAAATGTTTTCTTTGAGCTTAGGTTAGATTTTGTTTGTTGGGTTTTTTTTTTTTATATTTCAATACTTCATGTTATATGTCGACTGGGTAATATTTTGGACTGTCAAATTTGATGTGAGCAGGTTTTAATGACGATTGTGTTGGTTACTAGGTTAGTTTTTATATTTTGGTGTTGATATTTTCATGTCCTGTCGGTTCTTTTACCATTATTCAAAATCGATGCCAACACTGGCAAGAGAAGTGTTGTGACTAATCAAATTGATAAGGAAGAGTTGAATATGGATAGATGTTATTTACGATGACTTTCAGATGCATAGAAAAAATGAATCATCTTTGAAATTGAGGTGTGCCATATTACATAAAACAAATAGTCTATAGCCCTAAGAACTTTAGTTCGAATACTCTTTAATATAATAATGAGACGAATCTCACTACACTAAAGCATACAATTGCGGAGCCCTCAATCAATTGTTATAAAAGTTCTAGATTCGGAAAGACCGTTTAGCGAATTTCACGGTCTTTTCCAAAGTTAACAAGACGAAGCTACTTTAGGCGCGATTAATAATGTACATTCTCAGATACGGGTGTGCATTTATGTGACCCAAATCCTATTCTCAACAAAGTCGAAATGTGTTAAAAGCCACGAGCGTACTGGTACGGCGTGGTCCGAGATACATTTTCATGACGTTACAATTCTTTTAAAAATTAAAAAGCAGAACATTAAAGCACATAATTAAAATATATAAAGAAATCAGATAAAAACAAAAAATTGCTGTTGAGCGACCGTGCTAAAACCACGGAATCCGGGAGTGCCTAACACCTTCTCCCGGGTTAACAGAGAATTCCTTATCCAGGTTTCTAGTTTCGCAGACTGTAATACATAGTCATAAATTTCCTCGGTTCGAGATTAAAACCGGTGACTTGGGACACCATTATTTTCTCAAGTGGCGACTCTGAAAAATTAAATAAATTGATCCCGTTCCGACTGTCCTTTAAGTGGAAAAACTCCTTCCCTGATTCGGGGTATACCTTACGAGCGTAATATATGCTTAATTGGGGTGGTAAAAAAGGGATGTGTGACAGCTCTGGCGACTCTGCTGGGGATAAGTAACCCGAACTTCGGTTCGGGGTTTAAGAATTCGAGCTCAGTTAAAATTGCTGTTTTTGCTCTATATCTGATTTTATTATATGTTTAATTAATGTGCTATATGTTTACCGCTTTGATACCATCTGAACTGTATATACAAACTGCTATATGTTTACCGCTTTGATATTATCTTGAACTGTATATATAAACTGTGCCGAAACTCTTCTCTTCTCACCTATGGGGATGTGCTCACTGGTTGAGACTCCCTATTCTGTTAGTGTCATATCCCGAAATAATAAAGAGGCTCGGAAAGTTTCTAAGCCGGCTGGCCTTTTGGTTCCCGGAAAGGAGCTCCTTCCTCAACTCGAGTTGTCCGCTCGGGTACACAGTCTAGAACACATACCCGGGTTTTAAACTTAGAATAACGTGACTTCATGCCGGATCCCTAGTAGGAACGCTTATTTGCATCATGTTGCATTTGACTTAGGGGACTCAACACAGGGGTTGGGTCCGTCTAGGACAGGCAACCTGAAATAAAAAAGACCATCCTGCTGCATCCTGTTTGTTTCACGCAATTATTTGTTTCAGACTTGCATGCCGACCGACTTGTAAATATTGAGGAAAAATGAAGAAAAAAAAGGAGAAAAGAAAAATAACAGTGTAGAGAGATAACTACTCATTTTTAGAAAACGAACCAATGCCCAAGTAGTGTCGAAACTCTATCGGATTTTGAGAATAAAAAGGAAAAAGGAGAATTGTTATTTTTAAAATAGTTTGTTATTACTTAAAAGAAATAAAAAAAAAAGAAAAAAAAACGTTTTATTTTAATAATTAAAAAAAACTAGCTTTATTTTTCAATAAAAAGAAGTGATTTTATTCATAAAAAATATAGTCATTTGTTTGTCAATAGAATGAAAATTATAATAGTTCGTTTTATATGCCAATGAATTGAAAAACTAATAGTTTGTTTTCAAAAATAATTCGTGTTGCTTGTTTATAATAAATATATATATATATATATACATATAATGAAAAAAAACATAAAAGAAAAGGAAATGTCATTGTTTTCAAAAGTAGTTTTCTTTATCTGACCGAACTACGCAGGTTTGATTCTCCCCATTAGGTGGGATACGTAGGCAACCCTCATCGGGTCCAACCACCCCTTCAAAATTTAAAAAAAAATGTCGAAGTTTAGTTTTCAACAAAATCAAAGTAACGCTGTTTTTGAAAATAGCCGAGGTTCCGAAAGGACACCAGAAGGCTGTTTTTGCAAAAATGACCACTTTGAAGTCTTTTCTTTTTCTTTTTTTGAATAATAGCCTTGAAATATTCCATGTGGAAATGTTGAAAGGTCGTAGCCTCAAAATAAAGTTTGGGTTACCACCCCTTTAAAAAAAAATGTGTGTTTAATTTTGTCAATAAAATCAAAGTGATGCCATTTTTGAAAATAGCCGAATGTTCCGAAAGGACGCCGAAAGGATGTTTTGCAAAAATAGCCACTTTGAGTCATTTTAGATAATTTACGACCATAGCCTTGAAATATTCCTGGTGGAAATGTTGCAAGGCCATAGCCGCAAAATCAAGTTCGGGTTCACACCCCTTTTGCAAAAATAACAAAAAAAAATGTCAATTTTTTATTTTGTTATAAATAAGTCGGGTGGTGCTATTCTTGTTTAAAATAAGCCTAATGTTCCCCAAAAGGACGCCGGAAGGCTATTTTTGCAAGAATAGCCGCTTTGAGTCTTTGTAAACGATTTTTGGGCACATCCTTAAAATATTCCCTCGTGGAAATATTGAAAGGCCGTATCCGCAAAATTAAGTTTGAGTCATTACTCAACTTTGCAAAAAAATAAAATAATAATAAATAAATAAAAAATAAAAAAAATAAAACAACATATGGTTTTGCTGAAATGGCCACATTTGGCATTTAAACTTTCTCAGCCTTATGTTGGCCTGTGTCGGAGCTGAACGATGCCCCATGGTCCCTAAGATGAAAAATTTTGAATTTGTAGTCTCTTAAGTAAAATTTTGCAAAAAATAGCCGCTTTGTCAAATAAGTCATTACATGGCCAATTTTGTAAAAATAGTCAATTGACATTAGAAACTTCTCAGTCTGATGATTGGCTTATGGCGATGCCGAACGATGCCCCATGAGCCATAGGATGAAATTTTTTTCAAGTTTATCTTTCTTAAATAAATTTTGCAAAAATAGCCATCTTGCCAAATAAGCCATTACATGGCTAATTTTGTAGAAATAGTCATAATTGGCGCTAAAAATATTCTTATTATTGTAGAAATATCTGGCACAAGGTGTGAAAGTTTTTCATCAGAGTTTGTAGTTGGAGTCGGCTTTTATAATTTTTCTTCAAAAAAAGAAAAAAAAATCAAATAAACATTTCTTTATTTCTTGCATTAATTTGCAAGAACTACGCTCGGTCTGATTCATGTGGGGTCATGATACGTAGGCAATCCACATAGGATTCGACCATATCCATAACCAAAAAGAAAAAAAAAAGAGAAGAGAAAAAGAGAAAAATAGAAAAATAACAAAAACAATTTAGAAAATAAAGGAAAGTTGGGAAAGCACATATATGAGAAGCTGGAATGACGCATGAAACCGAAGCAAATGCATGATAGAAAGGTTTAACCGCCTAGGTTCATTGCATCCCTAATGTGCGTTTACCTACCTGTCAAATGGCCTAACGCTAACATGATGACTTCGCTTTGTTGTGTCCATTTCCAGAAAGGTGGTTGGTTGTGGTTCTAAAATAACTCTTCCCTGTAACACAAAGTCAGAGGACAATGGAAGAGAATCTCAAGACTGAGTGGGTTGACACCGATACCCGACAACAACTGGTTGAACGGAACCACGGGTTAGTAGAAGAAGTCAAAATACTGAGACAACATGTGGCTGACATGTATCGGGCGTGGATGGATGGAAAAGCACCACCCCCGCCACCACCTAGCTTCCTGGACTCTGTCCTTACCCATACACTGAACCCGATGCCAGATGATCCCTCACACTCTCCATATATACCCACCTATCACAGCTTTTCCAACCACTCGAGTAGCTCAATTACTCGTCCCCCAGCTATGTTTTCACAACGCTACTCCCTTCCCCAACACCACTACTCTCCCCGGGACACCCAAAATCGTACTTCACCTTCCAGGTACCCAGCTCCACAAAAAGCCTACCAACCCCCACGAACATACCGGAAACCCCCTGGGTCAGGTTTCAGGCCAAATAAGGCGTTTAGGGAGGAGAGGTTGCTGAAGCGAGAAAAGGCTCTTACCCCTATCGGAGAATCCTATGCAAGTTTGTTTGAAAGGTTAAAGCATGTCGGCCTGATTACACCGCTCCCCGAATATACTCCCGATCCACGTGCAAGAAGCTTCGATCCTATTGCACGATGTGCATACCATTCCAATGCCAGAGGGCACGATATTGAGAGTTGTCGTACCTTGAAAAAGGAAATAGAAAGAATGATTCAAAAAGGATGGTTGATTGTGATCAATGACGATGGCAGGAGAGCACACGAATCCTCTGGGGGGTATATTGATTGAAGCTAAAAATGTTGAAGGAGATGGAAGCCTCAGCAATATTGATGCAGAACTTAGTGGCTAAAATGTTGTGCTTGGTAATTGGGAAGACACTCCATCTTTTGGTCAGCTAGATGGAGCTTTGGTGGTTCGTTTTTGTTGTCATTTCTGTTGTCCGAGTTATTTTCAGGGTTTTCTTGTGGTCAAACCCTTTTGTCCTAGCAGTTTGCTTTGGTCTTGCCCAGTTTTGTTTCAGGGCCGTACTCTAGTTTGTTTTGCTTGTTTTGTCATTGAACCATTTCGTCATTAGTTTAATGAAGCTTTCGGTCTTTTGTTACTTCCGGTCATTTTATTTGTTTAGTTCTTTTTACCCTTTAGATTTGTCTTGTGCTCAAACGCCGAATCTAGTGACACGACATGCGCACACATAATTGTGGCTTAATTCTAAAAGTTAATCATGAAGCAATTAGAAGATGATCGGGTCATCTAAAGGAAATAAAAACAATTTGAGACTATTTGGATCCTGAGTCATGTGAAACCGGGGCAAGTAAAAAGGAAACGGTCAAAGGCAAGCTGGCCAAAATTGACATGGGGTCGTTCATAATGAGAGTGTTGCCCAACAGTGCTTTAAAGATATGACGAATATTAATTGTGTTGTTTACACTTGGCATGTTTTGAAGATTGGAATGACGAAGGCATTTTGTTCCGCTATCCAAACACTTTATCCATCGTCAACCCTTTGAGGTTTATTTTAAATTCTTTCATGCCCCTCCTTCGGAATTAGTTGCAAAGACTAGAAACACAAGTTTGAAAGGCAAAAGAAGAAAGGGATAAAGAAAAAGTAAAGAAAAAGAAAACAACAAAAAGAGATAAAGAAAAGAAAAAGAAAAATGTATGAAAAAAAAACTTGAAAAAGAGGAATTGGGAACTACGTTTGACCTGATTCCTCAAAGAAGATATGTAGGCACTTCACAGCTCGGTCATAGTGTAAATGAAAACAAAAAAATCCCCAAGCCAGAAACGGGGGCAGTAAAAAAAAAAAATTTATGTAAGGAAAATATAGGATTCCGAAGGTTGTAATTTTGAACCCAATTTGTTTTATTTTGAGCCTTTAATACCCTTTCTTTCTAGCCCTGTCCAAACCCACATAACGGTCCAAAGAAAGACCTTTTGACCAATCTTCAAAAGAGGCTGAGTTAGGCAAATGAGAGAAGTTTCATTGGGACATAACACTCTGATTCCCAGCAGAAAGACTCCGATCTCTAGCAGAAAATAGGAGAGTCTTAGCAGTAACACCACCAATCCCTAACGGAAAAGTAACACAAACGAGAGAGTCTTAGCGGTGAAAACCTTCACAGGCACCATAAGGCGATGAAAGTTGAGAGAAAAACCGAAATGAGAGAGGCTTGGTAATGAAAACCCCTCGGGCACTACAAGTCGAACGAAGATTGGAAATCAGATGGGAAAGCCCCAGGCGAAGATTACAAAAGGCGATTTAACGACGGAGGATAGGCTATATGTGCATGTCATGTCCATTAGAGTTGGTATCCACGTTTGATAGGTTTACTTTATAATTTTTCTTTTTAGAGAGTCATCTTCCTTTTTGTCTTTTATGTTGTTTCCTTTTATCTTTCTCTTTTTTATCAAAAATTCCCCAATAGAGTCTGTTTGCAAGAAATGACCGCAAAATTTTCCATCAGCTTTCCAATTACGCAAGACGGGATTTTGATTGGTACACCCAAGTGGTATAAGTCGGGAAGGATCAAGCGCAAGGCCAGCGTCCAGAGGTATATTCCCCAGCAATAGGAAAATGACAAAGGGAGGGATTGTTGTCAATAAGGATATCTCAAGGAAGGTTAATGAGACTCAAAGGTTGGGAAATGCCCAGTCCTTAGATATGCCGCAAAAGAAGGAGAGATATCCCCAGCAGAAAGGTATTTTCAGTGACAAGGGTGAACAAAGAAAATGGTTCACCAATAAAACATGCAAGGTCTTCACGAAGGGTCACTATCATAGGAATTCGGGTGGTCAGGTGGAAAACCACGTGGAAAGGTTCACGAATAAAGAGTCGTCAAGGAAGGCGGGGAAGCAAGAAAGGAGAAAGCTATCCCCAGCATGAATATCATCAAATAATAATATCCCCAGCAAGTTCTGATAATGAAACGCAGAGCAGGGAAAGAGGAGGAGAACCATCCCCAGCAGGAGCACCACAACCAGCCACCACATTTTAAAACTAACCAATTTTTCTTTGATTTGAAACAGGAAAAAGAGGGGTTGTTGGCAGAAAAGCATTCCACGAAGAAGATTCTCAAACCGGGGCAGAAAATTTTCTCCCATTGCGAAAATTTTCTCGAAACCAAATACCCGATTGGGGAGAGAAGCCAGATAACGCAAGGAAATGATCTTTGAACCCGATTATCCCCAGCAGCTTTGAAAGAAAAAAAAAGAAAGCAACAAGTTGTGATAGAGGAAATTATACCCCCAGCAGACAAGACAAAACGAGGAAGCTTGCGTTCGGAAAGGCAAGAAGTCGGTATCATCCCCAGCAGTTCTCGAAAAAATGAAACACTGATTTCGAGATTTCTCCGGCAGCATTATATCCTACAGGTTTTTCAAGGGAGCCAAGTGCGAGTCCCGAATAAGGTTTGCAAAGAGGAAAAAGGAAAAGGGATCCCCCGACAGTGTAATCCCCAGCTGATGACATTTCAATCCCCAGCGATCCCGGGAGAGAATAAAGGTTTTGAAGGAAGTAGAAAAAGAGGAAATAAAGAAGATTTCCCCAGCAAGCATTACCCCAGCAGGTAAGTAATTAGTTCCAAAGATATCCCCCGCAGTCAAGAGAAAAATAACACGACCCAAGAGGAAAGCAATTCCAAAACAAGGTAATTCAGAAGAGAGGAATGGCGATTTATTTTCAAAAGTTGATGTTGAAGTCAGGAGCCCGCCTGAAGAATGGAGTGGCGATTTATTTTCAAAAGATGTTGTTGAAGTCAGGAGCCCGCCCGAAGAATGGAGTGGCGATTTATTTTCAAAGGATGTTGTTGAAGTCGGAGCCCGCCCGAAGAATGGAGTGGCGATTTATTTTCAAAGGATGTTATTTGAAGTCGGGAGCCCGCCCGAAAAATGGAGTGGCGATTTATTTTCAAAAGATGTTGTTGAGGTCGGGAGCCCGCCCGAAGAATAGAGTGGCGATTTATTTTCAAAAGTTGATGTTGAAGTCGGGAACCCGCCCGAAGAATGGAGTGGCGATTTATTTTCAAAAGATATTTTTGAAGTCAGGAGCCCGCCCGAAGAATGGAGTGGCGATTTATTTTCAAAGGATGTTGTTGAAGTCGGAGCCCGCCCGAAGAATGGAGTGGCGATTTATTTTCAAAGGATGTTGTTTGAAGTCGGGAGCCCGCCCGAAGAATGGAGTGGCGATTTATTTTCAAAAGATGTTGTTGAGGTCGGGAGCCCGCCCGAAGAATGGAGTGGCGATTTATTTTCAAAGGATGTTGTTGAAGTCGGGAGCCCGCCCGAAGAGAGGAATGGCGATTTATTTTCAAAAGTTGATGTTGAAGTCGGGAGCCCGCCTGAAGAGAGGAATGGCGATTTATTTTCAAAAGATGTTGTTGAAGTCGGGAGCCCGCCTGAAGAATGGAGTGGCGATTTATTTTCAAAGGATGTTGTTGAAGTCGGGAGCCCGCCTGAAGAATGGAGTGGCGATTTATTTTCAAAGGATGTTATTGAAGTCAGGAGCCCGCCTGAAGAATGAAGTGGCGATTTATTTTCAAAAGATGTTGTTGAAGTCAGGAGCCCGCCTGAAGAATAGAGTGCCGATTTATTTTTAAAGGATGTTGTTGAAGTCAGGAGCCCGCCTGAAGAGAGGAATGGCGATTTATTTTCAAAAGTTGATGTTGAAGTCGGGAGCCCGCCTGAAGAGAGGAATGGCGATTTATTTTCAAAAGTTGATGTTGAAGTCAGGAGCCCGCCTGATGAGAGGAGTGGCGATATATTTTCTTAGTTGATGATTGAAGTCAGGGAGCCCGCCTGAAGAATGGAATGGCGATTTATGATTAGAGTTTGTCGTTAAAGTCGGAAGCCCGCCAGAAAAGCAGAACGGCGTCTCAGTTTCCAAGATTTGATAAGCATAGTGAACAATCGAAAAGTGACAGAGTGTAACGGAAATCCCCAGCATGAATTAGAAGGAAGGCAACAAGGATCAGAAAAGATAGATTCAGACGTCGAAGGAGAATAGCTCGAAGATCACAAGTAAGGGAATTCATTTCGGAGTGCAATGCAACTAAGCAACAAAAGAAGCTTGCAACCGGAATGCGAGTCAACAGTCCGAGACAATCAACAGAAGTTAGTCACAATGAAAAAAGGCAAGGAGTTAATCCAAATGCAGAAGTTGATGAAAGATGTGGTGTGCTCAAGACATGGCCGAGGTCACAAGCACTGTATACCTGGTCTTGATCCGAAAAGCAGCACCCGCAACTAGCAAGTATCAAGGTTCAAATTTAGAGTCCGCATGAAGCACCAACCAATACTCAAGATCAAGCTTCAGAAGACTTATATATAGGAATCTTGTAACTAGTAGCTGATAGGCTTAGTTAGTCTTCCTCATGTTTTGATTTTCGATGTAATAGCAGGACCACGGACCGGAACTTCGATGGAACGGAACCTCGGCGGAACGGCACCTCGACTGGCTCTCCACTTCGGTTACTCCATATTCTTAATCACATTCAAACTACACGTGGCCTGATTCCTTTATAGCCAAGGATATGTAGGCAGCTCGGATACAAGGGCTCGGTCACATTCCTTTCCTCTTAGTTTAGTCTCTCTGAATAAGGGTCGGGTCAAAACACTTATCTAGTCGTTCTTTGTCCGAAAACTCTTTGTGTTTTCAGTCAAAGAGGGGCAGCTGTAGATGCGTGATTTTGCCCCTACCCGAGATTTTTTATATTTTTAGCGTAAAATATTTAGTTTAGTTTTAATATAGCTATTTTCGCTAAATTTGACTCTTTTACTTTATTTTTACCTTAAAATGAAAAATAACAAAAAATATAGTTTTATTAATGTTTCGTAGTCATTTTAAACTTGAAAAATACAAAAATAGTACTTTATATTTTTATCATTTTATAAAAACGAAAATAATAAAAAAATAGTTTCATTAATATTTTGTAGTTATTTTAAACTTGAAAAATATAAAAAAAATAGTTTTATTTTAATTACGAGTATTATAGTTATTTTGATTACCTAGGATTAATTAAATAACACCATTCTCGGTTCCGGGCGAAGAATAATATTCGGGTTCAAACTACCCGGTTTTATAATTTTCGGACCTAGCTCGTAATAATCCGAGTCCACCACACGGGGAACATGGACAAAAATAACCCATACAACACACATGACACACACTACACTAAGGGGGACAATACATAATGGGATGGGGGAATAAGAAGAAAAAGACAAGAAGAAAAAGACAAGGGAAAAAGACAAAGGGATAAAAACAAAAAGAAAAAGACAAAAAAAAGACATGGAGCCTCATTTTTAAAAACAAAAAAACGGCAAAAAAGGAGGAGGGGGGAGTCACGTGAAAGGGGAGAACAAAAAACAAATCAAAAGAAAGAGGACAAAAAAAATAGAAAATATTAAAAAAACGGAAAAGAGAGCTAAAAAGGCAACAGCCATTTCGTTGAAAAGGAAGGCTTCTTCTTCCACATTAAAAGAGCTAAAAAGAATGAACAGCAACCAGAGAAGAAGGCTCTACTTCATCGAGCAGCTTCAGCCGTCCTTCACGTCAAAAACCGTCACCCTTTTTATGCCCTTCTTCCGCTTCTTCTAGCCATTTCCATCAGAAAACAACCAGAACACCCCACTCAAAAACAAAAACAGTAAACTACCCCTTGAATCTCTGTTTCCAGTTCGAAATAGACCAAGAGTAGTCGATCTGAGCTAGAAAATCAGAAGTTTCGTTAGCAGCCGTCATCGAGGTTTCGCTCGTTATTTTCAGATCTGTTCGTTTCCGACGGAGCCAACTTGTTAGCCGCTGTTTCAATTGGTTCGCTGCTTCGAGTGGCTGGCTGAGAACTGTTTGAGTTTTGAAATCGAGTCGAGGTGTTCGTTCATAAAGGTTCGAAGCTCTGTCCGTTTGTTCCGATTGGATTTTTTGAGTTCTGCGTGATTCTGTTTGAAAGCTTTCATTGCCGATTCATCTTAATTATCGTGTACATTGCTGCTGCTTTACTCTTAAATT
The DNA here is from genome assembly GCA_032618575.1 of Nicotiana noctiflora. Lineage (NCBI taxonomy): Eukaryota > Viridiplantae > Streptophyta > Magnoliopsida > Solanales > Solanaceae > Nicotiana > Nicotiana noctiflora. The sequence goes on along the minus strand of JASVEL010012062.1, from coordinate 247,695 downwards.
ACTATCAAGCTTCGATATTTAAGGTGCAATCCCTTTCGTTCCTTACTGTTTCAATTACTTGGTTAACTTTATGTTTGTTTAAGTATATGAACATTTCCCCTATGTTGTTGATTTAACTATATTGGGCCAATTGATTATTTGAAATGTTTAATGTTTCTTTGATTAATATTGCCTTACTGTTCTTTTGATAAAGAAATTTTCGTATGAGATTGCAGTAATTGTTATCCATGAAATGTTTTCTTTGAGCTTAGGTTAGATTTTGTTTGTTGGGTTTTTTTTTTTATATTTCAATACTTCATGTTATATGTCGACTGGGTAATATTTTGGACTGTCAAATTTGATGTGAGCAGGTTTTAATGACGATTGTGTTGGTTACTAGGTTAGTTTTTATATTTTGGTGTTGATATTTTCATGTCCTGTCGGTTCTTTTACCATTATTCAAAATCGATGCCAACACTGGCAAGAGAAGTGTTGTGACTAATCAAATTGATAAGGAAGAGTTGAATATGGATAGATGTTATTTACGATGACTTTCAGATGCATAGAAAAAATGAATCATCTTTGAAATTGAGGTGTGCCATATTACATAAAACAAATAGTCTATAGCCCTAAGAACTTTAGTTCGAATACTCTTTAATATAATAATGAGACGAATCTCACCACACTAAAGCATACAATTACGGAGCCCTCAATCAATTGTTATAAAAGTTCTAGATTCGGAAGGACCGTTTAGCGAATTTCACGGTCTTTTCCAAAGTTAACAAGACGAAGCTACTTTAGGCGCGATTAATAATGTACATTCTCAGATACGGGTGTGCATTTATGTGACCCAAATCCTATTCTCAACGAAGTCGAAATGTGTTAAAAGCCACGGGCGTACTGGTACGGCGTGGTCCGAGATACATCTTCATGACATTACAATTCTTTTAAAAATTAAAAAGCAGAACATTAAAGCACATAATTAAAATATATAAAGAAATCAGATAAAAACAAAAATTGTTGTTGAGCGACCGTGCTAAAACCACGGAATCCGGGAGTGCCTAACACCTTCTCCTAGGTTAACAGAATTCCTTATCCAGGTTTCTAGTTTCACAGACTGTAATACATAGTTATAAATTTCCTCGGTTCGAGATTAAAACCGGTGACTTGGGACACCATTATTTTCTCAAGTGGCGACTCTGAAAAATTAAATAAATTGATCCCGTTCCGACTGTCCTTTAAGTGGAAAAACTCCTTCCCTGATTATTATTATATCCCTTCTCGGGGTGTAATATTAAACAGTGGCACATTACGCCTGCGGAAAAAGGAGGTGTGACAAGGGGTAGCTGTGAGCACGTGATTTTTGCCTTGAGCAATTAAGTTCCAATATATATATATAAAAAAATGATTTTTGGTGTGTAATTGTGTTAGTTAATTGAAATACTTGTGTTTTGTTTAAAAATAAAATAAAAATTAAAATTACAAAAGAAATCAATTAGAAAATATCATAAAAATGTGAAAATTAGAAAAAATCAAGAAAATTCAAAAAATGCCGGAAAAATAAAAGACAAATGGCGAAAATACCATAAAATTAAGAAAAAATCAGGAAAAAATAGAAAATAAAAGAAAAATAGCAGTTGAAAATAAATACAAAAAGAAAAATATAAAATACAAAAAGAAAATACAAGAAATAATTAAAATACAAGATAAAATACAAAATATTTGGGCTACATACAAGGATATACATATATATATACCAAGCCCAAACACACCAGGCCCAAAGACAAGCCTGGTCTGCCCAGATACACAACCAAATGACACCGTAATAGCCAAACGAATCTCAACCGTTGAACAAATGAATCAAACGGACCAGATCAGGCGGTTACTTCATAAACCAAACGACGTCGTGTATGTAATTAATCCTAGCCGTTCAAAGCGATTGATCAAATGGATGAGACAATGTCTCATTAAAACCAAACGACGTAGTATAGAAGAAAGAATCACAGCCGTCCAAGCTTAATATCTGTGACGACCCGGCCCATCGTCACGGGAATTACCACCCCGTTATGTTCAAAATGCATGTTTTATGATTTTATATCAGTGTTAGAGTCTATCGGGTGAGTTAGGAATGAATTGGATTGAAAACGAGGCATATAGCCTTTTTGAAGGAAACTTGAATAAGGAAAATCAACTCGGAGTTGACTATTTGTTTAGAGGGCTCGAAATCGGATTTTGGTGACTCGGTTAGTTTCGGGAGGTGATTTGTGATTTAGGGGAGCGATCGGAATTGAATTTGGAGGCCCGGTGTAGAAATAGGCTTGAATTGGCTAAGGTTGAATTTTGGCGAAATCCGAACGGTAGGTGAGATTTTGATCCGGGAGTCGGAATGGAATTTCGACTATTGCAGTAGCTCCGTTAGGTGATTTTGGATGTGCCTGCAAAATTTCAGGTCATTCGGACGTCGTTTGGTCGGGTTTTTGATTGATTGTGTAAATCGGAATGTTTTAAGGAATTTAGGCTTGAATCCGTGTGTAATTGGTGATTTTAATGTTTAGGATGGTGTTTTTATGATTGGAACAAGTTTGTATCGTGTTTTGGGGTATGTTGGTGGTTTTCGTTGGGGTCCCGGGGGCCTCGGGGTGTTTTCGGATGGTTAAATGGAAGAAAATCATGGAAATTGCAGGTTGAAGTGTTCTGGTTCTGTCATTTTTGCCCCTGCGGAAAAGTGGGCGCGGAGGCGAGTCCGCAGGAGCGGACCGAGGAGCGCAGGAGCGCTAGGCATCGCAGAAGCGGAATCCTTTCCACTGAAGCGGCATCGCGGGTGCGAGTCAGTGATCGCAGAAGCGGACTAGATGGAAAATGGGAAGGTCCGCAGAAGCGGATTCTTGACCGCCTGGGCGAGTCCGCAGGAGCGGACTGTGGAGCGCAGAAGCGGATTTTTTCGCAGAAGCGGAGGTTTAATCGCGGAAGCGGACGCGCATAAGCGGTCCTTTTATCGCAGAACCGGAATTGGCCGGCTAGGCCTGGAACCGCTGAAATGACCCTATGGTCGCGGATACGGACTCGTAGGAGCGGAATTTTATCCGCAGAAGCGAAAATCGCTGTGAGTTAAGTGTATCAGAAGTTAGAAAATTTCAGAAACATTTCACACATTTGGGTCTCGGCTTTAGAGGCGATTTGGGCGATTTTGAAGAGAAACTCAAGGGAAATCATCGGGTAATCAACTATGGACTTAAACTATGATTAGTATTGATAATATTATGCAATTATATCATGAAAATGGAGGAATTTGGGGTAATTTATGGAGGATTTAGCCCTAGGCTTGAACTTTAGAAAATCAAGGTTTTGAATGGCCAAATGGAGTCCGAATTTGGTAAAATTGATATGCTTAGACTCGTATCGAGATGAGGGTTCCGAATATGTGACTTTCGTGATTTTTTGAGAAGTGTACCGAAAGTCGGGTTTTGACAACTTTGGGAATTTTGATGTAAATTGAGTTGTATTGATTGGGTGTCGTCCCATTGGCCTAATTTGTTGTGTTTCTACCGTATTTGATCAGATTCTACGCGTGCGGAGCTTAATTCTCGTGGCAAGGGCATTGCAGAGTAGTCGTCGCGCCGTATTGAGGTGAGTAATAGATGTGGGTGATGACCAGCGGGTTCGAAACCCCGGTATACCACTTTGTGACGCTGTATAGCGGCGAGACACGCACACTCTTGAGAGTGCGGGGTCGATCATGAACCGGAGACTATATATTAGTCCGACCTGTTGATACTGTATTATTGGCTATTCTCGAGCCGTTGAACCCCCTTCTTGGGCGGTTGAGTATACTTGTGGGCCGTGAGCCAGTTATTGGATCCCGCGAGGATCGTTATCATTGTCTTATCATATAGACATGCTAGTTTACTACTAGTCCGCAGCTATTTCGTTATTATGCTAATTCCAATCTCTGGAACTTGATATTACTGTTTTCCAACTAAAAAATGATAAAAAGAGTTTTTAAAAACTACTTTTGAGCCTGCGAGGCTGTATCTGCATATTAGCTGACTAGTAGTGGATCGGGCTGCACGCCGCAGCGAGATGTATGTTGGATCGGACTGCACGCCGCAGGAAAATCTCTATGAGATGTGCTTGGGCTGTCGGAGCCCCTCCGGAGTCTGAACCCCCATAGTGAGCACGGGTACCCAAAATTGGAGTCGAGCTACGCGCCGTAGTAGTCATATCATGCATTGCATTGCATTTAGCTACATCTCGCTAGTCGTTATGCTATTTATTGGTAATTGTTGGTACGAGTACAGTGAATATTGATTCTGTGACAGGTAGCCGATTATAGCTTTACATAGTGCTTTACCGTGGATTTCTTATCTGCGCGTCGTCTTACCCTTGTTTATTACCACTGAGTCCGGCAGTACTCATTTTACTCCCTGCACCTTGTGTGCAGATCCAGGTACCTCTCAGCAGTGATCCAGTAGCTGTGCGAGGCGACATCTGTGGGATATACGAGGTAGCTGCAGAGTCCGCAGGACCCGATATTCCTTCCTACTGTCTTTTGATTTTGTATTGACATTTCTTTCCGCACTTGGTATCTTGTAAACCTTTATACACTCATGTTCAGTAGAGGCTCATGACTCTTGACCCTTCGATCTATGGGAGTTAGTATATTTTGGGACTTGGTTTCCCCGCTGTTGGTATAAGTATTACTATTGTTTCATATTTTGAAATGCTTAAATGGGTTAAAGAGAGCTTCTAGCTCCGTTGTTGATATTGATTGGTCGGGCTGGCTTAGCAATGTGCTGGGCGCCATCACGATCGGATTTGGGGTCGTGACAAGTTGGTATCGGAGCCTAGGTTTACTAGGCCTCGCGAGTCTTGAGCCGGTTAGTAGAGTCTTGTGGATCGGCACGGGGACGCCCGTACTTATCCTCGTTATCGCGAACCTTTAGGAAAACTTCACTTTTCTTGAACTCGTCGTGCGATCTTGTTGTTCCGAGAACCGAACTTCTATATTCTATTCTCTCGCGGATGGCGAGAACGCGAGCATCGGGACGAGGTGGACGACCTCCATTGCCACCCGTTAGAGGCCGCGGGCGCGGTCGTGCTAGAGGTAGAGGTAGGGCGGCCGAGGCGAGTGCCACCGACCCGCCCGTTGTACCGGCTCGAGAGCAGCCCCGGTGGTCGATGCTCCGGCAGCCCCGGCTCAGGGCCGGACTATATCTATCGCTATTCCCGGTCTTCAGAAGACTCTTGCTCGGATATTATCGCGTGTGTTCCGGTTTGGCTCGGTAGTTTTAGCTACCGCTACCGTAGCGACATCTCGCCGGGGGTGGTCGGCGGACCCCGCAGCCTCGCACACCCGACCCGGTTGTTCGTGGACTTCGTACGCCGCAGGCGGTCACCGCTCGGTGGTTGCACCGGTTATTCCTCCACCGCACCAGCTCCAGCTCCGGAGCATATGGTTCGAGGTTATGCCCGATGACGAGCAGCCGTCGTCTCGAGAGATTTGGCAGACTTCACCCACCCCATTTCAGTGGCGTCGAGGGCGAGGATGCCCGTGGTTTCTTGGATAAGTGTCAGAAGATGCCGCGTACGGCTGGTATTCTCGAGTCCAGCGGAGTTTCATTTACTACATTTCAGCTCACCGGTCCCGCATTTGATCGGTGGGAGGAGTTTGAGAGGCGTAGGCCCGCAAGAGCAAGCACCTCTCACATGGCGGCAGCTTCTCTACTCTCTTTCTAGAGAAATATGTACCTCGGCCTCATCGCGAGGAGCTACGTCGCCGGCTCGAGTGGTTGATTCAGTGGCGACATGTCCGTGACCCGAGATGAGCTTAGATTCACTCGCCTGGCTAGGCATGCCACATGGATGATCCCCACCGATAGGGAGAGGATCGGGAGGTTCATCGATGGCCTCAACTACTCTATCCGTATTCTTATGACCAGCCAGCGAGTTCTGTCATCATCGTTTGAGCAGGTTGCCGATATGGCACGCTCCATCGAGGCGGATCGTCGCCGAGAGAGAGAGGAGCGGGAGGCCAAGAGGCCTCGCAGTTCTGGCAGTTTCAGCGGTGCTCCATCTAGAGGGCACTTTCATCATGGAAAAGGTCGCTTATCTAGACCTTCTCATTCGGGCCGCCCCGAGCAGAGCGAAGCTTCTTCTTCTGGTCATGGTCGCCAGGGATTCCAGCAGGGCCAGTCTTCACTTAGTGCCCTCCCAGCTCAGAGTGCAACACCTACTACTTCTTTAGCCCAGGGTTCATCTGCGGCGAGGGGTTCCCTTCAGTCCCCTTCTCCAGCACCAGGTAGCTGTTTTGAGTGTGGCGAGTTTGGCCACATGAGGAGGTAGTGCCCTCGACTTCATAGGGACTGATATCAACAGAGGGATCAGCCCTCCTCTTCAGCACCATCTCAGGCTAGCAGAGGTGGAGGTCAGTCTTCTCATGGTCTCCCCAGAGGTGAAGAGCGATTCAGTGGGGGCCAGGCACGATTCTAATCACTCCCTGATAGGCGTGATGCAGTTGCCTCCGATGCAGTGATTACAGGTATCATTTCTATCTATCACAGAGATGCCTCTGTTTTATTTGATCCCGAGTCCAGATATTCTTACGTGTCTTCTTATTTTGCACATCATTTGGGTGCAACCCGTGGTAGTCTCTATTGGGGGTCTGGAGACCCAGGCAGATTTGTTATTGTTGGGGATGGTGGACTTTGATGTTATATTGGGTATGGACTGGTTGTCTCCGTACCATGCTATATTGGACTGTCATGCTAAGACAGTTACGTTGGCCATTCCTGGTATTTCTCATATTGAGTGGCGGGGTTCGACCGATTTCATCCCTAGCCGTGTTATTTCGTTCCTAAAAGCTCAGAAGATGGTTGAAAAAGGGTGTTTATCGTACTTAGCTTTTGTGAGAGATGTGGGAGCCGAGTCTCCTAGCATTGATTCTGTACCTGTTGTGAGGGATTTTCCAGATGTATTCCCCTCAGACCTGCCGGGCATGCCGCCGGACAGGGATATTGATTTTGGCATTGACTTGGTGCCGGGCACTCAGCCCATATCCATTCCTCCTTATCGAATGGCACCAGCCGAGTTGAAAGAGCTAAAAGAGCAGCTTCAAGAGCTTCTGGATAAGGGTTTCATCCGCCCTAGTGTGTCTCCGTGGGGTGCACCGATATTATTTGTTAAAAAGAAAGATGGTTCCATGCGAATGTGTATTGATTATAGGCAATTGAACAAAGTGACAGTGAAGAACAAGTACCCTCTACCGCGCATAGATGATTTGTTTGACCAGTTACAGGGTGCGAGGGTGTTTTCTAAGATCGATCTTCATTCGGGCTATCACCAGCTGAAGATCAGGGACTCGGATATTATGAAGACTGCATTCAGGACCCGATATGGTCATTATGAGTTTCTTGTGATGTCGTTTGGGCTGACCAACGCCCCAGCAGCATTTATGCATCTGATGAACAGTGTGTTCAGGCCTTGTTTGGATTCATTTGTGATTGTGTTCATTGATGACATTCTAGTCTACTCCCGTAGTCAGGAGGAGCATGCTCAGCATTTGAGTATTGGTGTTGCAGAGATTGAGGGAGGAGAAGCTATATGCTAAATTCTCCAAGTGCGAGTTTTCGCTCGAGTCCGTGGCATTTCTGGGACATGTGGTGTCTCGTGATGGTATTCAGGTTGATCAGAAAAAGATAGAGGCGGTGCAGAGTTGGCCTAGACCGACCTCAGCTACAGAGATCATGAGTTTTCTTGGTTTGGCGGGATATTATCGCCGGTTTGTTCAGGGATTTTCATCCATTGCTTCTTCATTGACTAAATTGACCCAGGAAGGGTGCACCATTCGTGTGGTCGGATGAGTGCGAGGGGAGCTTTCAGAAGCTCAAGATAGCTTTGACCACAGCTCAAGTGTTAGTATTGCCATCAGCTTCGGGTTCATATACCGTTTATTGTGATGCCTCGAGAGTGGGGATAGGTTGTGTGTTGATGCAGGAAAGTAAGGTAATTGCTTATGCTTCTCGGCAGTTGAAGCCACATGAGAAGAACTATCCTGTTCATGACTTTGAGCTAGCCGCCATTGTTCATGCATTAAAGATTTGGAGGCACTATTTATATGGTGTGTCTTGTGAGGTGTATACCGACCATCGTAGTCTCCAGCACTTGTTCAAACAGAAAGACCTTAATTTGAGACAGCGGAGATGGCTTGAGTTGCTCAAGGATTATGACATTACTATATTATATCATCCGGGGAAAGCCAATGTAGTGGCCGATGCTTTGAGCCGGAAGGCGGTCAGTATGGGGAACTTGGCATATATTCCAGCCGAGGAGAGGCCATTTGCTTATGATGTTCAGGTGCTAGCCAATCGGCTAGTGAGGTTAGATATTTCGGAGCCCAGCAGGTATTGGCTTGTGTTGTATCTCGGTCATCTCTATATGATCGTATTCGTGAGCGCCGGTATGATGATCCACATTTGGCTGTCCTTAGGGACAGAGGAGTTCAGCATGATGACGCTAGAGATGTCACCATTGATAGTGACGGCGTATCGAGGATGCAGGGCCGGAATATGTGTGCCCAATGTTGATGGCCTTCGTAAGTTGATTCTGGAGGAGGCCCATAGCTCGCGGTATTCTATCCATCCAGAGCCGCGAAGATGTATCAAGATTTGAAACAACATTATTGGTGGAGAAAGATGAAGATGGACATTGTTAGACATGTAGCACGCTGCCTCAACTGTCGGCAGGTTAAGTACGAGCACCGCGAGGCCCGGTGGTGTATTTCGGCCGCATTGCTATTCCCGAGTGGAAATGGGAAAGTGGTCACTATGGACTTTGTTATCGGACTCCTCGGACGGCGAGGAAGTTTGATTCCGTATGGGTGATTGTGGATAGACTCTGACCAAGTCGGCTCACTTCATTCCAGTTAGTACTACCTACTCATCGGAGCGGTTGGCAGCGATCTTTATTCGAGAGATTGTTCGGTTGCATGGGGTCCCGGTGTCTATCATATTCGACAGGGGTACTCAGTTCACTTCTTAATTTTGGAGAGCATTTTAGCGAGAGATGGGTACACGGGTTGAGTTGAGTACAGCATTTCACCCCCAGACAGACGGAGCGCACTATTCAGATCTTGGAGGATATGTTGCAAGCTTGTGTGATTGATTTTGGTGGTTCGTGGGATGAGTTCCTACCACTTGCTGAGTTTGCCTACAACAACAGTTATCAGTCGAGTATTCAGATGGCCCCGTATGAGGCATTGTATGGCAGGCGGTGTAGATCCCCCGTGGGATGGTTTGAGCCTCGTGAGGTTAGATTGATAGGGACTGAGTTAGTCCAGGATGCTCTGGATAGAGCAAAGTTGATCCAGGAGAGGCTTCGTACAGCACAGTCTCGTCAGAAGAGTTATGCGGACCGTAGAGTTCGAGAGTTGTCTTTCATGGTTTGTGACAGAGTATTGTTGAAGATTTCACCTATGAAGGGTGTCATGAGGTTTGGGAAGAAAGGAAATTTGAGTCCCAGGTACATTGGTCCTTTTGAGATACTTAGGAGAGTTGGAGAGGTGGCATATGAGTTGGCCTTTCCGCCCAGCTTATCCAGCGTTCATCCAGTATTCCATGTGTCTATGCTCCGGAAGTACATTGGAGATCCGTCTCATGTATACGATTTCAGCACCATTCAGCTTGATGGCGATCTATCCTATGATGTGGAGCCTATTGCCATTTTGGGACGGTAGGTGAGAAAATTAAGGTCTAAGGAGATTGCATCAGTTAAGGTTCAGTGGAGAGGTCGACCCGTGGAGGAGGCCACTTGGGAGGTCGAGCGGGAGATGCGGAGCAGATATCCTCACTTGTTTGAGACTTCAGGTATGTTTCTTGACCCGCTCGAGGACAAGCGTTTGCTTAAGAGGGGAGAATGTGACGACCCGGCCCGTCGTCACGGGAATTACCACCCCGTTATGTTGTAAATGCATGTTTTATGATTTTATATCAGTGTTAGAGTCTATCGGGTGAGTTAGGAATGAATTGGATTGAAAACGAGGCATATAGCCTTTTTGAAGGAAACTTGAATAAGGAAAGTCAACCCGGAGTTGACTATTTGGTTAGAGGGCTCGAAATTGGATTTTGGTGATTCGGTTAGTTTCGGGAGGTGATTTGTGATTTAGGGGAGTGATCGGAATTGAATTTGGAGGCCCGGTGTAGAAATAGGCTTGAATTGGCTAAGGTTGAATTTTGGCGAAATCCGAACGGTAGGTGAGATTTTGATCCGGGAGTCGGAATGGAATTCCGACAGTTGCAGTAGCTCCGTTAGGTGATTTTGGATGTGCCTGCGAAATTTTCAGGTCATTCGGACGTCGTTTGGTCGGGTTTTTGATTGATTGTGTAAATCGGAATGTTTTAAGGAATTTAGGCTTGAATCCGTGTGTAATTGGTGATTTTAATATTTAGGATGGTGTTTTTATGATTGGAACAAGTTCGTATCGTGTTTTGGGGTATGTTGGTGGTTTTCGTTGGGGTCCCGGGGGCCTCGGGGTGTTTTCGGATGGTTAAACGGAAGAAAATCATGGAAATTGCAGGTTGAAGTGTTCTGGTTCTGTCATTTTTGCCCCTGCGGAAAAGTGGGCGCGGAGGCGAGTCCGCAGGAGCGGACCGAGGAGCGCAGGAGCGCTAGGCATCGCAGAAGCGGAATCCTTTCCACTGAAGCGGCATCGCGGGTGCGAGTCAGTGATCGCAGAAGCGGACTAGATGGAAAATGGGAAGGTCCGCAGAAGCGGATTCTTGACCGCCTGGGCGAGTCCGCAGGAGCGGACTGTGGAGCGCAGAAGCGGATGTTTTCGCAGAAGCGGAGGTTTAATCGCGGAAGCGGACGCGCATAAGCGGTCCTTTTATCGCAGAAGCGGAATTGGCCGGCTAGGCCTGGAACCGCTGAAACGACCCTATGGTCGCGGATACGGACTCGTAGGAGCGGAATTTTATCCGCAGAAGCGAAAATCGCTGTGAGTTAAGTGTATCAGAAGTTAGAAAATTTCAGAAACATTTCACACATTTGGGTCTCGGCTTTAGAGGCGATTTGGGCGATTTTGAAGAGAAACTCAAGGGAAATCATCGGGTAATCAACTATGGACTTAAACTATGATTAGTATTGATAATATTATGCAATTATATCATGAAAATGGAGGAATTTGGGGTAATATATGGAGGATTTAGCCCTAGGCTTGAACTTTAGAAAATCAAGGTTTTGAATGGCCAAATGGAGTCCGAATTTGGTAAAATTGATATGCTTAGACTCGTATCGAGATGAGGGTTCCGAATATGTGACTTTCGTGATTTTTCGAGAAGTGTACCGAAAGTCGGGTTTTGACAACTTTGGGAATTTTGATGTAAATTGAGTTGTATTGATTGGGTGTCGTCCCATTGGCCTAATTTGTTGTGTTTCTACTGTATTTGATCAGATTCTACGCGTGCGGAGCTTGATTCTCGTGGCAAGGGCATTGCGGAATAGTCGTCGCGCCGTATTGAGGTGAGTAATAGATGTGGGTGATGACCAGCGGGTTCGAAACCCCGGTATACCACTTTGTGACGCCGTATAGCGGCGAGACACGCACACTCTTGAGAGTGCGGGGTCGATCATGAACTGGAGACTATATATTAGTCCGACCTGTTGATACCGTATTATTGGCTATTCTCGAGCCGTTGAACCCCCTTCTTGGGCGGTTGAGTATACTTGTGGGCCGTGAGCCACTTATTGGATCCCGCGAGGATCGTTATCATTGTCTTATCATATAGACATGCTAGTTTACTACTAGTCCGCAACTATATTTCTGTTATTATGCTAATTCCAATCTCTGGAACTTGATATTACTGTTTTCCAACCGAAAAATGATAAAAAGAGTTTTCAAAAACTACTTTTGAGCCTCGCGAGGCTGTATCTGCATATTAGCTGACTAGTAGTGGATCGGGCCGCACGCCGCAGCGAGATATATGTTGGATCGGACTGCACGCCGCAGAAAATCTCTATGAGATGTGCTTGGGCTGTAGGAGCCCTCCGGAGTCCGAACCCCCACAGTGAGCACGGGTACCCAAAATTGGAGTCCGGCCACGCGTCGTAGCGGTCATATCATGCATTGCATTGCATTTAGCTACATCTCCTAGCCGTTATGCTATTTATTGGTAATTGTTGGTACAGGTACAGTGAATATTGATTCTGTGACAGGGTAGCTGATTATAGCTTTACATAGTGCTTTACCGTGGATTTCTTATCTGCGCTGTCTTACCCTTGTTTATTACCACTGAGTCTGGCAGTACTCAGTTTACTCCCTGCACCTTGTGTGCAGATCCAGGTACCTCTCAGTAGTGATCCAGTAGCGGTGCGAGGCGACATCCGTGGGATATACGAGGTAGCTGCAGAGTCCGCAGGACCCGATATTCCTTCCTACCGTCTTTTGATTTTGTATTGACATTTCTTTCCGCACTTGGTATTTTTGTAAACCTTTATACACTTACGTTCAGTAGAGGCTCATGACTCTCGACCCTTCGGTCTATGGGAGTTAGTATATTTTGGGACTTGGTCTCCCCGCTGTTGGTATAAGTATTACTATTGTTTCATATTTTGAAATGCTTAAATGGGTTAAAGAGAGCTTCTAGCTCCGTTGTTGATATTGATTGGTCAGGGCTGGCTTAGCAATGTGCTGGGCGCCATCACGACCGGATTTGGGGTCGTGACAATATCTAACGGACCTAAAGAGATCACTCACTTAACCAAACGATATCGTTTCAAAGGCAAATGATCCTAGTCGTTGATCTTGATTAATCCAAGGGCCAGGAATCCACGAGACACAACTGGTATATATTACCAGTCTCCCAGTCATATTTCATTACACACACACATTACAAACTATAGAGAAACCCTAGCCACCTCTTAACCTCTCTTCTTCTTCCTCTGGTCTCCCATGGAGACCTGCCGGCAAACCTGCCTCAGCCACCTTCTCCAGCTCAGGCGAGCCTCCAACACCCCATCCCTCACACACCAACCCTTCAGGCCACCATAAAACCCCACCAAAACTAAGAGCCCCCATGCTCTTGAAACTCCGATCGCTGGAACCCTAGCCAGCGACTTCATTAAGTATGAACCAGAGCCCAGGATTAACACCCCTGAACCACTTTGAGGTGATCTATCACTCTATATGGGTGGTTAACCTCGAATCTCCCTGGAACTTCTCGAATATAAGAAAAAGACTCGTCGGAACCCTACTTCGGCGAGTATCCAAAAATAACCCTACCCCCAAAATAATATACTAAGCCTCTAGACCACCCCCACATACATCAAAATCGAACCCACAGCCCCATCTGAAAAGTCCAACACTCAAAAGACCAAACGTCTTCAGAGTTCTGAAAAAATGAAAAGAAAGAAAGAAGAAAATAAAGAAAGAAGAAAGAAGAAAAGAAAGAAAGAAAAGAAAAGGGAAGAAAGCCTGAAAAAAGCTAAGTTCCCACCTCTATTTCTGTTTGTTGTTTTTAAAAATGTTCTCTTGGCATGTCTATTATATGAACTTGTCTCTTCTGCATGCTTAAAGAATAAGAATCTATCTTTGTTTGTGTGAATCTTACGCATGCCTAAGTCTGCTAAAGTGTTCTTAGGGTTTTTGGTGTTAACCACGCATGAATCATGTGATAATAAATGGGTTTATGTGTTTGTTCATCATGCTCTGTCTAAGATTGAGTTTTAGTTAGTTGGAATTCAATCATTATCAAACTTCTCCTCTGAGTTCTGATTAATTGAAAATTAATTCGTGATTAAGGCTATATGTGCAAAATAACATAAAACTAGCTATATTTGTAACTTGATTCATTTGTGAGTTCATTCTGAATCTTTGGATGCTTTTGTAACTTGGGTCATAAGTGTAAAGGTCTTGTGGCTATTTCTGAAAGTTAAGTCTGTTTATTAAGTGGCTACTTTTGTAAATTAAGTCTAATTATTAAGTGGCTATCTCTGTTGTTGAGTGGTTATACTGATTAATTAGTTGTATTTCTATTAAGTGGCTATTTCTGAAAACTATCTCTGTTTGTTGAGTGGTTGTACTTCTACTAAAAGGCCATATTTTAAATAGTGGTCATATTGTAATAAGTGATTGGATTCCGATAAATGTTGGCTAATAATGAAAGGGTTTGGGGTCTGAATTGGCTAAGTCTTAAAACATCTATAATTGGTGGTTACTTATTAAATAACTCTTAACCTTAGTTCTGCCAGACCTTAGGCAGGTCTGGTAATTTGGAATAAATACAAAGGGTATAAAAGGAATAGTAAATGGCATTACTGAGGATTTAATAGAGCCTATAAGGCTAAAAATGACTTTAGTGCCTAGTATTTCTGCAATTACTTGTAAAAAGGGCATTTGTGTAACAAACCTTAGCAAGTGAGGGTGATTAGGTAAAACACACCTAAAAGAACCCTATAGAATTGCCTAGAATCTTCTAGCATGGGTTCTAAGGCATTTCGACATAATCTTATTAGACTACATTGTAAATAATTGAACAGAAGAATGGGGGGGGAAATGAAATTAACTTATTTGAATTTCCGCCCAATTTTCCCCAAAATAATTCTATAAATAGGCTGTTGTTGAGCCTGAAAAATGGGTAACACACATTATAATTGGGTTAGAACCTGAAGTTAAAAATTCTAGGTTACAAAATTATGGGTTCTGCATTCAAAAGGTTCCAAATGTTTGAAAGGTTATAGAAGCTGATTAATTCGAAGAGCTTTACTGTGATCAATTTCAGGCCCAATAGCATATAAAATGGGCCTGAATCCCATTAAAAGATAATACAAATAATGACCAAAAAATCTGATACGTTTACATATATATATTTTGAGGAAAAAACAGAAATAGAAAACATAGAAAACTTTGGAAAACCTTAATAACAAAGGAGATGAGCCTCGCTAAGTCACCAAAGTATAGTTGTGGGGCCCTCCATAACTTCTTATGAAAAATATTAGAAATTCGAAAGACCGTTTAGAAAATTCCACGGTCTATCCCAAATTAACAAGACGTGGACATCGTAGGGCACTATTTATAATAAATATACATTCTTAAATACGAGTGCACATTTATGTAACTCAAATCTTAAATCCCGGCAAAACTTAAATGCATTAAAGTCACAGGCGTACTGGTTGCGGTGTGACTCGAAATGGGTTTTCGTGACGTCGCAAGTCTTTTAAAATAACAAAGCAGGACATTAAAAACACTTGTAAAATTGAAGCATATAAAGAAATCAAATAAGACAAATACAGCAGTTGAGCGATCGTGCTAGAACCACGGAATCCGGGAGTGCCTAACACCTTCTCTCGGGTTAACAGAATTCCTTATCCGAATTTCTAGTTTCGTGGACTGTTAAAACAGAGTCATAATTTCCTTGGATTCGGGATTAAACCGATGACTTGGGATACCATTGTCTTTCCAAGTGGCGACTCTGAAATTTAAATAAATCTCGTTCTGATTGTCCTTAAAGTGGAAAAACTTCTTCCCTATTGTTATTATTATATCCCTTCTTGTGGTATATTAGTAAATAGCGGGGTATACTTATCTAAAAATAATAAAAAGGGAGGTGTGACAGGTGCACGTCCTATTTTGACAAGCATGATCTTGCTAATTTCACATAAAGTCTAACGTGACACCTTAAATGTGGATTAAATTGAGATAGACACAGTATCCATTACGACTATACCAGAGTTCCACTCCAAATAGTAAAAAATATTTCTATTACTGGCAAAAAATCCCTCCTCGTTTCATTAACAGTTACACTTTGTTGTCCTCCATTAGGTTGCCAAAACATCTGTTGCACACTAGTTAACTATTGGCAGCCCAGCTATAAAGAGAAGCGATTGCTTCTGTCGCTTTATTCGCTTCCTCGCTTCTCGCTTTTTCAGGGAAAGCGATCACATTTTGCGTACCTGATACGCTTCAGATCAATGCCTCACTTCACATCGCTTCTCGCTTTAAGCGAGGAAGCAGTCACTTTTAACAAACTATTCTTACCCCCTTGGAATACGACATTTATCATTAGCACAAAGCAAACAAATCCTATCTAAAGGGAGTTGACCAGGAAAAAACAAAGTCGATTTGTAGAACTAGGCTCATAAATCTGCTATAATTTTAAAATAAATTACTAATCCTGGAGAATAGAAGAGGAAGAATTAATTAATAGTTCATTCTTTTCTGGAATAAGTATCAAATTAGATAGGCAACTAAAGCAATCAGAGACCATAAGATTGTAAAATATTGAAATAGAAGAGCACCAACCTGAGATTGCAAGAATTCTCGTTTCTCTAGCTTTAAAAATTCCTTCAATCTTGAATGAGGAGGGCGAGAAGTGCAAAATAACACCTAAGAGAAAGGGGAAATGGGAATTCTCGTTTTTAGACGATGATAACACTACCCAAAGTAGGGTGAGAAGGTGCAGAAATTAACTTGAAGAGAATATACGTTATACAATTGAAGCCACAAACCCTAATCCACAGATATTTTAGCGATGAGGAGACCTGTTATGCTATAGACGAGGAGAGTCTTTGCCTTTTCCAAATTAAAAACAAAAAATTTCACCTAGAATATATCGGAGGGAATTATATTCTTTTGGAGGGAAATTATATTTTAGCCAAAATAGTGTATTAGATTTTTAGAGCACATTTATAAAATGTTGCTTTTTCAATTATAATAAGAGCACGCTTAAAAAGAGTGCCATATTCTCAAGTAAATGTTGGCAATTATTTTATAATTTAGCAACATTTAATAAGAGTGGCCTAATACATTAAAGAGCACATTTTACAAGCGTAGCCAAATATTTCGTACCCAAAAGCTCCATACAAAGGCCACCCCTTGAAAGTGTGCCCAAATATATTATTAGCCACACTTTTCAAGCGTCGTCTAAAACTAGTGTGGCGTTAGACCATAAATGTTATAGTGAGAAAAAACATAACGATATATGTTTCAGTGTTGTAGATTGATTTAAAGATGTAGTTCATCCAAAAATAATGTGCTTGTGTGGCGAATGTCATTTTGCATGACTGTCTTCAGGGTGCAATTTGTAGAAGGAAGCAATGATCAATGTGCTTGTGAAATACCGATTAAACTATTTCACTAATGTATTTGTGAAACCATAGGTATTCTATTAGGTATTTATTGCTATATAGGTTGTCTATAGCTTGTTAGGTAGTTATTTACATATAGGAAAGTAAAATATAATATTTTCAACTTCTATAATATTCGGCACGTGCTGGCACGGGCCAACACTACCTAGTAGTAAAAGAATTGAGAAAATCTCACTTTATACTCATTAATTCCAAACTATTTATGCTTTAACGCTCAGACCCAAACTATTTACTACTCCTACCCATGCGTCCCAAATTATTTATCCGCCTTAATTATGTTTCTCTTCTTCTTCCTCCTCATTTTACCTTCCTCCAATTCTTTGCTCAACTCCCCAATTGTGTCAAAACCACATTCCAAAATATTAGTTCAACTTTTCACCACTCTACACCCCCATCTTTCTCTATCTCTTTTTCCAATAGTATTACTTTCAATTTATATGTTATAGTAAAGTTTTAAGGAAGAAAATAGTTTTTTTGAAGATTTATTATTTGATTCAATGTGGTGCTATAAAATATTGCGTATAGTATCTTCGAGTAAGCTTCCCAGATCTGAATTGTCTTGTGTATTTGAATATCCACCATTGTTGGGCTTGAAGCTCAATTTTATTTTTGAAGATTTCTTGTTTGATTCAAAGTGGGTGCTGTTAAATATTATTTATAGTACCTTATGGGAGTTCACAATGAAATTTGATAGCATTTGGAGCTGATTTGAGGTGATTGAGATTAAAATTTTCAGTTGAAAATCGGAGAAGAAGACAGCTACAATATACCGCTACAGTATACAATAAGCTGTAGGAGTTATATCTATACTACAAACAAAGTTACCTATATACAATATACTATATGAGAATATAGTTATACTGCAACAGTATACTATTATAGTATACAATATATTGTTATAGTATACTGTAATAATATGCAATATACTGTAACAATATGTTGTAATAGTATACAATCTACTATAATAGTCTACTTATTACCCGTAAATTCACTTGCCTTTTCTCTTTTAATCTGCTTTAAGCTTTTACCCAGCGTGAGAGGCAATATATATATAATGGTATACTCTTACAATTAGATCCTTTTACATTTTTTTGAAATTTTGTTTGACAACTGATATTATTTCAGTTTAATAATTCAATTAAAATTTTTTTTAACTCTTTGCGTACAATGTATACCCTGTTGGTATAATTATATGTTATACTGGTATCATATGTTAGTTAATATTTTTTTGGTTATATTAACTACATTTAATTGGTACACAATTTGATTTTTCTTTAATAATAATATAAAAATAATAATAAGAAATAGTGAAAATAGTAAATGAAATTAGATTATGAAGAGAAAAAGAATATAAAAAATGAAGAAGTTAAATAAAAATGGAATAGGAAAAAGGGAAAAAATGAGAAGAAAACGAGAAAAAAGAAAAGGAGAAGATGAAAGAAAAAAGCATAGAAATAAAAAAAATGGACAATAAAGAAAAAGTTTCCCCACAAAACTTATCATGGATAGGAAATGTAATTAGTTTATGCGTAGAAAAATAAAATGAATAGACAAGGATAAATAGTTTTATTTTTGTGATTAACTATGTCAAAACCCCAAAAGAATTACTAATAGTCTTGTCGTGGTACTTTGGAATTTAACGGAGAACTAAATTTCACGGAGTCCATAGTATAGGCAATGGGACAATGGCTATGTTGTGAATACAAATCCAGTAAATGCTGACAGAGATGACAATAAGGATGCTACAGCAGATGAACCCATGGGTTTGCCACGTAGGAGTTCTAGAAAAATAATTACACCAGCTAGACTTGAGGATTACGTTTGGAAAGGTGGGGGATCACGTGAATAAAAGGACAGAGTTTGTTACGGGAGGTGAACTATATAAGCACCAGCAGTATGGCATTAAGGGCAGGCAATTCTGTTATGAGTGAACTCTAATTCCCGTCTCCTTTCTTCTGATTTCTCATCTCTCTCTTCTAACACCTCACCTCCTTCTACTATCAATCTTTAGCTCTTATTTTCAGCAATTCAATTGTCTTGTGTTAACTAGTTATGATCTTTTCCTATTTGAGTTGTAATCACATATCCATCTTATTAATATAGCTGAATCTTTTGGTTACTGTTTCATTAACTTGAGTTGAGAATTGAGAATACCACAGGCTACTCTACTCGAGCAAGCTCCTACTTATTCATTAAATAATTTGATTAAAAAAATTGATAATAAACTCAACTTCATACTTAGCAACATGTATTCTCATCCGTATCGCGATACTAATTCAGTAGGCTATCATACCAAGTGCACCTATTTGAGGAATATTTGTCTCTTTCATAATTGGGATGCAATGACCAAAGGAGGTTTGCTGCAAGTTAAAAGAACCAGGGCCATTGAACTGTGCCAAGGCTTCACCAGAATCTTTTCATTTAACTCAGTGTGTCTCTGGTATACAATGAAAGATGGTAAACAGAACAGTAAAATTGAATAGGAAGGACAGTAACTGAAGCCTTTTAATATCCATAAGCAGCTTAAAATATTTGGAAAAACTACAGAGTAGACTTCCTAGTTTGTAAGCTCCATAATGGCAGAGACAATATCACCATCTGCACACTTGAGAGCTTTAACAGCTTTTGCTCTGGAAACACCTGCTTGAGTCATAACCAGCTCGATATCCTTGGGTTCTACGCCAGTTTCATCTACATCCTCATCGTCCTGAGCTACTGTTGATGGCTCTGGCTTTGATATAGCATTGCTCAAATTAGGAGCCTTGAACTGCTCAGCAGCTTGACTCTGCAATTGTGAGCTCAAATCCTCAATCTTAGCCTCACCAAATATAATGTATGTGTCTGACGCAGGGCTTTTGAAAACATCCGGTTTCGAAATGACAAAGAGAATCTGCAAAAGAGAGGACAATATAAGGAGAAAGCTTATAACTAGAATGTCAACTAAACCAAAACACATGGAGAAAGAAAAGCAAGAGCGCAATAACATAATTAACTAACATTCTTGCTCTTCTTGACAGTGACACGGCTAACCCCCGGGATTGGCTTCATTCCAAGCTTTATCATAGCTTTTCGACTCTTTTTCTCACTCCTGCTCTGCTTTGACCTACCACTAGCATCTCCATCTTCTGCCCAGAATTCCAGGCATTTCAGTATAACACAACAATCAGATAATCAACCCACTGTAACATGCATCACAAAACATTTGTTTTTCTCAGAAGGAATGCACACTTTGAAAAGCACAAAAAAGGACCCAAAATCTCTTCCGACAAGTTAATCAGGGACATGGCAATAAATAAGCACCTGAGTTAATGTAATTACTCAACTTTCTGTAAAACCAAGGCCAGATCTGTATAATTCAACAAAAGAATGAAGTGATATGATTTCACTCCTTTTTTATTTTTTTACTTATATGAAAACATATTAAAAACTGGTAATGCAACAGCAGGGGACAGAGACGGGATCAATAAGAGAGATACTCCACATTTGTAATACTCCTTCTATCCCATCTTATGTGGGACTCTGGACTGAGTTATCCTAACTTGTTCAACACACTAATACAATCAGTAATTTTGAATGCACCTTTTACAAGTTTCAAGGACTCAGGTTAACCGAAAAATTCAACTTTAAATACAGCCTGAGCTTCCAATTAAACAAAATTCACAAGGAAAAGGAAAATACACAAGCAAAGTCCTTAATCTCTATAGATGGTTGAACCTAAAATTGGATGAGTGATACTTAGACCTAGGAAATGCAACTAATGCTTGGAAGGCACCATCTTAGAAGACCAAAAGAATCATTCTCAAAAAACCAAAAGCATCAGAACCAGCAAAGTCAGGCTCAGAATTATGAAATATGCTTTTATACTTTTATAAGTATGAATTATGCTTTTATACTTACCTTCAGCATCATCTTCATCTTTGTCATCATCATCTTCAACATCATCATCATCATCATCATCATCAGCCTCATCCTCAATAATCGGCTCCGCTGACTACAAAAGAAGATTATACATGGTTAAAAACCGATACAGAATATACATGAATCACACAACCATGCTCACTTGACAAAAGCTGACTTGAACACCAAGAAATATAATGGCTCTACTTTTATCATTTACCAGTGAACCAATAAAGCATTTAGACACCACATATAAAATCCAGAAGACCTTTCCGTTTTTCTGTTGTTTGCTTTGGCTGCGTGCGTCTCTGTGTGTGTGTGTTATCAACCAAAATTAATCCAATATCCTTAGCAAGGTATAAATTTTATACTTGGGGAAAACTAGGATGCAGTGTTTTAACTCATTCACGAAAGAAAAAGCAGAAGATGCTAAAAATATTGCATCACTACAACAGTGGAAGTCGAAATGACTTCATGGAATTTCTCATTGGTATTAAATGCAAGTAACGATTCAAGCAAACAAATATAGCTAAATTTAGCTGTTCTAGTACATTTATCACATATTTTCAGGTAATCTAGACAGTAAGTATATTGTACAGATGATATCATGATAATTACAACTGATCTTGGCCTTACTTTGTCAACAAAAATGATAATCACTGAACCATTAGAGCTAGTCATGAAGACGTTGAGAGGAAAAGGAAAGGTGAGACTGGAAAGGAAGATGTTTTTTTTAGGTGGGCGAGGGCTTTGTCCCGGTGAACTCGGGGAAAGGGGCGGACTGCATAGGGACTAGGGAGTCAAAAAACAAAGTAAAGGGAGAGAAACTAGATATGGCCATGCCTCTTAGAAGGGAAATCAGCATCAGGAGAGTAGGCAAAGGGTTAAGTCAGCCAATCAAAATGTCGATAGAAAGAGTAAAAGGTGTTCCAATATTGCTCCTGGAAGGACCTCACTGCGAGGAGCACATTCCTCCGCCTCTCTATATGGCCTGATTTTAACTCAATTGGCCTGACTTACAACTTGTAATCGAGGATGTCAAATGGGCATAAACAAACTTCAACAATTAAATTTACCCTACTAATAGATTTAACATCCATCTAAAAACAATATGTCGCCTCCCCTTTATGATTTTCTACTTACCAACTAGGATCCCCATTACAACAATACCAAGTTAGAGATCAAACGAAACT
Source organism: Nicotiana noctiflora (assembly GCA_032618575.1). NCBI lineage: Eukaryota > Viridiplantae > Streptophyta > Magnoliopsida > Solanales > Solanaceae > Nicotiana > Nicotiana noctiflora. Next base: position 225,490 of record JASVEL010012062.1, on the reverse strand, counting down.
GCGACTTCCCGTCTACAATGCAGATTAGATTAAAATGGAAAACACCACAACGCCTAAAGGAAAACTCAATCTTTCACTTAAACAAGATTGTTTATGGTGTCCCAGACTAAACAGGTTAGTCTCTTTCACAGAAAAGATTCAAACTTCTGCCATAACAGCCTCAAAAGATTCAAGCTTTTTGAACAAAAGACCATCTATAATGTCCCACAGTAAAACAAGTGAATAATTATTTTTGGTTTATCATCGACTTTTCTTATAGATCCCAAAAGTGAAAAAAATTCAAACAATACCCAACATTCAATAAGATTCAATAAGATATAATAAAACAATAAAATCAAGTTAAATTGCTATAAAACCTCAAAAAAACCTCATACACAAGCTATAAGGGCCTAAAAAGTTCAAAACTTTATGTCTACACATTCGTATGAATACTAAATTGCGAGGAAAAGGGAGAATTACTTCAATCTTTTGTTGTTCGAGATGAGCGGCTAGGATCTCTTCTGGGGATTGAGCAGACATGGTTGCGTTGAGTGAGTGATGATAGAGAGAATTTAGGTTTTTGAATGAAGAAGACAATGGTCCTAAAACCCTAGGATAACCTGTTACTTATTTCCCATCTTCTCTTGGCCCGACCCGTAACGTAAGCGGTTATATAACTTATCAAAAGTTAAGTATATTATTGGAAAAACTACCCTCTATAACCTCTCAAAATTTTAATAGCCCATGTTTCGACCGACTTTCAAAAAATGGCCCTTCGGCCCAAACATATTACATATACTAGCCGAACAGAAAGAATATGACAACATAAGTGTTTGTAGCTCAGTGGGTAGAGTGCTTTGATTCCTAAGCAGATGGTTGTAGGTTCAACCCCAACATGGTGCATTGAAGAAATTTTTTTTGCAATGCATAAATATTGTATCCTAAGTTCGATAGTGTATCATTGGTGTACATTGAGTCTATCTCAACTATGTTTGTGTATCTAAAATGTATATATTTGTGTATCCCAAATATAACTTGTATCGTGAATGTACAATCTGTCTAAAAAATGTATAAAAATTGTGTATAATGTGTATTTTTTAATATTTTAGAGTGTATCATATATTTTTGTATAGTGACGGTCTTTTTTGTATATATTTTATATAGTAACATCTATTGTGTATATTTTTTGTATAGTGACAATCTATTTTGTACATATTTTGTATAATTACATCTATTTTGCTATTTTATGTAGTGTATACCAATTTAAGAAAGAAAACATTACATTACAAATGTAAAATTATTTCAAGAAAGCCGTATCTTTAAATTTATCACATAAAAATCATATTTCTCATAGAATTGTGAACCACAAAATGCACATCCACGATTTTTGACATGAAATTCTTGTGCAACAGTTTCTTTTACCGACAGATGCCATTCCTCTTTCCTTCTGTTACTTAAATAACGCACGTTTTGCTATCTCTTTTCAACTAAACATATCTTGTGGCTCAAAATTTTTATTAAGTCATCACCCTCACAAATAATAACTCATCGAGCTTTAGGGGTACCAAAGAAAGAGTGCAAGAAATCACTGTGTCCCCAATTAGCAGAATATTAATTCGCAATGGATGGTTTTTCGTAATGGATGGTTTTTCATCTTGATGATTTTGTGGATGAGATTTGAGAGTGTTTTGGGAGGAAGATATAAATTTACTTATGAAAATATGGTGAATCGGTGGTACTGAGTTTAGTAGTGGAGATAAGTTGGAGCGGTGGTGTGAGGAAGGCGGTGGAGATAAGCTGGATTGGTGGTGATTATATCGATGATGGAAGTGGGAGGAGAATAACAAACGACTGGATGAGTAGGAAATACGGATGGGAGCTGACGGCTAGGGATTGTCATTATTTTTAGGCTATAACTTGTACGGGTTAATTTGTGGGCTATAGAATGAAATATGTTTTGGCCGATGGGCTATAAATGAAGTTTTCTCTATATTATTTATGTTATAAATAGAATTCTATTTACGGTGAATATCCATATTTAGAGAGATTCTAGGGTTTATTACTTGGTTGTTAATTCAACCTCTCCCTATAAATAGAGAGTTCTATTCCATTATAATTTATCCCAAAATTCAATAAGAATTTCCCCCCTCTCTTTCTCTGATATTGTTCTTGTTCTTTTATTATTTCATAACACGTTATCAGCACGAGACTCTACCATCTCAAGAAGCTCTTTGAGAAAATTAAGGTAATTTTTCTTCTCTTTTTTTAATTATGATTGACATTATAAAAAGAAAGTTCGTTGCACTTGAAATTTCGGGCAAGAACTATATGACATGGGTGTTGGATGCTAAAATCCACTTAGATGCAATGGGTCTTAGAGACGCCATTAAAGATTGAAACAAAGTATCCAACCAAGATTGTGCTAAGGCCTTGATTTTATTGTGCCATCACATTGATGAAGGGTTGAAAATTTAATATCTCACAATCAAAGATCCACTTATTTTGTGAAATGGCTTAAAGGAAAGATATGACAACTTAAAGTTGGTTACCCTTCCACAAGCATGATATGATTGAGCTCATCTGAGGCTCCAAGACTTTAAGTCTGTTTCTGAATATAATTATGTGATGTTCATAATTACTTATAAATTGAAACTCTATGGAGATACTATTGTGAGGACGTGATTTTTACCCTACATATGAGTTATTCCCACAAAATTCAAATAAAATAATTTTTTCTTTATTTTTATAATTGTTGCGAATTTAATGTCCTTTTTTGTACATATTTATTTGTTAAATTAAAAAATAAAAATAAAAAAAAATCGCATTTGCATTTAGTATTTATTTCTACAATTAGGAGTAATTAATTTTATCTTACAAAATGAAAATCACAAAAAATAGGCATCTTTTGCATTTTTGACTTTAATGTCCAAATTGTGTGATTGTATTTTAATTACCATTTAAATTTAGGTGACAATTATTATTCTGAGTTAATTAGTATTTCAAGATAATTTTAGTTTCTATAAATTAATCTTAGTATTTTGGGCTTTATTAATTAGGAAGTTGAATAATGGAGAAGAACAAAATAGAAAATTTTGGATTGGGTCATCTTGCAAATTAAGTTATAAGCCCAATCCTAAGCACCCTTACCCAACCCAAAACCCCTTGGCCCAAAAAGAAAATTTCAGATTTTTTAGCCAAAAATAATCATAATCACATAACATAAAGTAGTGGGGGCAAGCAAATCAAGGAAGAAAACAAGGAGAGGAAAACATGAATTAGTGAGTTTTCTTTAAATTAAAAAATATTTTCTTTTTAATAAAAAAATCTGAAAATTTTCGAAATTCTTGCCTATAAATAGAAGAGAAGATTTATGAAAAATAGGTGGAAAACAAGAGGAAACAATAGGAGGAGAAGAAGAAATAAGGAAAAAAACAAAGAGCAGTATACATGCGATATACGCTCTGGATACAAAAGTATACACGCACAAAATTTAATTTTTGAGAGTTTCTTTTGAGAATTGAATAGAGTTCAAAGTTATAAATAGAAAAGTAAAGAGAAATTCTGGAATATATTTTTCTTCTCTATTTTTACTGGTTTTTCTCCATATTGCTGGGATTTTCTGGATTGAGGTGTTGAAGCTACTGTTGGTTGTTACTGTTGTTGTTGTTGTACTTTCACCGCCCTGTTTATTTTCCATCTTCCCCTTCTTTTCAATACCAGGTACACAACTACTACTTAAACATGTAATTGGCAGCGGATATTGAAGAATGAATTCTATGAGTTGATTTTGAGAAGAAGACTATTTCTGTTACTATTATATGTTCTTAATTTATCACACAAATAGATACTTTGTAATTTGTAGGAAATAGTTGTATAACTGAAATATATGAAAACATGAGATGATGCTAAAGATAATGTAATAGATAGGATATAGATTAGAGTAGAAGTAACCGTAATCACTTAACTTAGTTCTAAAAAAATAGGTTAATTAGTTAAAAACTAACTCACTTAGCTCAAAAAATATTCTTGTAACTTGCATATAACCACAATAATAATCTGAATTAGCATGTGGTAATTAGTTTAGCTTGATGTCTGTTTGTTCATATTAAATAGTTTAATAGCAACTGAAAATAACGTAGCTTAAAACAAGTAGCTAATTACAAAGTTAAGAATCATGTGACTGATCGAAATCGTTACACAATTAGCCTACTATTTGAATACAATTAGCATGTTGATAATTACAATCAGAAGAGTATGAGTCATAATTAGTAATACGTTAAGTAATAATCTTGTTTGCATAATTAAGTAATGATCTGTTATTTTAATCGATAATGATCCTGTTTACATAGTTAGGTAATTCATTACTAATAAAATATGAAGAAAAGTAGTCTGTTATTAAGATTTGATTAGTGTTAGATAATGGTGATTTAAAATTGATACTGTTAACTCTGTACTTCTGTTTCTCTTATGAAATAAATACAATTTGGGTTGATTCTTCTTTTTGATTTCAAGTATCTGTGTATATCATGATTCTCGATTCTGTTTCCTTCCCTTCCTTCGTTTGGTCTGGGCCTGAAGAATAGCGCGGGCCTGGATCCACTTGTACTTGTACTTGGGCGTCTGAAAAATGACTTCAGCGTATTCTGGGTTTCTGAAACCCAGATATGCGAGCTGGTTCACTGAATTAGAGCCCCGAACGTCCAGGCCTGGTAATACAAATGATAAGGTCTGGACATACTTCTAAAATTATAACATAACTAAAAATGACTAAGGAAAAACCAATAATAGAAAACATAGTATTTATTAGGATTGGACTATTAAAATAAAAATGGGATGAGCCTCGTATGAAAACAAAATAAGCGGGGCCCCCATAATAATAGTAATGATGTGATAGATCCGGGAAGACTGTTTAGTAAATTCCATGGTCTTTCCAAAAGAATAATAAGCCGTTAGACGATATGTCACGACCCAAATCCGGTCGTGATGGCGCCCAACAATCAAACTAGGCCAGCCAAACCAACAATTACTGATTTCATCTAATACCAGTCCCAAATGGACAACCCAATAAGAATATATGAGTTAAAGAACTCCAATAATAATAATAATGAACAAAATACCGACACTCCCAAAGATCCAGAGTCACAAGTCTAGAGCCTCTAACAAAACCCAATAGGAATAGAGAGAACTGTATAGAAATACTCAAGTTTGTATACAAAATACAAATAACAACTGGAAAGGAGAGGAGAAGCTAGGTTCTGCAAACGTAGGCAGCTACCTCAGCAACTCGATATGACACTGAATATGCTGGAAATGCCTGTCTACTGCTCCTGAGTACCTGAGTCCGCACACAAAAGGTGCAGGGAGTAGGGGTGAGTACTAAGTACTCAGTGAGTAATAAATATATACAAGTAGTTGAAAATAAGAAATCCACAGAATACCACAATATGAAGCTACACTACAGTCCGAATCTCCTACGAACTAGCATCAACAGTACAATTCAGCTACCACAAAGTAATTTAACAAATAAAGATGCAATGCAATGCACATAACCGCTACGGCGTGTAGCCCGATCCAATTTAACGTCGACGGCGCTCACCGGGGGTGTGTACAGACTCCGGAGGGGCTCCTACAGCCCAAGCGCAATACTGCTGCGGCGTGCAGCCCGATCCTCATATCAACCACTGCGGCGTGCAGCCCGATCCCATGCTCAGTCCACAATAAGCAAATAAGTCACAAAACAGTTCATTTTTCTTAATTCCAGTTTCCAATTCATAATTTATGAAAAATACTTTAACTTTATTAAATTTGCAAAAGCCGGTGACTTAGCATTTCAATAATGTGATTTCAATTTCTAGGACCGAGATCAGTGATTTAAGCAAATATAGCTATCACATAAATATTGTCCTCTAAAGACACTACAGGTCGGCACAAGGCCCCAAACAAGGCTTACAGCCCACAAATATATCGAATACAGTGTAGTTCCAACACTAATAACATATTATTCATTTCCGGGATGGACCAAGTCTCAATCCCTCGTCACAATCAATCCCGCACCTGCCACGGTGTGCGAGCCATGCCCTACTAGCGTCACAATGTGCTAAGTCGGGGTTCCGAACCCTCAAGCTACCATATACACAAACTACTCACCTCTAGCCGGTCGTAGACTCATCCGCGATGCCTTTTCCTTTGAATTTAGCTCCCTCGTGCGTAGAATCTAGTCAAACCACAATAATTATATTAAATACGGGTCAAAGAATCATAACCCATTTCAATTTACATGAAATTCGCATAAATACACTAAGTTGGCAAAACCCGACCCCGGGCCCACTGCTCGGAAAATTCCGAAATTAGTACCAACGCGACCCTCATCTCGCCACGAGTCCGTGCATATAAAATTTATCAAAATCGGAGTTCAAATGGCCTCCCAAAACTCAAAATCCCATTTTCACTATCTAGGCCACATTTCTTCAAGATTTCAACCCAATTTCATGAAGATTGATGTTAATTCTACCATAAAATGATATTTTTGAGTCAAGAATCTTACCTCCGACGAATACCCGATGATTTCTCAGTGATCTCCTCGAGTTTTCTTCTCTCTAGGGCTCAAAATTGTGTTTTGGGGGTGTAAACCCGTAAGCCCTCTGTTCTGTGATATAAATTCACTGCCAGAACATTTTGTTCTACGCGTTCGCGTGAGCTCCCACGCGTTCGCGATGAACAACTCCCTTTTACTCTACGCGAACGCGATGAATCCCACGCGTTCGCGATGCTCGACCCGGACTTACCCTACGCGAACGGGAACTCCTCCACGCGTTCGCGATTAACAAGATTCCCAGTCGCCCAAAATCCTTCTACGCGTTCGCGGCACCCCCTCACGCGAACGCGAAGCTTAACTCCCTCTGACCTACGTGAACGCGACCACCTTGTCGCGAACGCGATGCTTTAGCCCACCTGTCCTTCGTGAAAGTGACCCATGTCACGCGAACGCGAAGGTCAAAATGACAGGGCAGAAACCTGCAGTTTTCTGCAGATTTTGCCAAGTCCCATAAGCCTGGTTGATGGTCCGAAATCATCCCGAGACCCCCGGGACCCCAACGAAAACCACCAACGCACTCCAAAACATGATACGGACTTGTTCCAATCACAAAAGCACCATCCTAAACATCAAAATCACCATTTACACACGAATTCAAGCCTAAGTTTCTTCAAAACTTTCAAAATTAACATTCAATCCAAAACCCGACCAAACAATGTCCGAATGACCTGAAAATTTGCAGACATATCCAAAATCCCATAATGAAGCTACAAAAATTGTCGGAATTTCATTCCGACCCCCGGATCAAAATATCACCTATCATCCGGTTTTCGCCAAGATTTAACCTTCGCCAATTCAAGCCTAAAACTACACCGGACCTCCGAATTCAATTCCGATTGCTCTCCTAAGTCATAAATGATCCCCCGAAACTAGTCGAATCATCAGAATCCGGTGCCGAGCACTCTAACTCAATAGTCAACTCTTGGTTGACTTCCCATATTCAAGCTTCCTTCAAACATGCTATTTGTTTCATTTTCAATCCAAATCACTCCTAACTCACCCGATATACTCTAATACCTGATATAAAAACATAAGATATGTAATTGCAAGGTAACGGGGTAGTAATTCCCGTAACGACGGGCCGGGTCGTTACACGATATAGGCATGATTTTATAATATACCTTCCCTAATATGAGTGCACATCTAATGTGACTCAAATCTTAAATCTCGGCGAAGTCGAAACGTGTTAAAAGTCACAGGCGTACAGGTTGCGGTCTGACTCGAAATACGTTTTTGCGACGTCGCAAGCCATAAAATATTAAAAGCGAAACATTGCACACATTGTAAAAGGCATATAGTGAAATTAGATAAAAACGAAAATTGCAGTTGAGCGACCGTGCTAAAACTACGGAATTCGGGAGTGCCTAACACCTTTTCCCGGGTTAACAGAACTCCTTATCCAGGTTTCTAGTTTTGTAGACTGTAATACAGAGTCATAAATTTCCTCGGTTCGGAATTAAACCGGTGACTTGGGACACCATTATTTTTCCAAGTGGCGACTCTGAAAAATTAAATAAATTGATCCCGTTCCGATTGTCCTTTAAGTGGAAAAACTCCTTCCCTGATTATTATTATATCCCTCTCGGGGTGTAATATTAAATAGTGGCACATTATACGTTATGTGAAAAAGGCAGGTGTGACAGCTCTGGCGACTCTACTGGGGACAATAACCCAGAACTTCGGTTCAGGGTTTAAGAATTCGAGCTCAGTTAAATTGTTGTTTTTGCTTATATCTGATTTCATTATATGTTTTGATTAATATGCTACATGTTTACCGCTTTGATATTGCGTGAATTGTATATACTCCCTCCGTTTCAATTTATGTGAACCTATTTCCTTTTTAGTCTATGCCAAAAAGAATGACCTCTTTCCTTATTTGGAAACAATTTACCTTTATGTAATGATTTATAGCCACACAAAATAAAGGTGCCTCATTTTACACCACTAGATCAAAAGTCTTCTCTCTTTTCTTAAACTCCGTGCCCAGTCAAATGGATTCACATAAATTGAAACGGAGGGAGTATAAAATTGTGCCGAAAACCCTTCTCTTGTTTACCGCCGGGGATGTGCTTACAGGTTGAGACTCCCCATTTTGTTAAGTCATAACCAAAATAAGAAAAGAGGCCGGACAAGTTACAAAGTCGAGTGACTCCGCGGGTCACCTTTACGTAGCCCCCTCCTCGATCCGAGTTGTCCACTCGGGTACACGGTCTAGCACTCTATGAAACTATAAGATATTGAACATAGGTCTAGGACGATTATTTGCATCATAACTTTCTTAGGGGACTCAACACAAGGGTTGGGTCCGTCTAGGACAGGTGACCCGGTAATTAAAGACCGAGCATACTATGTATTGCATTTTTAATTGTCTTTAATCGTTATGCGGACTGGCAAAATTCCCGAGAGTGGAAAGAGAATATTCGAAAATGAAAATGAAAAAAAAAGAGATAGAACTAGTGATAAAAGAGTTGTTGGAAAATTTGGAAATTTGGAAAATGAGAAAAAATGGCTTTGTTGAATAATTGGTCAAAATAATTTGACCGAACTACACAGGTTTGATTCTCGCCACTAGGTGAGATACGTAGGCAACCCTCATCGGGTCCAACCACCCCTTTCAAAAAATCAAAAAAAAAAATGTGTGTTTAATTTTGTCAATTAATCAAAGTGATGCCATTTTTGTAAATAGCCGAATGTTCCGAAAGGACGCCGGAAGGCTGTTTGTGCAAAAATGGCCACTTTGAAATCTTTTCTTTTTCTTTTTGAATAATAGCCTTGAAATATTCCATGTGGAAATGTTGAAAGGCCATAGCCGCAAAATCAAGTTCAGGTTCTTACCCCTTTTGCAAAAAATAACCAAAACAAAATGTCAAATTTTTGATTTTGTTATAAATAAATCGGGTGATGCTATTCTTGTTTAAAATAACCCGAGTGTCCCTCAAAAGGACGTCGGAAGGCCGTTTTTGCAAGAATAGCCACTTTGAGTCATTTTAAATAATTTGAGGGCATAGCCTTGAAAAATCCCTCGCGGAAATGTTGAAAGGCAGTATCCGCAAAATCAAGATTGAGTCATCACTCAACTTTGCAAAAATAACCACTTTATCAAATAAGCCATTACATGGCCAGAATTTTTGCTCAAATTGCCACATTTTTGCATTTTGATTTCCTCAGCCTTGTGTTGGCCTGTGTTGGTGCTGAACGATGCCCCCATAGGCCGCAGGATAAAAATTTTGAATTTGTATCTTCTTAAATAAAATTTTGCAAAAAATAGCCACTTTGTCTAAATAAGCCATTACATGGCCAATTTATGAAAAATAGTCTTGTGTTGGTTTATGGCGATGCCGAACGATGCCCCATGAGCCCCGGGATGAGAAAAATTTTCAAGTTTATTTTCTTAAAATTTTATTTTGCAAAAATAGCCATTTTGCCAAATAAGCCATTACATGACCAATTTTGTAGAAATAGTCATAATTGACACTAAAAATATTTTTAATCTTGTAGAAATCTCTGGCATAAGATGTGAAAGTTTTTATCAAAGTTTGAAGTTGGATTCAGCTTCTACAATTTTTCTTCAAAGAGAACGAAAAAAAATCAAATAAATATCTCTTTATTCTTGCATTAATTTGCAAGAACTAAGCTCGGTCTGATTTATGCGGGGTCATGATATGTAGGCAATCCACATAGGATTCGACCATATCCATAAACAAAAAGAAAAAAAAAATGAAAAACTACAAAAAAAAGGGAAAAAACCCACAAAAAGAAAAAGAAAAGAAAATAGCAGAAAAACAAAGGAAATCAATAAGCGTAATACCTTAACGCTAACATGGTGGTTTCGTTTTGTTAATCCAGAAAGTTGAGGTGGTTGGTTGTGGTAAATTGGAAAACAAGATCCAAGGAAAATGATAACCGAAATCGAAGCTATTACGAGTGCTCAAGAGACTCTAGGTCAAAGAATTCAACAAGGGTCTACTGGGGTTGAGGAAAATAGAACACTGAAACAACAAATGAGTCAAGCATGGGCCAATGGCCAGGGACAACCTTCTCATGAATCACAATTTTCTATACAGCAAGAACAGTACCACTTTCCCAAGTACCACTCATACTCGTTTGATCTTCCTGTGAACATCGAGAAGCCTACCGGAAAGAAGGTACAGGAAGAAATGGCCCAAAGATTGAAAAGATTAGAACAGCAGCTGAAAAACACACAAGAAATGGCAGGTCAAAAGAATGTTGCTTTCCTAGATCTATGTATGTTTCTCGATGCTCACTTGCCGCCTGGTTTCAAGATTCCCAAATTTGAAAAATACGATGGACGTGGAAACCCCATAGCTCACCTGAAAAGGTATTGCAACCAATTGAGAGGTATGGAAAGAAATGAAGAATTGCTTATGGCTTATTTTGGGGAAAGCCTCTCGGGAGTATCATCTGAATGGTTTTGGGAACAAGACGCATCTGGTTGGTACGTTTGGGATGACATGGCACGAGCCTTTGTCAAACAGTTTCAATACAATATCGACGTCACCCCAAACCGCATTTCCCTTTCTAAACTGAAAAAGAAACCAACTGAAGGTTTCAGGGAATATGCCATCAAATGGAGAGAGCAGGTAGCGAGAGCTAAGCCACCCATGGGTGATCACGAGTTGGCCACTATTTTCCTTCAGGCTCAAGAGCCGGATTTCTTTCAAAACATGATATCTGCAGTTGGTCAATCCTTTGAAGAAATGATCAAAATGGGAGAAATGGTGGAATACGGTCTTAAGACAGGCAAAATTATAAGTCAATTAGCTCTCAAAGACGCATCTCGGGATGTTCAAAGTGAATTTAGTGATGTGAATGGGAGGGATGAAGAAATCATGATGATATCTGGGTCAAGAAGAGGTTCTATGAGAACATCTCGAAGGTATATGCAACATCATCAGGTATGCCATGACCCCTTTAAGCATTACTTCCCACCTCAGAACCCTTCATACTCTATTGACCAGTCCAATATGTTGCTCAACCCTCAAAACACCCAAGAAAGCGAGCCCGAACATCAAAAAATCTCCACCAGTCTCCACAAAATTTTCAAGTACCTTATAACCCACATCAAAGCCAGAGGTATGGAAAGGAACAAAAGTTGAAAGATAGTTTTACACCAATAGGAGAGTCCTATACAAGCTTGTTTGGGAAGTTAAGACGACATGGTACTATTGCACCCATCCCTACAAATTGGGTGGACCGACATGCGAGAAGCTTTGACTCATCCAAAAGGTGTGAATACCACTCCAATGCTCTGGGGCACGATGTTGAAAGTTGTCGGGATTTGAAAAGAGAGATAGAAAGAATGATTCAGGAAGGAATAATTGCGGTTCAAGACAGTGGAATCCAGAACATTGTGCAGAATCTTTTACCTGCACATGACGGAGCACATTTTATGGGAATAATGCCCAGTGACATATGGGAGGAGAATCTTCTTGGGAAATTGTCAAATGCAATTGAAGATATTGAAACAGAAAATGATCTTGGCAACATTAATGCAGAATTCAGTGGCTAAGATGCCATGCTTGTCAATTGGGAAGGCGCTCTATCTCTCGGAGTCTTGGTGGTTTATTTTGGTGTCATCTCTATTGCTCGGGTTATTTCAGGGTTGTAATCCGGACGTTGTCTTGAGAGTTAAAACCCTTCTATCTTTCCACTTTTCTTTGTTTTTTGTTTTAGTGCTATCTAGGTTTGTAATTCTAGTCTAGTCTGTTCGTTTTGTTGTTCATCTTGTTATTTCTACCCATCAGTTTAATACAACTCTCTGTTTACCGTCATTTCTAGTCATCCCATTTCTAATCACTTTACAATTCTTCTCATAACTGATTTTAGCAACATGACATGCACATAATTCTCGGCCTGATTTTAAAAGTCAAATTAGCAATAAAACAATGTTGAAGATGTAAGGATACTCGGAAGAAATGATACATATTCGAATACTTTGAAGTCTGAACCAAGTGAAACTGGAAAATAAAGCGTAAAGAAATACCTTGGAAATGCATCATGCTTCATCGGTTTAAAGCCAAAGGCAAGAGTACCTCAAGACTAAAGGAACCATTCGTGGTATCGAGATTGTCAAATACAGAAGGCAAATATGTGAATCAATCAAAGATGTTTAATTGTGTAGTTTGTACTTGGTAGGTTTTGAAGATTGGAATGACGAAGGTATTTTATTCGGCTATCCAAACACTTTATCCATTGTTATCCCTTTGAGCCTTATTATATTTTCTTTCATATCCCTCTTTCAGAATCAACAACAAAAATTAAGGATTGAGCGGGGAAATTAAATGGAGAAACAAAAGAGGAGAAAAGAAAAAAAAAACAAAAAGAAAAGAAGAAAAAAAAAGAAAAGAAAAAAAAGAAAAAGAATGCAAAGAAAAGAAGAAATTGGGATAAGTCAAATCGCAGCAATGAAGCGATCTTATCCGAACTATGTTTTGACTTAATCCCGAAAGGGTACGTAGGCAGCCTCACTGAGGTTCAGTCAGAATAAAGGAAAAATCCAAAAAAAAAAAAAAATCCCCCAAGAAGGAAACTGGGGCATGAGTTATGGTTGTTGAAGAAATAAGATTCTGAAAGTTGTAATCCTTTAACCCACGTTAAAATATTTTTAGCCTTTATACCCCTTTTTCTAAATTCCATCCAAAAGCCTGCATTACGGTCCAAAGAAAGACCTTCCGATCAATCTTCAAGAAATGTCGAGTCAAACGAGCAAAGGCGAATCACATCAGGGGCAACACTCCAGTCCGAATAAAGGAGAATGAAGAATTCGAGAAAAATGATGAGAACACCACGAGACTCCAAGATGAGAGAAATCAAAATGAGAGATTCTTATCGGTGAAAACCCGCACGGGCACCGTAAGGCGGCGGTGAGTTGAGAGAAAGAAAAATCAAAATGAGAGAGGCTTGACGGTGAAAACCCTATGGGCACTACAGGTCGACTAAGGAGTTGAATCAGATCAAAGAAATGTTGAAGGCCGGTTTCACGGCAGAACTTTCAACAAGAGTTGAGCATCAAAATTGCTATACAGAGAAGGCCAAAAGTGCATGTCAAGGTCGCTAGAGTCGGTATTCAAAATCCGATAGGTCATTCTTCTGTAGGTTTCTTGTTAGGAACTGTATTTTTCCCTTTCTCTCTATTCTTCACATCTTGTTTTACCCTCCCTCTTATTGAGTCTTTCGGGTCATAACAAGTAAAGAAATGATTTCAAAATTTGCCACCAAGCTTTCCAGTTGCACAAGATGGGATTTGGCCAACACGACAATTGTCGTAAATCAGGAAAAGACAAGGCCAGTGCTTTAAGCCAAAAGAGCAACATGTGCAATAAAGCGGGTAACAATTAAAATGTTTAGGGATCATGCGAGACACAAAGGTCGCAAAGTGTCAACTCGGGGGAAAATATAACAAATGGAAGTATGGAGTTCGAAAGAGAGAAGGTATAAAGAAAGAATCAGTCAAGAAACACCCAAGGTTGTCAAATGAAGTCATTGAAGGAGTCATAGACTTCAAGATTGGACTTTGTGGGATCCATCAAGAAAGGAACAACATACATGCCATAAGGAAGACGGGTTTGAACAAATAAGAAGTGAAATAGATAGTCGGCAAATAATGCAAGGCATTCAAGTGGAAAACAGTCGCCATCAAAGTTTAAGGCCACAACCAACCACCGCATTTTAAACTAACAGATTTTACTTTGCTTTGAAACAGGGGCAAAAGAATCATCAAACTGGCGCAGAATAAAATTTTCTGTCATTTTCTTGAAATCGGATAGTCATCCGAAGAGAATGAAGGTAAATACAATTGTTGGACATTTCAAGTTGGAAGGGTAGTAGTCATTATTATCAATTAGTATTATTAGTTTTATGAGATAACCTTTCAGTTGCTTAGTTTTCAATGATAGTCAACTGATTATTTTGACATAAACTATATAAGAAGACGATAACTTATACGTCGTAAACAAACGTATGTGACTTGTTTATTTATGTTATACATACATATCTAACTAAAAGGTGCAGCTCCAAGCAATGTGAACGGGATTAAGATTTCTCAAAAATCATGAAGCTCTATAATTGAAAAGTTTAGTTCAATATTGACCCTTAATTCAAGGAAATACATTTTCTTCTCCGTTTTAGAATCCATATATTCGCATGTCATTCACGTATTTGACCCGACAATAGTAGAAATCATGCTGGAGCTTAAACCATTGAAAGTTTGTATGTTATTATAATTAGGCCTTGACATTCTACTGAAGGAAGAGTTGAATTAGGCCAGTGTTGGAACTTCCCATTTTAAAGTGTTTTCGCTTAAATATGTCTCTTTCGTTAAAATAATTGTTTGGTCATTAGAGAATAAAGTTTTTATTATTTACCAGTAGTATCACATTTAATTGTTTCTGTTCTTCGCCCAAAAGGAGTATAATTAAAGGCTAGTACTATATTATTTTTAACACATAAAATTAGTACATAGTCCGATTGTAGTTCGAAAAATTATGCTGCACTTTTAATATTTGTGATCGAGCAAATTATCTTTAAGCCTAGTTTATTTCTCTGAAAATACTAATGTTTATTCGTATATTTTTTTTTTGTATGTCAAAATATGGGAAGCAAATATGGATATCTCACAAAGCAAACTTGGATCAAAGTTCAATTGTAAAAATATTTATTTAATTGATTCATGTTCGACACATACAATATTCAAAGAGAAGAAATATTTCTATCATTTAAGTATGTGTAAGGCAGATGTTACTACAATTTCTGGTAGTAGTAAATTAATTGAAGGCTCCGGAAGAGCTACTATAACTCTGCCAAGGGAACAATACTTATCATAGAGAATGCAATGTTCTCCTCCAAGTCCAAGAGGAACTTGTTGAGTTTTAAAGATATCCGCAGAAATGGATATCATATTGAGACAATAAATGAGAATAATCTTGAATATCTCAACATTACAAAAAATGTCTCTAGCCAGAATAGGGCTATTGAGAAGTTCTCATCTCTGTCTTGTGGCCTGTATTGGACAAGAATTGGTGCAATTGAGGCACATTCTATTATAAACCAAAAGGTTACTGATTCCAATACTTTTATACTTTGGCATAATCGGTTGGGACATCCTGGATCAATTAAGATGAGACGAATTATAGAAAACTCAAATGGGCATCCATTAAATAATTTAAAAATTCTTTTAAATGATGAATTTTCTTGCACTAATTATCAAGGCAAATTAATTATTAGACTATCACCAACAAAGGTTGGAATTGAGTCCCCTGCATTTTTGGAACGTATACAAGGAGACATTTGTGGACCTATTCACCTACCTAGTGGGTCGTTCCGATATTTTATGGTCTTGATAGACGCATCTTCTAGATGGTCCCATGTGTGCCTATTATCATCTCGCAACCTCGCATTTGCAAAATTAATGGCACAAATAATTCGATTACGGGCACAATTTTCTGATTCCAATTAAGTCTATTAGACTTGATAATGGTGCTGAGTTTTCATCCCAAGCATATAATGATTATTGCTTATCAATTAGGATAAAAGTGGAACATCTTGTAGCTCATGTTCATACTCAAAATGGTCTTGCAGAGTCTTTAATTAAACGTCTGCAATTGATAGCAAGACCGTTACTCATGAAAACGAGGCAGCCCACTTCTGTTTGGGGTCACGCCATTTTGCATGCAGCAATGCTAGGTCATCTCAGACCGATAAATTATCATAAATATTTCCCGTTGCAATTAGTTTTGGGTCATGAACCTAATATATCCCATTTAAGAATTTTTGGATGCGCAGGTATATGTGCATGTAGCACCGCCATATCGCACCAAAATGGGCCCGCAAAGAAGGTTAGGAATATATGTTGGGTTTGAATCGCCCTCCATTATTCGCTACCTCGAACCATTGACAAGGGATTTGTTTACTGCACGATTTGCAGACTGTCGATTCGATGAGACAGTTTTCCCAAGATTAGGGGGGAAAAGTTGGTGAAACCAAACAGGAAATTTTGTGGAAAAATCCATCATTATCTCATCTTGATTCATGTACCTCTATTTGTGAAAAAGAGGTGCAAAAGATTATTTATGTGCAGAGAATAGCAAATCAAATGCCAAATGCATTTACGGATATGAAAAGGATAACAAAATCACATATCCCTGCGGAGAATATTTCAATCCGTATTGATGTCCCTATTGAACAATCTTCTAATGTCATAGCTAATTAGTCAAAAGCACGCCTGAAACGTGGTAGGCCATTAGGTTCCAAAGATCAAAATCCTAGAAAAAGGAAAATAAATGATCAAAATGACACTACGAAAGAATCTCATGAAGAAATCCACGATTTAATAAATTTTGAGATTCATGAGGTATCCACTGAGCCCGAGACTCAAGAAAATAAGGAACTATCGATAAATCCAATTGATATTGAGACAAATTTAAATCGAGTGGATATAGTGGTAGATTATGTATTTGCATATAATGTTGCATCCAGCATTATGCAAGAAAGTGAGGATCTTGAACCTCAATCTGTTGGAGAATGTCGACAAAGACTTGATTGGCCAAAATGGCAAGAAGCAATCCAATCAGAGTTGAATTCACTTGCAAAACGTGAAGTTTTTGGGCCTGTAGTCCAAACACCTAATGGTGTTAAGCCCGTTGGCTATAAATGGGTCTTTGTACGCAAGAGAAATGAGAAAAACGAGGTACAAAGATATAAGGCATGCCTTGTTGCACAAGGATTACAAAGGCTTGGTGTAGATTATAAAGAGACATACTCACCAGTTATGGATGCTATAACTTTCCGTTATCTCATTAGTTTTGCTGTCCATAAAAAACTTGCCATGCATTTAATGGATGTGATTACCACTTACCTTAATGGCTCACTTGATTATGAGATATACATAAAAATTCCCGAAGGCTTCAAAATGCCTAATACAAATAATTCAAAGTTCCGGCAAATATTTTCAATCAAATTGCAAAGATTTTTGTATGGTCTAAAGCAATCAGGACGAATATGGTATAATCGTCTTAGTGAGCATTTATTAAAGGAAGGCTATATAAATGATGCCATTTGCCCATGTGTTTTCATAAATAAAAAAATATCAGAATTTGTTATACTTGTCGTATATGTTGATGACATAAACCTTATTGGAACTCCTATAGAAATCCAAAAGGCAATTGATTATTTAAAGAAGGAATTCGAGACGAAAGATCTCGGAAAGACAAAATTATGTCTTGGTTTTGTCACGACCCGGATTTTCCCCCAATATCGGGATCGTGACAAGTTGGTATCAGAGCTCTAGGTTACATAGGTCTCACCACTCACGAACAAGCTTAGTGGAGTTTGAGAGGTAGGTACGGAGACGTCTGTACTTGTCCTCCAGAGTCTATTGAGTTAGGAAAAGTCTCTTATTTGTTCTTTCTTATCGTGCGAATTCATTCTTCAAATGTTAAATTGAATTTCTACTCTTGTCTTCCCACGAATGGCGAAGTCACGTACCGCTTCTTCAGCCGAACAATGGCACAGGCTGGTGATAGATCAACTATGCCTTCAAAAGTTTTACGGAGGTCGGATAGGTTTTACCAAACTCTTCCCTACCACCTTCAGCGGTGCATCTTTTGAGAACCCACGGGATCGTGCTTGACCGCTGTTATGAGGAATTACAGAACGTGGTAATAGTCAAATGCGAGGGGTTCATTTTACTGTGCTATGGAGGGCAAACAGAAGTAGTGGGAAGATAATGTATTTACCACACCAGTTATGGTTCCAATGGAAGATGCAATTATATCAGGAGATCACCTAATAAATCGTGTTGGGTTTCAACGGACCTAGACGTCCGGTCGATGTGTTGGAGTTGTGAAGGACAAATATGGTGAGTTATTGGAATGTATATATATGGTATGGAAAGGTCCTCCAAATAATTTATACATATTTAAGGTTGGTTCTTTTCATGGGGTAAGAATCGCCCCCAGAGAATGACGAAGAGTATATGAGTAAATGGGGTAGCTCAGCAGTGTTAAGCCAACATAGCAAAAGAAGAAATTGGCCGTCGATGTTTGTGACAAGCCTACGAAGAGGGCAAACCGGCCAATGCAACGCTATCTACTAAACTCTATTTTAAGAAAATGTTCTGAAGACGTCACCCCCGAGATTCTCTACAATATGTGGTATGTGCGATCTGAACGGTTGTACCAGGTCACAATGACTGTGTCCGAATATATATTGCCATGAGCAATAAGTTAACCGATCCTTAAAGGAATTGCTGTGAATGTGGAATATTGGAGAAATACAATTTTAGGAAAGCACTCAGGCTACACGCTCCATTGCAGTTAATAATTATCCTACATGGCCAGCCAGATGTAGAGGTTATGATGTTAGAGGTGGAGGTGAAAATCCTAGAGGTGGAGACCCAGCCATTGATATAATTTTTATGATATGAGGGAGGTCACTACACCAAATGTGGTCATCACACGTATAATTCGGATTGTTATAGACAGAATAATTTTCCCTTAATTTGATTTGGTTTTTGAAAGAAAATTTAGGCGAGTCCTTTTAACATGCTCCATTCATGAGCGAGCATCGTAATCATCAAATCTACTTAGGGAAATACTCACGTTGAGATATTACATGAGGATAGACATCCCTATTATTAGGTGTTAGTCACTAAAATATCCATGAGGCTAAGAGTGACTTTATATTACTTATTACAGTGGGTTTTGATATAATTTTCGGGATAACTAATTTTAATCGTTAATTGTGCTCCCTATCAGTATGAGGGCTTATTTTATGTCGTGATTATCTTTGACGGACAATTATTGAAAGGAAGAAAGAAAGGAAATGAAAAATTTCAGATGATATGATGTGCAAGCACTCTGATTCAGAGTTGAGGATGAGATCCTCCAATTTTTGGCATAATGTGAAATATTTCTAAGCCGAGCTTCAAGCTGCGGTGGATATCATATGAGGACCGGGTCCTGGTAGTAAGAGTTTATGTGTTTAAAATTCTTCTTTTATGAAATTAATATTTTCGTATTGCATTCGTAAATAAGAGTCATGCCCGTTAGGACTATTTGACAATTCTTGTATAGTTTCTATTCATATTTAGCCATTTCTATTTTGAAACCGTTGAACTTAGCCTTTGAGACGAGCACCCAGGTGTGTATAAATATGACTCATTAATTCAAAAAAAAATATCACGAGGTCTCCATACCTCATTCTGAGTAAAGTGGAATTTGTAGAATAAGGTATTTGATAACGGGGTTAATTGACGATGTTGTAATTTAAGAACAACTCTTATGGCCAGACTTCAGAGTCATGGATATGTGCATACGCATGAGGTGTTCGTGCCTTATTTAGACTTGTTCGTTGTAGTCTTCATTGTTTCCATATTGACATACTCCTGCAGTCATGAGGAGCATGCGCAACATCTCAGAGTGACTTTGCAGACTCTGAAGGATAATCAGCTATATGCCAAATTTTCGAAATGTGAGTTCTGGTTGAGTTCGGTATCATTTCTGGGTCACATTGTATCAGTGGAAGGTATTCAAGTGGAACCAAAGAAGATTGAGGCGATCCAGAATTGGCCTCGACCAGCTTCAGTGACTGAGATCCGGAGTTTCTTGGGATTGGCAGGTTACTACCGTCGATATGTAGAGGGGTTTTCTTCTATTGCAGCCCCGATGACCAGGTTGACACAGAAGGGTGTCCAGTTCCAGTGGTCAGAGGAGTGTGAGGAGCTCAAGACAGCCTTGACCACAGCACCGGTATTGGTTTTACCCACAGGTACGGGACCTTATACTGTTTATTGTGATGCTTCCCGTATTGGGCTTGGTGCGGTGTTAATGCAGGATGGCAAGGTTATTGCCTATGCTTCGAGGCAGTTGAAGATGCATGAAAAGAATTACCCAGTGCATGATCTAGAATTTGCGACGATTATTCACGCATTGAAGACCTGGAGGCATTATTTGTATGGTGTAGTATGTGAAGTATACACCGATCATAAGAGTCTTCAGTATTTGTTTAAACAAAAAGAGTTGAATTTGAGGCAGAGAAGGTGGCTGGTATTGCGGAAAGATTATGATGTCACCTTTTTATATCATCGGGGAAAAAGCAAACGTGGTGGCTGACGCTTTGAGTAGGAAGTCAGCCAGTATGGGCAGTCTTGTTTATATTCCAGTCAATCAGAGGCCAATTGCTTTGGATGTTCGGTCCTTGGCCAATCGATTTGTGAGGTTGGATATTTCTGAGCCTAGTCGAGCACTAGCTTGTGCGATCGCTCGCTCTTCATTATTGGAGCGTATCCGCGATCAACAATATAATGATTCCTATTTATGTGACCTTAGAGACACGGTTCAGCAAGGAGGTGCTAATCAGGTCACCTTAGATGCTGATGGGATCAATTCCTGCCTTTGGCAGAGTTTGCTTATGATAATAGTTATCAATCGAGCATCCGGATGGCTCCTTATGAAGCGTTTTATGGTAGGCGGTGTCGTTCTCCGGTTGAATGGTTTGAACCGGGAGAAACTCGGTTATTCGGTACAGATTTATTTCAGGAGGCCTTAGATAAGGTCAAGATTATTCAAGATAGGCTTCGCACAGCTCAGTCTAGACAAAAGAGCTATGCAGATCGCAAGGTTCGAGAGATAACTTTCATGATTGGGGAACGAGTATTGCTCCGAGTATCGCCTATGAAGGGCGTGATGAGGTTCGGTAAGAAGGGCAAGCTCAGCCCTAGGTATATTGGCCCATTTGAGATTCTAGACCGAGCGGGAGGGGTGACTTACAGACTAGCTTTGCCGCCTAGCTTATCAGCCGTGCATCCAGTTTTTTATGTATCTATGCTTCGGAGATACCACGACGATCCCACATATGTGTTAGACTTCAACACTGTCCAATTGGACAATGATCTATCTTACGAGGAGGAGCCGGTGGCCATTCTAGACCGGCAGGTTCGACAGTTGAGGTCGAAGAGTTATCCTTCTGTGCGTGTTCGGTGGAGAGGTCAGCCTCCTGAGGCATCGACCTGGGAGTCCGAGTCTGATATGCGGAGCCGTTACCCACACTTGTTTCCTGACTCCGGTACTTCTTTCTTTTGTCCGTTCGAGGACGAACGGTTGTTTTAGAGGTGGAGATTGTGATGACCCAAAGGGTCATCACTTATTTTATTAATCATTTTGAGCTTCTGAGGCCTTGAAAACCTCATTTTATGTTGCCTCGATTTACGTGCACGATCCGAGCATGTAGCCGGAAAGATTTTGTGATAGAAAATATGAATTCTATGAGAAATTTGGATAAAAATGATATTAATATTGATATGGTTGACTTCGGTCAACATTTTTGGTAAACGGATCCGGACCCGAGATTGGATGGTCCCGAGAGGTCCGTAGAAAAATATGGGACTTGGACATGCGTCCGGAGTCGAATTCGGAGGCCTAGAGCCCAAGTTATGAATTTTTATGTGAAATTGTTTTTGATGTAATTATTAAAGGAAATAAATTAATTGACCTTGGTATCGGGCTCGTATTTTGGTTCCGACGCCCGGTACAAGTCTTAAATATTATATATGTGATTTCTGTAAAGTTTGGTGACATTCGGATGTCGTTTGAGATGTTTTGGACCTTGAGTTCCAAGTTAAGAAGTTTTAAAAATCAAAAGTATGAAAATCATGAGTTTGAGGCTTGATTTGATTAAAACGAAGTGATATTGGCGATGTGATCGCACGAACAAGTTCATAATGTGTTTTTGAGGTTATGTACATGTTAGGTTTGGAGCCCGGGGGGCTCGGGTAAAGATTTGATAGGCCGTTGGATGAAATTCTGAATTTTGAACTACTGGTTTTTTTTCACCCAGCTGTTGGCTTCGCAATTGCGAAGAATTTCTCGCAATTGCGAAGGGGACAGTGTAAGGCAAGGCTCGCAAATGCGAACCTTGATCGCAAATGCGAAGCCAGCCTTGTTCGCAAATGCGAACAATTGTTCGCATTTGCGAAGGTCTCCAGTGTTAGTTCGCAAATGCGAACATCCCTTTTGTCTGCCAGTGTTCGCAAATGCGAACAAACGTTCGCAAATGCGAACTTCCCAGCCTTGGCTTAATTTTCAAACTCCAGAAATTGGTCGGGGTTCGCAATTGCGAACCCATGTTCGCAAATGCGAACACAGAGACCTGAAAAACACGAATTTCAGTCATTTCTTCACTTTTTTCAAAACCAAAACACCCATTTGCGATTCTTCAAGGATTTCTTCTTCATCAAAACGATTGTAAGTCACTTTTTACTTAATTCTTTCAATTCCTAACATCATTAAACATGCTTTTCATAAGAAATCAAAGATTTTCATGGTAAAATTCTTGTTTTTGTTAGAAAATAGGTTTTTCATAAATTGGGGAATTGGACCTCGAATTGAGGTCCGATTTTGAAACAAATTATATACATGAACTCGTGGGGGGATGGGTAACCGGATTTTGGTCCTAACCCCGAGTTCCGACCATATGGGCCCGGGGTTGAAATTCACTATTCGGGCAGAATGTTGTAAAAGTTGTATTTGGTCTTAAGAATTAGTTTGTTGAGTAGAATTGATGATATTAAATCAATTGTGTATAGATACGGTTGGATTGGAGCCAAGTTGAAAGAAAAAGACATTTCCACGGATTGAATTGTTCATAAACACTCGAGGTAAGTGTTTGTTCTATCCTAGCTTGAGGGAATAGGATTATGTGTTATGTGTTATGTGATCGAGTGCGGTGTATGGGTCGTGGTGACGAGCATCCATACACTGGCGTCTAGTATGACCGTGAGTCGTTGAAAAATGATTATTTTGAGATATATTACAGATGAAATGTTATTGTTTTCCCTTGTTGGGACTTGTTGTGAAGATAATTATTGATTGCCCTTGATGGGACGGTTTATGAATTACTGTTTCTTTCTTTGCCCTTAACTGTGATTGTTATTTGGGTGAGGAAGAGTGATAATGCACGAAGGGTGATGCCGTGCCATGTTCATTTATTTATGCACGAAGGTTAATGCCGTGCCATGTTTATTTATTGATTATGCACGAAGGATCATGCCGTGCCCTGTTGTTGAACCATGTACGAAGGATCATGCCGTACTATGGATGTGAGGATGAGAGTAAAAGCACGAAGGGTGATGCCGTGTACTTTATTTGTTTATTTGGTGAGGATGAGAGTAAAAGCACGAAGGGTGATGCCGTGCAACTGCTTGCTATTTCTTGAATTGATATTACTTGTGTTTACATTATACTTTGTTTTTCCTTGTGAAATTATTAATTGTGGTTAATTGTTGAATTCTTTAAGATATTCCTTATTGTGTTAATACTTGATTATTTCTTGTTATTTTGTGGTACACATATATATATTGAATTGCACAAGTTTATGTGAGTGTCTGGTCCTAGGCTTGTCACTACTTCGCCGGGATAGGCCAGGCACTTACCAGCACATGGGGTCGGTTGTGCTGATACTACACTTCTGTGCGTTTTTGCACAGGTCCAGGTTACGATCAGGAGCAGCAGCAGCAGTAAATCGATTGCGTGGGAGCTAATCATATTTGAGACCGAGGTAGCTTGCAGACGTCCGCAGGCCCGGTGTCTCTTTCTTTATTTATGTTATTAGTTGTAGTCTCTTTGTTCCGAGACAAACAGAATTATGTTATATTTCCTTCAGACTTTTATGTGTAGTATTCCATAGTAGTTCGTGAGTTGGTGACTCCACGTCTTGGGTAGAGGATTTCAGTATGATTTTCACTTTGTAATTAGTTATTTCCATTTCGATAAAGTATTCCGCATTTATTTAATTCAAATTGTGTTAAAAACAGGATAGTATGAATATAGTGGCTTGCCTAGCTACCACGAGTAGGCGCCATCACGATCCCGATATTGGGGAAAAAAATCCGGGTCGTGACAAATTGAACATTTGGCAAATGGAATTTTTGTTCGTCAATCTACCTATATAGAAAAGGTACTTAAACGGTTTTACATGGATGGAGCACATCCATTAAGTACTCCGATGGTTGTTCGATCACTTGATATTAACAAGGATCCATTCCGACCGTAAGAAGAGAATGAAGAGCTACTTGGTCTTGAAGTACCATATCTTAGTGCAATTAGTGCACTAATGTATCTTGCCAATACTACATGGCCCGACATAACTTTTTCAGTTAATATCTTAGGAAGATATAACTCTACTCTGACAAGGAGACATTGGAATGGGATCAAACACATATTGCGGTACCTAAAAGGGACTACCGATATGGGCTTATTTATGGAAATAATTGCAGTCCCGATCTTGTTGGTTATGCTGATGCTGGGTATTTATGTGACCCCCACAAGACTTGATCTCAAACAGGTTATGTATTTACCTGTGTAGGCACTGTCATATCTTGGCGATCGACTAAGCAATCAATTGTGGCTACTTCATCTAATAATGCTGAGATTATTGCTATTCATGAAGCAAGTCGAGAGTGTGTGTGGTTGAGGTCTATAGTACATCTTATTCGAGACAAATGTGGTATGAAATGTGAAAAGTTTTCCACAATTTTGTATGAAGACAATGCAACATGCATAGCTCAATTGAAGGGAGGATTCATAAACGGAGATAGGACAAAGCACATTTCACCAAAGTTATTTTTCATACATGATCTTCAAAAGAATGGTGATATTAATGTGCAATAGATTCGTTCAAGTGATATATGGCTAATTTGTTCACAAAATATCTACCAACGTCAACCTTCAAGAAGCTAGTGTACAATATCGGGATGCAAAGACTCAACGATGTGAATTGATGCTCTCATCAGGAGAAGTTGATGTGAGTTAAGCTCTTTTTCCCTTACAAGGTTTTATCCCACTGGGTTTTTCTTGCAAGGTTTTTAACGAGGCAACCAACAGACGCATTTCTAAACATGTGTACTCTTTTTCCTTTTCTAGATTTTTTTTCCCATTGGGTTTTCTTTAGTTATGGTTTTAACAAGGCACATTATTTGCCGAATAGACATTCTGGTGGAGTGTTATAAATAGAATTCTATTTATGGTAAATGTCCATGTTTAGATAGATTCTATGGTTTATTACTTGGTTGTTAAGTTAACCTTTCCCTATAAATAGAGGGTTCTATTCCATTGTAATTTATCCAAAAAATTCAATAAGAATTCCCTCTCTCTTTCTCTGCAATATTGTTCTTGTTCTTTTATTATTTCATAACAATTTATAAATATTGAAATATTTTGAATTCTTTATGATTTTATACTTAGTTTAGTAATATCAAATTGAAATTAAGTGAAATGAGATTTTCATTAATTTTTTAGAGTAAATATTTATGTCCAAGCCTCACGAGCTGAGACTGTTTTACTACTCTACTTTACGGTTTAAATCTTAATTTGAATTTTAAATTCTGGAATGACTTTATTATGTTACCACACCAAACATTGGTTAAAGCTCTTTTTCTTTCTAAAGTTCATCTCTATTTCGAGTGAAAATTTATTCTATTTAGGATGTGTTTGGCATAACAATTTTCAACTTTCTCATGTTTGGTTGGATTAATATTTTACAAAATATTTTTCTCGTGAATTTATTTTTCTCCAAATGTAGAAAAATATTTTTCATATCAAAAGAAGGAAAAACATTTTCCTAAACTCTTTTTCAACATTCCCCATCATATTCTCCATCCTCACCAGCCTACCACAACACCCATCCCACACCCCACACCCCACCCACCCCGTCCACCCACAACCCCAGCCTACCTCCCACCCTCCACCCTAAATAAAAATATTGTGAAGATTTTTTTTTTCATGTTATAGATATAGTACTTTCTTTTTTATTTCAACAAAATGAGTATTTTTTTTTCATGATGTAAAAAAGTATTTTATATCGTTTTATTTCAACAAAAAATACTTTCTTTTTATGACATAGAATTATTTTATTTTATTTTAACAAAATATTATAGTAAAAAGTATTTTTTTTATTTTAATATAATACTTTTCTTTCATGATGTAGAAAAAGTATTTTCTTTTATTTTAACAAAATAATGCTAGTAAAATCTTTTTCTTTCATTCAACACAATGATTATTTTCTTTTCATGATGTTTCTTGCTTCTTCTTTTCTTCACGATGTTTCTTGCATTTCAACAAAATGAGTAATTTCTTTCCATGTTATAGAAAGAGTACTTGTTTAACAAAAAAAAGAGTATTTCTTTTTTGCGTGAAAAATGTGAAATAACACATTAATTCCTTTGGGGTTAAGTGAATTTTTAATAGAACTAAATTCTTGAAAAAAAAACTAAGTCCTGAAAACGTTGGGTATTTTGGGTTAGGGAGGGTGGGGGAGTGTTGTCAGTGGTTCGAGTGATTCAGGTTTCACTAATGAGTTGAAGGTGGTCTCACTTTAAAGGAAAAGGCAAAGATATAACCTAGTTTGTTATTCAATGTTAGGGTATTATATCTCGAAGCTTCCAAGGATATTTATATCATTACCCATATTAGTTAGTAGAGGTTATTGGAGTATTTAGGTCGGTTAATCTTTTGGAGATAGATTGATTGTAGTCGAGAACTCTCATTTTCTCTATTTGAGTCATTCTAATAATCCTGGGATCAATCTAGTCTTCTCACTCTTCGATGGATCTGGTTATGAAAATTGGATAAAATCTATGTTAATATCACTATCAGTTAAGAATAAGCTAGGGTTTGTTAATGGAAATATTACAAAACCTAAAGATGATTCACCTTAGTTGGATCTTTGGACTAGGTGTAATGACATGGCTGCTCAATTCATTAACGAAAGAGAAAAGATCCAGTGTGTTACATTCGAAGTGTGCAAGAGATTTGTGAAACCAACTTGAGGACAGGTATGGCCAATATGATATTGCGCATTTATTCACCCTACAAAAGAGACTTTTGGAGACTTTACAAGGATCACATAATATAGCCACAAATTTAATAGTATGAAAGCGATCTAGGATGAATTAGAGGCATTAGATGCAAGAGTTCCATATAGTTGTGTTTAGTGTGCTTGTGATGCAAAATAGAAAAACAAAGCACTTGATGATAGGTAAAAATTAGTACAGTATTTAAAGAAACTTACACTACCTGTAGAGGGTACATTATGATGATGTATCCTAAACTAAGCATTGGTAAAACTTACTCACTTCTTCTGCAAGAAGAGAGACAAAGATCAATACAGCCTATACTATCTTCACCTTTAGAGTCTAGTTTCATTAAGTTTTCAACACAAATAAGGGAATCACTCGGGGCAAGGAAAACTAAATTTCACTACGTATGCTAGTAGTGGAAGAAAATTTGGTATGCATAAAGGGAGTGATAAAAGTAATTTTCTGTGAATATTGTCGGAAACCAGGTCATACAGTTAAGAGACGTTTCAAAATCCATGGTTATCCAACAAAGTTCAAACCTAATAAGCCCAAGAAATTCCAAACTCAGCATATTGTACAGAGCAATGCATTCTCTACCGAGCGAGAACATTATAATGTGTAATGGATGACACATCAGAATGCATTTGTTGGGTAGCATATCACACAAGCAACTCAGAATTCTTCTACTGGTTATCCTAACAGATAGAGTTTAAATATTGGTTTTCCTAATGTGCAAGGATCCCATGGACTTAACAACTTACCTAATATGGTGGGAATTGGTCAAGAACGGTACTCCCAATTGATGCATATACTACAACAGGTTAAAACTGGTCAGCAAGCTGCTTCAAGTTTTGAAGACAATGTTACTAGCAATTATGCTGGTATTGCTCCTATTCTACCCTCCTCTCTTCCTGAGAATTCTTTGTACACTTATGGATCCTTGATTCAGGTGCTTCTGAACACATGACTTTTGATAAGTCCATTTTATTTGACATAATGCCCATTTCCCAATCGTTAATAGTGAATCTTCCTAATTCTTATAAAATTAGAGTAACACATGCAAGAAAAGTAGTACTATTTCCAGACAAGACCTTGAATAGAGCCTTATATGTCCGTTCCTTCAAATTTAACTTACTGACATACATCAATTCTTGTATCAATTTGGTTGTGATAAGATTTTTGGTGCCTTTCTATGCTCTATGTTGGGCCATTCATTGAGGAAGTTTTTGGGACTTGGTAAACTTCGTAATGGACTTTACATCCTTCAGTCACTTCATCATTTTACTTATGGACTACTATCTGATCACAAAGATGATTCTGTCTCTCTCACATGAATGTATTAGTAACAACTTTGTTTCTAAATCTCCTCCTATTGTTTCTTGTCACAATGTATGGCATATTAGACTAGGTCACATGCCTATTTCTAGTATGAAAAACATTCAATGTTTAACACATGGTGCTTTTAATAATAGTTTTGTTCCTTGTACTGTTTGCTTTTTAGCAAGGCAACACAAGTTACCTTTTCCATCTAGTTCTATTACTTCTTCACATGTTTTTGATCTTATTCATATTGATACCTTGGGGTCTTTTAAAAGAGCTACCTATGATGGTTTTAGATACTTTCTTACCATTGTCAGTGACTTTAGTAGGGGTACTTGGACTTATCTTTTGAGCACTAACGGAAATGCTTTCACCATTCTTCAGTCTTTCATTTCCATAGTTGAGAGGCAATTCAACACTGAAGTCAAAAAGGCCAGGTCTGACAATGCTTTAAAGCTTAGGTCTAGTATTGCTTCAAATACTTACTTTCTATCTAAAGAAATTATTCATCAAACTAGCTGATGTTTTAGACGTCAATGCCACACAGGGGGGAGGGGGTGATTTGTATGGTACCTAATTTTCGCATTAGAAGAACCTGGATTCTTCTAGGTGTTCTAACTTCTACTATTTACGAAATTAAAATACAGAAATAAAGAACTTAGAGATTTTTACGTGGAAAACACCTGGTTCAAAAGGTGAAAAAACCATGACCTACTACTCAGTAGGATTTTACCAAATTTCCACTAAACGTCAATGAGCCAAAAATAGCATTTACAAAATACTTTGTAAACCTAAGGATTAACTCTAATCCCAGTGTTGCACATAGCCTCAAATGTTTCAACACTTTCAAGTTAACTCTAACTTTGGTACTCAATGCTCCTAATACAATTGATTCTGAGAAAGCTGAAAGGTACAATATTAAAACACTTACTACAATTGAACTAGAAATAAAGAAAGACACAATGGAATTGGTTCTTCACACTTAGTTCGTGTAGCTTCAGATTTGCACACTTGTATCACACACAAATTGCTTGAAAAATCACCTAGCTCTTTTGGTCTCAATTTGTTTTAACTTCAGTTATGTGCAATCACCTGTAAAAAAGAG
Source organism: Nicotiana noctiflora (assembly GCA_032618575.1). NCBI lineage: Eukaryota > Viridiplantae > Streptophyta > Magnoliopsida > Solanales > Solanaceae > Nicotiana > Nicotiana noctiflora. The sequence continues at coordinate 195,622 of JASVEL010012062.1, read as the reverse complement.
AACAATCATTATATTTATATAGTTAGTAACCAGAGTTTGATAAGAACTCGAATTGTGGATCCTTTGTCAATTCGAGTCTAAGAACAACTCTATTCTAATCCATATTCTTGATCCGGATGTAATTCTCTTTTCATAAGGAGACTTTAACTCCTTATCCCATATGCAATTTTTTCGATCAGTTCGGAAGATATTCATCAAGATATTACTACTTGTCCCCAATGACTTATCTTCTTCATGTGCATCTTATGTGTATGTGCCATAATAACTATGTCTCCTAAGATGAACCTAGTCTTTCACTGAGTTCCTTTGTCATTTTTCAAATCTTCAACTGATCTTGGGACAATAAATTCCCCCTTTTTGATGATGACAACTCTGTGCTTTTACTGATTATAGAATCAATGAAACTTAGATGAAATATCATCATTCAAAATTTTTTACTTCTCATTAAGGGCCAGTTTTAATTAGGTCATAAACATCACTGTTCAAAAAATAGACACAAAGCACACAATATCTTTCCCCTTTTGGTACCATCAAATAGTTGCATAAATATGTGAATACCAGAATATTAGTCATTACTCATGGCCACAGGGCAACTACAAGTGAAAGCATGCTGTAGTTAAGCAGCATAAAAAAAGAGAACTGCAAATTATCATTGACAGGGAAGTGATTCTACAGTACAGTCCACAAAAAAGAAAGAACAAAAAACTACCAACCATGAGGAAAAATTAGCAAAATCCCTAATCTGGGTCACTATGGGTAACTAAAATGGTTCAGAACTAGGTCAAATATGGCTAAGGCTTTGAAGAACTGGAGGGTTGGGATTGTAGTAGGTTGAGCATTGTTTGTAGCATCCCTTCACTCTTTTTCTTTTCTTTTGCAAGTTCTGCCTTCAGCCCATTCCTTTCTTCTTATAATTCAGCTACTCGAGCTTGAAGCCTAGCAATCTCAGCATCTTTGTTCCCACATTCATTCATTAAGGCTCTAACTTTGCTATTTAATGGAGTTTTCACGGATTAACCAGGTTTAATAGGGGCAACACGTAGCAGATAATCACAGGCCTGGAGAGTCTTGATTCCAAAGTGCTCCTTACTGGAGCCATTTTCCCACTTCTTCAAAGGGACATTCAGCATGTCCAGTACAATTTTCAGAATGAATCCATAAGAAGTAGCATGAGACTTTGAACCATTTATGGCTCTGTCCAGCAATTTTACTATGAAAGCAGGCCAATTAATTTGTTTACCCCTTACAAGACACTCCATGAGAATCAGGTCCATGTAATTTTCAATGTGCTTCCTCTCTTGTCTAGGCCTCAGACATTTGTTCACAAACTCAAAGAGCACTTTATGCTCTGGCTTCATTACACTCTTTTGAACAAATTGTGCTTCAGGCAGCTCTTCAGTCTCCTTTGTGTCACAGTAATTCCTGGTAATTTGAAGTGATGTGGGCAGATAATCTAGACAAGGCCACCTTTGCCTAGCGTAATCATTATAGCCCTCACTTGGGATGTTTAGAATCCTGCCCAGCTTTGGTGCATCAAACTCCACTATCACACCTTTCACTATACTGGTTACTCACCCATTTTCCATAGAGCCATTTGCCATAAATTCAATCAGCTCTCTTCTAGCTAGTCTCCCATCCATCTAAAGGACCATGTCCTTCAAGCCCTGTGCAGCTAAAACTCCTACCAGCCTAACCATGCCTGGCAACTCCAGGTCTTTCAGCAGCCTTCCCTTTAATATCTTCTTCCTGCTAAAAATAACAAAGCGATCTTGTTCTTGTTCATAATTATCCTCTTCTTCTTCTCCACTCCACTCTTCATCTTCTTCTATAGTAATATTCACTTTTTTTCCCTTTGATGCAGACCAAGTTCTTTTTGCCAAAGAATGTTCAGCAGGTACAGATTTTGAAGACTTCTTTGTAGGAGTATTGGTTTTTTTGGTTTGAAAATGGGGACCTTCTCAGTTGTACCTCTCTCTTGATGGACCAGGTCCATCTCCTCCTCGTCTTCTACAGCAGGTTCTGAACATTCTACTACATTTTCATTTCCTTTTTCCTTCTTCTTTTTCTTACTATTCTCTAGTTCTTCCAGTAGGTCTGTTTCACATTGCCTTACCTTACCCCTTGTAGTTCTTCCCCTAGGTACAGAAGTAGCAACAGTCTTGGGAGATGATACTTTGTTTTCTTTGATGGGTTTTCAACAACTGGGGTCTTTTGTGAAGATGCATTACGCTTCTTTCGGTCATAACTGGCCCCCACTTTCTTTAAAATATCTTCTAAAGTCTCTCCATAGAAGAACCAAGTTCTTATTGTTGCTCACTCATCTGAACAAGTCCTTCAGCAGCTTCTCATGATCCGCTTCCCCCCTAACTTCAAGCCACATTCTTCTTCACCACCACATATTGCAAGAACCTCCCTTTTGTCTTTCTTTCTCCTCCAACTAGTCTCAGCCCCTTCAATATTTTGCACAGCACACACAAGTACAAACCTACTATCTACCTTCTAAGTTATATAAGAAAATACGTAACAGGTGTTTACCTCTCTTGGGTTTTCTTTACTCTTGTCATCGTCAGATGTCCCGGGTTCTTCTCCTTCACTAATAGATATGAACTTTTCAGATTTAGAGCTTGAGTGGGATTCTTTAGACGAAGCTTCTTTTCTTTGACTAGCTTTTAATTTCTCGTTCAAGACTTTGCTGAGAGGGCCGGATGCTACAGTTTTTCTGGCTAACATCTTTTTCCTACGAAATCTGGGTTTTGGACTTTCAATTGAAGGTTTTGATGATGAGGTATTAGAGAAAATAGGTGGGGGAGTTCCAAGATTGTCTTGAGTATTAGTCACGGCGGGTAATTCTAGAAATATTTTGGGGATTTTTGGAGAAGAAAAGGGTTTATCAGAAGGGTTGGAGAAGAGAATAACGGTTATGAGTGATGAAAGAGGTTTTGGAGTGTATTTAAAGACGGATTATGATTAAGTCTGTAACGACAGCTTTTTCAGAGGTAAAAAGAAGTCTATTCAAATGAGAGTTCCGGTCTCTTTAGAGGTAAATGAGTAAAGCTAGTTTATAAGAAAAAATCCCATTTTAGTTAGAATCCTAGGATAATGAAACTGGTTCAATGCACGGATAGAATTTATGAAAGTTTGGTGTAATTAGGACTTCTACTCATGGTTGATAATTTTATCTTTATAATTCTGCAAAGTATAGAAACATACCTGAACTTTCTTATGAGCATATACTGATGAACCAGGTTATTCAAGTACTTGATCATGCCTCAAATGTCAGAATAGAAAAACTTTGTAAGAGATTAAGGATTCATATAAACACATGTCACAGGAACTAATCAAAGTATGAGACTGATTAAAATTAGTCTAGATATTTAAATTGAATTAAGAACTCCTAACCAATTTTTTTTCATCTTTTTCAATTATTTTTTTCATAGTGCTTTCTGAATTGGACCTTTTAGGTGATCTTAATCATCCCTAATTCCAGCATGTTCCTTTCAAAGTTTTCTCTAATCAGTGCTTTAGTGAAGATGTCAGCTATTTGTTTATGAGTAGCACACAATTCTATGGAGATTAACCCTTTCTCATAGTTATCTCTTGAGAAGTGGTGTCTAACATCTATGTACTTGGTCCTTTTATGATGAACATTGTTCTTTGTCATACTTATAGCAATAGTGTTATCATAAAATATTGGTATGCATCCCACTTCTATACCAAAGTCTACTAATTATTGTTCGATCCATAGTAGTTGAGCACAACAAGAAGCTGCAGCAACATACTCAATTTCAGCAGTAGATAGGGCTACTAAATTTTGTTTCTTGGTAGCCCATGATACAAGACATGAACCAAGAAAGTAAGCCATACCTGAGGTGCTCTTTCTATCCACTAGGAAACCCGTATAGTCAGCATCAACATAACCTACTAGATCAAAATTACTACCTTTAGGGTACCATATACACAATTCAGTAGTTCCCTTTAGATATCTCAATATCCTCTTGACAAGAGTCAAGTGAGACTCTTTAGGATTAGCTTGAAAATGAGCATAAAGTCCTATATTGAAAACAATGTCAGGTCTGCCGGCAGTAAGATACAAGAGTGAACCAATCATACCCCTATACAACTTTTGATCAACTGATGAACCAGGTTCATCAACATCTAATTTAGTGGAAGTTGCAATATCTATTTCTTTAGACTCTTCCATATTAAACTTCTTGATTAGTTCTTTTATATACTTCTGCTGATGAATCATGGTTCCATTTGGACTTTGTTTGATCTGCAAGCCTAGGAAGAAATTTAGTTCATCCATCATACTCATTTCAAACTCACTTCCCATTAATTTTGCAAAGTCCTTACTCAACCTTTCAGTAGTGGCCCCAAAAATTATGTCATCAACATATATATGTACAACAAGAAGATCTTTACCTTTTTCCCTTAGGAACGAAGTGCTATCAATTTTACATCTTTTGTATCCATGATCTACTAGGAATTTTGATAGTTATTCATACCAAGCTCTTCGGGCCTGTTTGAGCCCATATAGAGCTTTGTCCAGCTTGTACACATGCTCAGGACATTCATTGCTTTCAAATCCTAGAGGTTGTTTCACAAACTCTTCCTCTTTGAGATAGCTATTTAAGAAGGCACTTTTGACATCTATCTGATGGAGAGTGAATTCCATTTGTGCTGCAAATGCAATGAGGAGTCTGATTGCCTCTAGTCTTGCAACTGGGGAAAAGGTCTCTTCATAGTCTATCCCTTCCTCTTGGCTATAGCCTTGGACTACCAATCTTGCCTTGTTCCTTGTGACAGTTCCATCTTCATCAAGTTTGTTCCTAAAGACCCATTTGGTACCAATGACTGATCTGTACTCGGGTCTAGGAACTAGGTGCCAAACTTGATTTCTTTTAAACTGGTTTAACTCATCCTACATTGCACTTACCCAATCTGTATCCTGTAAAGCCTCAGAAATATCTTTAGGTTCAATAATAGATAAGAAAGCATCAAAAGCACACAGATTCTTTAATTGTGATCTGATTTTGACTCCAGAAGTTGGATCAGTGAGAATGTTCTAAATAGGATGAGAACTTTGATACTTGTGAGGTTTTACAACCATTTGGCTTATGCTGGATGTTTCGGAAATTTGGGAAGAAACAGGTTCATGACCAAGTTCCTTTAAGAAGTTTATTTCAATTCCCTTTTGATTTCTTCCCCCTGTCATGTTACCTTGTACGGATGAACCTATTCCATCACCTGTTCCTTCTACAGGGACCACTTTGACTTGAGCTGATGATTCAACCAGATCTTTAACTAGTCCAATGGATTCATCTTCTTGTTCCTGCCTTTCAGAAAGAATGTCAGTTTCATCAATGCTACATGCACAATCTCTTTTACACATAGTGTTCTTTTATTATAAACTTTATGAGCTTTACTATGTGAATAATATCCCAAGAATACTCCCTCATCACTCCCGAGATCAAACTTTTCTAGAGAGTCTTTTTCATTATTGTGCACATAGCACTTGCAATCAAAAGCCCTAATATGGGATATGTTTGATTTTCTCTTTTTAAGTAACTCATAGGGAGTCTTATCTACTAGTGGTCTGGTCATGCATCTATTTATGATGTAGCATGCACTATTAATAACCTCCGCCCAGAAACTGTGAGGTAATTTGCTAGAGTATTAACATTGTTCTGGCCATATCCTCAAGAGTTCTACTTTTCCTTTCAACTACACCATTTTGTTGTGGAGTCCTAGGGGTAGAGAAATTATGATCTATGCCATTTTCATCACAAAATTCAGCAAACTTAGAGTTTTCAAACTCAGTTCCATGATCAGACCTAATGGATGCAAGTTGATTTCTGTCACGACCCGGATTTCCCACTATCAAGAGTCGTGATGGCGCCCTCTAACGAATATAGGCTAGCCAAATATTAACATTTTCTGATAAAATCTCAACAATATAATAAATTAAAATCAATAAAACGAGTGCAGGAGACTTTTAACTTAAATAAATGAAACCAAAAATTTACGAAAGTTTGAAATATGTCTCTACCCAGAACCTGGTATCACTACTCACGAACTTCTAAGATTTACTAAATACAACCATTTGAAAGAGAGTATAACAGTCCGTCTCAATACAAAACTAACAAATTGAATAAAATATAAGAGACTCCGGGCCCGCAGATGTCTGCGAGGCTACCTCAAGAATCTCTGGACTGAAGGCCTGCTCCAAGTCTAGAACTGCCGCGGTCCGAAAGCTATGTGCTTATCTGTGCAAAAGAAATGCACAGAGTTTAGCATCAGCACAACCGACCCCATGTGCTGGTAAGTGCCCGGCCTAACCCCAACGAGGTAGTGACGGGGCTAGACAGGACCTACTACAAATAACCAAGATAGATATGTGCGCAATAATAGGAAAATATAAGAAGTAAAAAGGAGAGGACATGCTGGGTGAATACTACAGTCAAAGTATAGAAATTATCCGTAATGGAGTGAAACTGAACAATAACACTGATAAGGAAACCACATGAAGTCTCTACGTACAAACATAGTACACCCAGTCTATACTCTGTTGCGACGTGCAACCCGATCCTCAACAAATATCACCGTTGCAGCGTGCAACCCGATCCTCAATAATCAATATCGTTACGGTGTGCAACCCAATCGTCAATATTCATCAATAATCAATACAGTTTTGGCGTTCAACCCGATCCTCAACATTTAATATCATGAACTCACCCAAACAACGACCGCAACTCAAGTGCGAGGGGAGTAACAACAGTCAATAGAAAATTCCGAAAAAGGAATACAATTATCAATTCAAACATCCTGGCAAGGGAGAATACAATAAATACTTAGGTCCCGGCAAGGGACTAATCGCTACGCGATACATTTTTAATCACCTATCCCTCATGTACAATTTCTAGTCCGAGCCAATGCTCCAAAAGCAAATACCAATCACAAACACTTACTCAAATTTTCACTTTATATTATTCTCATCAACCCAAACAAGAAAAATATACCATTAACTCCGAATTCAACACATATAAGACCCACGTTCATGCAAGACTCCGGTGCATAAATAACCGTCACCATGCCTATACACCGTACTACACATTTGGCAAATAGTAAGCAACATTCCAATCATAATCCCTCAAGCCAAGGTTAGAACAAACACTTACCTCAAATGCTCCAACTCGACTTATTCCTCTAGTATAGCTTTACCCCTCGAATTCACCACCAAACCGCTTGAATCTAATCACAAATTACTCGAATGTATTAACAAATGTTACTTGAATCAATTTGAAAGCATGAAAGAGAATTTTCCAAAATTTTGTTAATAATTCCCAAAATGCTCTTTTGCCCACGTGGTCAAAACTCGAGGTTCATACCAAACCCCGGTTACCCATTCCCCCATGATTCCAAAATATGATTAGTTTTGTAATTGGACCTCAAACTGAGGTCTAACTTCCCAATTTTAGAAAACCCTAAGCCCTAACCCAGAACATCCAATTCCCATTTATGAAAAATCCTTGATTAAAGTTGAAATCATGTTAAAAGATGTTAAGGAGTAAAGAAAATAATTTAAAAATCACCCACCAATAATTTTGGAGAAGAAAAGTTGTTTGGAAAATCGCCTCTTACATTTTAGGTTAAAAGTGTAAAATGACTGAAAATCTCGGATTATATACTTTACTGGAGGATAGGCGCAGACTGCACAAAAATGTCTCACGGTCGCACTGAGTAAGCAAAACAACTATCTTTCTGAACCTGGCCACACGGATTGCGCAGAAACGCGGCGCGGCCGAGTGGCTGCTAGTGCGCACCGCACTGATTTGGTGCGCTGCCGTGCTGGTTGAACTTAAACCAACGGCCTCTCTGAACCTGTCCATGTAGACCGCGGAGAAATGCACCGCGGCCGCGTGGCTTCAACGCGGACCGCGTGGAAATGACTGGGGCCTGCTACATTGTAACATCTGATACTTTAAGCCTAAGGCCTCTCGGGACCTACTCAAGACTCACCCGAGCCATCGGGGCTCTAACCAAACATACACACAACTCCAAAAAAATCATACAAACTAATTCATGCAATCGGATCGCTCAAACATATCATAATTCATCAAATAAGTCCTCAAGACCCATGATTCCCTTCTAATTTCCATGAAACATCAATTTTACAGTTTCTAGCTCAAAACACATCAAATGACGTTCAAATTTAACCAAACTTTACAGCAACCGCTTAAACCATATATAAGACATGTACCAGAAGTCAAAACCAAAATACAAGCCCGATACCACAGTCTTTTAATAATTTTTCATTTCCATTTTCCTTAACAATTTTATAAAAACAATTTAGCATAAAAAATCTTTTACTGGCGTTCCGGACCTCGGATTTCGACTCCGGGCACATGCCCGAGTCCCATATTGTCCTATGGACCTCTAGGTATTGTCACATCATGATGAGTGGTGATTTTACCACTCATTTTAGCCTCTTTTGCTTAGCTTTTTGGGCCTTTTTAGTATGAAATGAGGTTGCTTATAGTGGTTATTGTGAAATTTTCAGGTACATGATGCTATGAGGTGTGTGGAATGGAATTTAGGTGTTTTTAACTAGAATTTAAAGGAAAAATGACTGCTGGGCGAGAACTCTACGCGATCGCGGACATCATCACGTGATCGCAGAAGACCAGACAGCAACACTATGCGATCGCAGAAGTTATCATGCGATCGCAGAATAAAGACACCTAAATCTACGCGATCGCAGGAAAGGATCACGCGATCGCAGGAAACACATACGGGAAGCAGAAAACACATACGGGAAGCAACGCGATCACAGGAATGGATCACACGATTGCAGGAAACACATACGTGAAGTCACGCGATCACAAAAGTTGTTCACGCGATCGCGTAGTATTAGATCACTGCTCCACGCGATCGCGAGCCAAAACACGCGATTGCGATGCGTGGCATCTGGGCCAGTTATGGGAAATTTCGGCATTTCACATATTTTTTACCCTAAATAATTTATACACTCGTCCAAGCAGACATCTTAGAGATATGATATCTTGTACAGATCTTGTACATAGTTTTTGGACATCTCTCTTGACTTTTTATCACTTTTGGAACATCTTTTACTCTTTGGCTTAGAGAGAACAAGTTTGAAGGCTAGGGTTTTGCACACACATTTGGGTCTTGAAGATTAAAGCTTGTGGTTAAGAATTTCTTACCCATTTATGTTTATTTCTTCATTTCCTTGCTTTGTATTGTATATCTAAGTGTGTAGTATTTATTTCCAACACTTGAATCTTGTTTATGGGAATATTCATATTTAAAGTGTGGATTAAATACCTTGTTGTGCTTATGTATCGAATGATTTTTATATATTTATGAAGTGAGTTATTGTTCCTTTAATTATTCTTGTTCTTTAATGTTTCCAAAGGGATTAGCTAACCCTAGGACTTGCCCATTAACTCCGAATTAATCTTGGGAAAGGTAATTTGGGGTTGGGAAAGATTAATTAACAAGAACTTGAGGCGTTAACCCTCGCTTTATAGATTCAACCTAGGGATAGGATTGAACTACTTGTAGCCTATCGGGTGTGCTTAATCTTCTAATTGTGATTAGGGATAATTCAATTAGGAAGTCTTGTTAGTCTTCGGAATAAGCTAATTAAGAATTATTATCCGTGGCTAATTAACATAAACTCGCTCATACTTGTAAAATCGTGAAATACATTGGATCGTTACTTGAGTGTAATTCCCGATGCATTCATACTTGTAGCCATTGATTATTGTATTTGCTTTCTAGGTTAGTTTACATTTTTGCATTTAGATATACACATTTTATAAAACCCAAAATCTTAAGTGTTTGGCTTAGCGCGACTAGCGATAATTTTCTTGCATTCCTAATCGCCTACATATTGTTCTCTGTGGGATTCGACCCCGACTCATAGTTGGGTAAATATATTGCGTACGACCGTGTCTATTGCTTTTTAGCGATGGAATTGGACGTCACCAAAAATGACGCCATTGCCGGGGATCGAACCTGGGTCACCCGCGTGACAAGCGGGAATTCTTACCACTATGGCACCGTTGCCGGGGAACAATTTGGCGTAATTTAGGTTGTTTGAGAATTAAGCGAAAGTGCTTTGGTCCAAACTTGTGAATATTTGTATAATTATCTTTCTTACATTGGGTCTATTTTTAGTGTTTGTTTCTTGCTTATTTTCTTAATTTTTAAAAATGGCATCATATAATGAAAATTGGTCGGATAGTAGTTGTTCATATTTTGATGATCCTTGTCCTTATTGTGGAGGACCACACTCATGGCAAAATTGTTTAAATTCTTCCGGGGGTGGATTGTGCGCACAATTCCAAACCCATGAGTGGAGTATTTTTGATAAGTGTGGCTTCCAAAATGGTCATTGGGATGATTGTGCTTATTTGTTATTCCCTTCCCCAAGCCCCTACTATGATGATTCTATTTGTGTTGATGAGAATTATAGGGGTATGGAGGTGGAAAAATTTGAGCATGGCCAAAATGGAGAGTTCAAGCACATGTTGGAGTATTTACTTGAAGAAGGAAACAAGGAAGAAAATGCCTTGGAACATCTTTTGGAGACTAATCTCCAAAATGGTATAGCACTTGAAAGGTTACACTCACAAATGGATGAAATGATAAAAGCCTCAGAAGTAAATGAAAACCAAGAATCCTTCTTGGACATTGAAAATGAAAATCCTTCCTTGGCAGTTGATCAAAACCAAGAAGAATTCTCAAATGCCCAAAATGAGAGAATAATGCTCATGTTGGAGACCATTCTTGAAAATGAGGAGAAGCGCAACTTTGCACTCGAGGACTTGAAACAATGCATAAATTACAATGGTGAACACATCCGTACTTTGGAGGATCAAATGCAAATTTTGGTTGAGGCTCACTATGCCCAACAAATTTCGTGTGTGGATGAAAGCCAAGAAGAGTCCAACTCCGAGGAAGAGAGTGAGCTTTATTTTGAGGAGTCGAGAATTGAACATCCGCCAACCAACTCAATGAGTGTTGTTGATGCCGGCAAAAATATAGAATTGGAGTCAACCGGTGTAAATGCTAATGTGGTTGATGTTGACTCTAATCCGGGGGAAAAAGAGGATGTCAATATAGAGGAATTGTAAGGTGAAGGGTTAAAGTCACATTCCAAGCATTTTTCAACATTGGAATTGTGTGGTGATACGGGAGTTGAACCACATGAATCAGTGAAGGAATGCGAGAAGGAACAACTTTGGCCATACATCTTACAGTTTGAGGAGGCAAGAAATCAAAACGACATTCCTCACTTGAAAGCCAAGAAGTGCAAAATGAAAATTTTAAGCATTGGCTCGAACATCCAATTACCACCCCCCATCGCTCGTGGTCATAAGCTCGATTCCAAGCTAGAGGCCAAGTTCATATCATCCAAGTGGTGAGAAAAGTGGTAATGTTGTTTGCATCGTGCCACGACATTAAATGCGGCGCTTGGTGGGAGGCAACCCATCGTTTTTCAAAATTTTTGTCATTTTTGAAATTTTATTTTTTAGAATTGCTTAGGATATTATTTTTGATATATCTGCCAAGTTTGAGAATTTTTGGAGATGATTTGAGCAGGTCGGGGTATTTGGGCAGACACAAAGCAGTAGCTGAAGAAATCTGCCAGAAACAGTAATGAATCGCGATCGCGATCAACCTCACGCGATCGCGTGAGGTAAGCTCTTGGCCAACCCTATGCGATCGCAGAAACTGGGATGCGATCGCATGACTGGGTTATTTTGTGAACTGCGATCGCAGTAAAAGCCACGCGATCGCGTAACATTGTGGCAGTCTCGGACTTGAAAAGCACTGGAATTGCAAAAAAAAATTTGTGCCCAATCTCATTTAAAACAAAAGAGCAGACCCCCTGCTCCCATTTTTCCTCTGAAAAGCTCAAAAAGAAATCAAATTGGTTTGGCTTCAACCACATAAATCTTGCATTGCTCTCTCAGGTATGTTACTATCCCATCCCTAAAGCTTGGGTTAACTGTATTTTAATGGTAAGTTAGGGTGTGGGCTGCCCTATTTTTCAAAAGTTAGGGCTTAAGATTGGTTGTGGTGTGAAAAGCCATTGTTGAATCTCTTGTCATGCTTGCTTGCTGTGAGTGATTGGTTGAGAGAAAGGGAGATTTTGTTTGTAAAAATTTGGGGCAGAAACGCATGTGTTGGTGGTGTAAACTGAATGTTGATGATCTAGCACGCATGTTGTTCGAAGAAATGCCCCAAAGACACTGGTTATGGGCGAGGAAGAAGACTATCGCGATCGCAATGACCAATTCTGCGATCGTGTAAGTCTAATTCTGGATGTTCGAAAACTTGCTCATCGCGATCGCGTGAGTGCCTTTGCGATCGCGTTAGGTTCCCATCACTTTACTCTCCGCGAACGCGTGACATTGTCTGTGATTGCATGAGTTGAAATGGCTTTCCTCTCCGCGATCGCGTGACTATGTCTGCGATCGCGATTCACAAATGCCCAGTGCACAAACCAATAGCTTTGCATATTCTACTCCGAAAGCTTTCCAATTTATTTCTTTCACCTAATTGCCTCTAAATGCAATGGTAAAAGTCACATATGTTTGTTTGACATGGAAACTTTGTGTGTAGGTATTTTGAGCTAAAAGATGGATTCGGCGACTAATGAAAATGTGCAACAATATGCTGAACAAGTGGCAGCTGAGGAGTATTATGACGCTGCCACATTTTCCCCACGTAGGTGCTATAAACGCTATGACAAGCAGCTTTCCAAAAGCATGATAAGGGAAAGAGTCATACAATTGGTCGACCTGGAGGATCGATGGCCTGACTTCCATGGCAGGTTGCTTGCTAGTGGCTGGATTTGCTTTGCCGAAGAGCCCAGGCCAGCCAACTATGAGGTTGTCCGAGAATTCTATGCAAATACTGTTGAGACAGACTTCAACAATGAGTTGGATGCAACTGTCTGAGGGTGCGAAGTCTGTTTCAGTCCAGAGCGGATCAACGCCCATTACAATCTTGCCAATGTGGAAAATCAGGTGTACCAGGAGAGAGCCAAAGAGCTGGGTAGCCAATGGTTCGTCACTCACTTGCACGGTGGGCAGTTGCCTAAATGGATCAAGAGTCACACCAGGATCGAGTCTTCGAAATTCACTGCGGAGGCCAAGACTTGGCTCTCCATAATCTGTGCTCGTGTCATCCTTCAAAGAATGAAATAGAGGTAACACCTGAGAAGGCAAGGGTGATTTGTGCACTTTTAGAGGGGATGCAGGTAAATGTAGGGAAACTCATTGTTGATGAAATAGCTGAGGTGGTGGCAGAGCGGACCAAGAGCTTATTCTTTCCATCATTGATCACCCACCTATGCTATGAGGCAGGGGTACAACCCAAACCTACAGAAAATGAAAAGCCACCAGAAAAGCTTATCCATCCCCTACTAAGGTTAAGAGCAGGAGCGCCACCAAAGAAGAGACGAATTGATGTAACATCTCCCAGTTTTGGCCAGTTCACAGAAACAGAGATTAATGAAGATGCCTCTAGTACTTCCACAGCCATCATTGCACTTGAGGAGGGACCTCTTACTCTCAGGTACATCTCTCGACAGGTTTATGGTATGGACACTCAGGTACGACAGCTTGTAGCTGGTCTTCCGTCTGGACCATCCGGAGAGAGCACCTCTGCAGGCCCAGCTGGCTTAGAAAGGCTCCCCACATTGTCCGACCTCGCGAAGGAGCAATAGAGCATCAAAGCAAAGCTGGGAAAAAATTGAAAGAAGGAAACGGAAGCATAGAGAGCATGAGAGGAAGAAAAGCAAGTTCCTCAACAAGATCATGAGCACGCTGCGCAAATTCTGTGGACCCGATGAGACAGAGGATGATGACTTTGAGCTTGAGCCTCCCAGTTCCTCCAGTGGAGAGTGACACCATTCAGGGAACACCTCCTTTATCTTTGCTTTAATTGCATAATTGCATTGGGGACATTGCAATATTCTAAGTTGGGGGTGGTTCTTGGGCATTGCAATATTTTCTTAGACATTGAAGCATGAATTAGTTGTGTAGCCTTAAACTTGTGTAGATATGTATTTTGTTAGTAGCTTCTTTAATTTTTGTTACCTTTATAGTAGTTTTTATTTTCCTTTTTTTTTTTAAATAGAATCTCCTTGGGTTTTCTTCATGCTACGGTTCTTTCCCAAGGAACACTTTAGTGAACCGGGTGACTTTTCCCTACGAGAGATAGTGTGACAACCTTCTTAAGGGAATTAGTCTTGTTTTGTTAGGATGAGGCTTTTGGATTATTTGATACTAATTAAAATTAGCCTCTTGTATGTAAATCATGAATTAAGAATACCCCTCCAAAAATTTAATTTAAACGAAAAAAAAGTAAGCTGCATGGTGTAAAACAATTTTCGTGATAAAATTTTGGCTCTTTTAGTGACTCTTAGCTCACTAGTTTGATAGAATTGATCCGTCTTCATTAATTCATGTGCCATGTGTGTTAGCGACTGTTGAAATAAATCTTGTGTTTACTTCCATCATCTAGAACTTGCCCGGTTGGTGTTTCAATGCTAATGATAGTATATTTGGTTGGAGGAATGATCTTAGGCATTCTTTATTTTAATTCTAAACACCTCTTTAACATTTTCAAGCCTACCGTTGTGTAAATAATATCACTAGTACCCCTTTTTGAGCCTTTAAACCTTTCTTTGGCCAACTCATTACAAACCTTTCCTTTTTAATTCCCTCTTTTGAACCCGTCCCTCCTTGAACATTGAGAATGAGGCTAAAAGCCTAAGTTGGGGGTGATGTCAAAGTGGAGATTGGCAAGGTTATGCATTGAGTCTAAGACCACATGCCTCAAAGTGTTTATTAAAGTATTCAAGCTCCAAAAGAAAAATGAAAAACAAAATATATATATATATACATTGTGGAGCCTTGAATAAAATTGAGAGAGGTGTGTAAGGTGGTTCTTTATTGGGAACTAGGTGCTAATAAGGCTATGTGAGTTAATGAGAATCAAAGTGCAAAAGAATGAAATTTGTGAGTAGTGTTCAAGGAGGATGAAGTCACATGTACCCAGATGCTTTCCCAACCTTCCCTAAACCTACATTACAAGCTTAAAAAGTCCTTATGGGACCTCCAACTAAGCATTCTTGAATAAGCGTTGAATTAAAATAAGGGCAAGCTTATGGTATGAGGTGTTGTAACACTTGAAGTTTCTTTGTGAGAGCGAGTGTTTTTGAAAAATTTGTCCCTTGTGTTGTGTCGTAAATATATTGTTCTTTGTTGGGACTTTCTTTCTTGTGAGGGCGCATGAATTACAAAAGACCGGTGAAGTTGAGTAAAGTGAGCAATCATAGTGAACTAGTGCCTTTGAGTCACTCATTGAGGCTTATTTTTGTCACTTAATTGTTTTGGAACTCCCTTGCACATTGTTGAAGTTGATTTTCTTTAGGAGGGAGTTATTCGGAAAAGATACGCATACTTAAGCCTAATCGTTAGTATCAACCAAATCCATAAGTATGGTGTTTGAATGAGATAAGTTGGGGATAATGTGATGTGTTCATAATCGCAATGCCACTTGTATTTTAAATGATGAACCCTCATTAAAGTTGTGGTTTTGATTTGCTTGAGGACAAGCAAAAACTTTAAGTTGGGGGTGTTGATGAGTGGTGATTTTACCACTCATTTTAGCCTCTTTTGCTTAGCTTTTTGTGCCTTTTTAGTATGAAATGAGGTTGCTTATAGTGGTTACTGTGAGATTTTCAGGTACATGATGCTATGAGGTGTGTTGAATGGAATTTAAGTGTTTTTAACTGGAATTTAATGGAAAAATGACTGCTGGGCGAGAACTCTACGCGATCACAGACATCATCACGCGATCGCAGAAGACCAGACAGCAACACTATGCGATCGCAGAAGTTATCATGCGTTCGCAGAATAAAGACACCTAAACCTACATGATCCCAGGAAAGGATCACGCGATCGCAGGAAACACATACGGGAAGCAGAAAACACATACGAGAAGCTATGCGATCGCAAGAATAGATCACGCGATCGCAGGAAGCACATACGTGAAGTCATGCGATCGCACGAGTTGTTCACGCGATCGCGTAGGATTAGATCACTGCTCCACGCGATCACGAGCCAAAACACGCGATCGCGATACGTGGCATCTGGGCCAGTTCTGGGCAATTTCGGCATTTCACATATTTTTTACCCTAAATCATTTATATACTCGTCCAAGCAAACATCTTAGAGATATGATATCTTGTACAGATCTTGTACATAGTTTTTGGACATCTCTCTTGACTTTTTATCACTTTTGGAACATCTTTTACTCTTTGGCTTAGAGAGAACAAGTTTGGAGGCTAGGGTTTTGCACACACACATGGGTCTTGAAGATTAAAGCTTGTGGTTAAGGATTTCTTACCCATTTATGTTTATTTCTTCATTTCCTTGCTTTGTATTGTATATCTAAGTGTGTAGTATTTATTTCCAACACTTGAATCTTGTTTATGGGAATATTCATATTTAAAGTGTGGAATAAATACCTTGTTGTGCTTATGTATTGAATGATTTTTATATATTTATGAAGTGAGTTATTGTTACTTTAATTGTTCTTGTTCTTTACTGTTTCCAAAGGGATTAACTAACCCTAGGACTCGCCCATTAACTCCGAATTAGTATTGGGAAAGGTAATTTGGGGTTGGGAAAGATTAATTAACAAGAACTTGAGGCGTTAACCCTCACTTTATAGATTCAACCTAGGGATAGGATTGAACTACTTGTAGCCTATCGGGTGTGCTTAATCTTCTAATTGTGATTAGGGATAATTCAATTAGGAAGTCTTGTTAGTCTTCGGAAGAAGCTAATTAAGAATTATTATCCGTGGCTAATTAACACAAACTTGCTCATACTTGTAAAATCGTGAAATACATTGGATGGTTACTTGAGTGTAATTCCCGATGCATTCATACTTGTAGCCATTGATTATTTTATTTGCTTTCTAGGTTAGTTTACATTTTTGCATTTAGATATAAGCATTTTCTAAAACACAAAATCTTAAGTGTTTGGCTTAGCACGACTAGTGATAATTTTCTTGCATTTCTAATCGCCTACATATTGTTCTATGTGTGATTCGACCCCGACTCATAGTTGGGTAAATATATTGCGTACGACCGTGTCTATTGCTTTTTAACGATGAAATTGGACGTCACCACATCACCAGTCCGAGTTCGTTTACCAAAACTGTTGACCAAAGTAAACTATATCAATATTAATATCAAAACTCTTCAAAGTTTTCACATAGCTCACATATTTGAACATAAACACTTTCTAGCTTCACACCGGACTGCACATGAAAATCGAGGAAACTAAAAGCAAGGTCTCCAATGCCTCGTAAGTGTAGAAAAAAGGAGAAATACGGTGTTGACGCTTTGGGTCATCACATTCTTCACTTCTAAAATAACGTTTCATCCTCGAACGGACAAAAGAAAGAAGTACCTGAGTCAGGAAACAGATAAGGGTAACTAGTCCGCATATCAGACTCGGACTCCCAGGTCAATACCTTAGGAGGCTGACCTCTCCACTGAACACGCACTGAAGGAAAACTCTTCGACCTCAACTGTCGAACCTGCTGGTCTAGAATAGCTACCGACTCCTCCTCGTAGGACAGATCCTTGTCCAACTGGACGGTGCTAAAATCTAACATGTGGGTAGGATCGTCGTGATACCTCCGAAGCATAGACACATGAAACACTTGATGAATGACTGACAAACTAGGTGGCAAGGAAAGTCTATAAGCCACCTCTCCCACTCGATCAAGTATCTCAAATGGACCAATGTACATAGGGCTAAGCTTGCCCTTCTTCCCAAATCTCATCACGCCTTTCATAGGTGAAACACAGAGCAAAACTCGCTCTCCAACCATGGAATCTACATCTCGAACCTTGCGATTTGCATAACTCTTTTGCCGTGACTGAGCCGAACGAAGCCCGTACTGAATGATCTTGACCTTATCCTAGGCCTCCGAGACTAAATCTGTACCTAATAACCGAACCTCTCCTAGCTCAAACCATCCGACTGGAGACCGACATCGCCTACCATACAATGCCTTATAAGGCACCATTTGAATGCTGGACTGGTAGCTGTTGTTGTAGGCGAACTCTGTTAAAGGTAGAAACTAGTCCCTGGAGCCTCCAAAATCAATAACATAGGCTCAGAGCATATCCTCCAATATCTGAATAGTCCTCTCGGACAGACCGTCTATCTGAGGATGGAATGCTTTGCTCAACTGAACCTGGATGCCTAACTCTTGTTAAATTGCTCTCCAAAAGCGTGAGGTAAACTACGTACCCGATCCGAAATGATATATGTCTGCACCCCATGAAGGCGAACAATCTCTCCAATGTAGATCTCAGCTAGCCTCTCTGATGAATATGTGGTGGCAACATGAATGAAATGTGCTGACATGGTTAGCCTATGAACAATGACCCAGATAGCATCAAACTTCTTTTGGGTCACTGGAAGTCCAGTAACAAAGTCCATAGTAATCCGCTCCCACTTCCACTCGGGAAGCTCAATCCTATGAAACACACCACTAGGCCTATGATGCTCACACTTCACCTACTGACAATTCAAACACCGAGCCACATATGCAACAATGTCCTTCTTCATCCTACGCCACCAATAATACTGTCGCAAGTCCTAATACATCTTCACGGCTCCCAAGTGAATAGAATATCGAGAACTATGTGCCTCCGCTAAAATCAACTCTCGAATACCATTAACATTAGGCACACATATTTGCCCCTGCAACCTCAATACACCTTCCGTATCGGAAGTCGCCTTTGTGGCACCTCCACACTGCACAATGTCTCTTAGGACACATAAATGAGGATCATCAAACTGCCGATCACGGATGCACTCCAATAATGAAGAATGAGCGATCTTGTAAGCTAAAACTTGGCTAGGCTCAGAAATGTCCAACCTCACAAATCGGTTGGCCAAGGCCTGAATATCTAAAGCAAGCGGTCTCTGGCTGACCGAAATATAAGCAAGACTACCCATGCTGGCTGACTTCCTGCTCAATGCATCTTCCACCACATTGGCTCTCCCTGTGTGGTACAAAATAGTAGCATCATAATCCTTCAGTACCTCCAACCATCTCCATTGCCTCAAGTTCAACTCTTTCTGCTTGAACAAGTATTGCAGACTCTTGTGATCAGTGTATACCTCACACGACACACTATATAAGTAATGCCTCCAAATCTTCAAGGCATGAACAATTGTTGCCAACTCTACATCATGGACTGAGTAATTCTTCTCGTGAATCTTCAACTACCTTGAAGCATGACCCTTCCATCCTGCATCAATACTGCACCAAGACTAATGTGAGAAGTATCACAATAAACTGTATAATGCCCTGAACCTGTGGGAAAAACCAATACCGGTGCCGTAGTCAGAGCTGTCTTGATCTTCTCAAAACTCTCCTCGCACTCGTCTGACCATCTGAACTAGGCACCCTTCTGGGTTAACCTGGTCATCGGGGCTGCTATAGATGAGAACCCCTCAACAAATTGACAATAATAACCGGCTAACCCCAAGAAACTCCGAATCTCAGTAGCTGAAGCTGGTCGAGGCCAATTCTTGACTGCCTCAATCTTCCCCGGGTCTACCTAAATGCCCTCTACTAATACTACATGACCCAGAAATGTAACTGAACTCAACTAGAACTCACATTTTGAGAACTTGGCATACAACTGGATATCCTTTAGAGTCCGAAGAACCACTCTAAGGTGCTGCTCGTGCTCCTCCTGACTGCGGGAGTACACAAGAATATCATCAATGAAGACTATCACGAACAAGTCTAAATAAGGCCCGAACACTCAGTTCATCAACTCCATAAATGCTTTTGGGGCATTGGTCAACCCAAATCACAGACCAAAAACTCATAATGCCCGTACCGAGTGCGAAATGCTATCTTAGGGTATCTGACGCCCTAATCCTCAGCTGATGATAGCCCGATCTCAAATCTATCTTTGAAACTATCTTTGCACTCTGCAACTGATCAAACAAATCATCAATCCTCGGTAGTGGATACTTGTTCTTTATCGTCACCTTGTTCAACTGTCGGTAATCAATGCACATCCTCATTGACCCATCATTTTTCTTCACAAATAGAACTAGCATACCCCAAGAAGAAATACTAGGCGTGATGAAGCCCTTATCGAGCAAGTCTTGCAACTGATCCTTTAGCTCTTTTAGCTCTGGCGGGCTATACGATACGACATGATGGAAATGGGCTGCGTGCTTGGGGCCAGATCAATGCAAAAGTAAATATCCCAGTTGGGCGGCATACCTAGCAGGTTTGAAGGAAAAACATCTGGGAACTCCCGAACAATAGGAACTAAGTCAATAGATGGGACCTTTGTGCTGGAATCACGAACATATGACAAATAAGCTAAGCATCCCTTCTCGACCATGCGTCGAGCCTTAACATAAGAAATAACACTACGGGTGGCATGTTTTGGGGACCCTCTCCATTCCAATCGGGGCATGTCTGGTAAAGAAAAGGTCATGGTCTTGGCGTGACAATCCAAGATTGCATGATACGGGGACAACCAATCCATCCCTAATATAACATCAAAATCAACAATATCTAGAAGCATTAGATCAACACGGGTCTCAAGACCCTCAAATACTACTACACATGAATGATGTACTCTATCGACCAATATGGAATCACCCACTGGCATGGATACATATGTAGGAATACCCAAGGAATCACTAAGCATAGCCAAGTAAGGAGCAAAATAAGATGACACATATGAATATGTAGACCCAGGTTCAAATAGCACTAAAATATCCCTGTCACAGACCAGAATAGTACCTGTAATAACAACATCAAAAGACTCAGCCTCTGGCCTGGCTGGAAAAGCATGACAACAGGGATGGGCCCTACCTCCCTGAGCCACATCTCTAGGACGATCAACTACTGGCTGTCCTCTACCTTTGTTGGTCTGAGCTCCAACTCTATTCTCTCTACCTCCACCTATATGGCCTTTACACCCGCCTCTAGCTAGCTGGGTGGCCGATAGATCACCTGTTGCTTGAATCATGGGACGAGTGCCATGTTGCTAAAACCGAGCACCTCTCAACCTAGGGAAATATCTCCTAATATGATTTAGATCCCCACACTCATAACACCCAACTGAATACAGAAATGAGAAAACTGGGACTGATCGTGCCACCCTGAATGGCCTCCTCGAACGCTCTGAAGTGGGGGTGCACTGATAGGCTGCTGATTTAACTGATGCTGCTGGGGACCACCGCTACCTGGAATACCATGAAAAAACAAAAGAGATGACTGAAAAGGCCTTGGTGCCTGACCCTACCATATGAATCCCTACCTCCAGATGAGTTACTACTGAATCTACCAGAATGACGAGGCCTCTTGTTCGATATCTGACCACCTTTTCGTGTGAGGGCCATCTTAACTTTGTGGGCCACATTGGCTGCCTTCTGAAAGGAAATATCACTACCAACTCCCATAGCCACCTAAAGACGGATCGACTGAATCAATCTATCAATGAATCTCTGTACCCTCTCTCGCTCTGTAGGGAGTATCACAACTCCATGGCGTGCTAAGTCAACAAATCTAGTCTCATACTGTGTAACTGTCATGGATCCCTACTGGAGGCGCTCAAATTGCTTACAAAGTGCCTCCCACTGAGTGACGGGGAGAAACCTCTCCAAGAATAACTCCGCGAACTAATCCCATGTCAAAGCTGGAGACATTGCTACTCTAGATAGACAAACATCTCTCCACCAAGTCTTCGCGGACCCTATAAGACTGAAGGTGCAAAAATCGACCTCGTTGGTGTCCACTATACCCATGGTTCAGAGAATCTCACGACAATTGAATAGAAAATCCCGGGGACCCTCTGATGAAGCACCGCTAAAGGTGTTTGTGAAAAGCTTGGAGAATGGGTCAAGTCTCCCAAAAGCATCTGAAGACATAGCCGCCCAATCGATGGCCTGAGCTGTAACACCTTTCTGAACTGCCACTTCGTGCTGAACCTCTGGAACCTGAGTCCGGGGAGCTACCTACTCCAGAGTATATGTAGCAGGTGTCTGAACCCCTCTTACAGCCTAAGAAGTAGCTGGTGCTACTGGCCGCAATCCCGCTCTAGTGACATTGACCATAAAGCCTGCCAATCGAAATAGAACATCCTGAAGATCAAGGGTAAACATGACCCCTCATGGGGCCTGAGCAAGGCCCACTGGAGCTGTTAGGGCTGGAACCTCCTCATTATAATCAACATGAGGCTACACCTCTAGAACTGCTGCTTGAGGCTGAGCTCTGCCCCTACCTCAGCCTCTGGCATGGCCTTAACCTCTGCCCCTCGCAGGAGCTGCTACTGGGGGCTCGGGCTGCTATGCAGTAGAAGAAGAAGCACGTGTGTTATATCCCATTTTAATACGGGTCAAACTAGAGTATAACATATTGGCTAATCTGAAGGTTTAATTAATTAAGAGAGTCGCCACCTAATTATTTAAACGATTAATTAGGACACAAATTTTAGCTAAATAGTGCTTACAGTTAACTCTTTTTTATGGTCTATTAGCTTAAGATTATGGGTAAGGGTTCTAATTAATCCTATAGGGAAGGTTATTAAGGCATCCTATATGATCCGTTAATTACGATTAACCGACCAAACTTAGGCTAATTAAGTCAAAGCCTTTATTGCAGTAAACCTGACTTGTGGCTACATTATAAAATGACCTTTAACTATGAATTTTAAGCACTTATTTGAATAGGACAATCAATCTCCTCAGTAACCAATACCTATTAGAAAAAATAACGTTAATACTTCTTAGATGGAAAGAAAGTTTAGACTCAGCAAAATACTTTTAAATATTCTAAGTATTTCAAGGACAAGGTTTTGAGTTCGTATTACCTTACGGCAGATTTAACATTAAAAAAGGGGAGAGTTTTAATAGAAGAGACTTTGAAAATTCCTAGATTAGCTACCAAATTCTTTCATGGCAAAGCAGATATTCTAATTCTTAACTAGAGAGTGAATCTCAAATACTTAAATAGCACTAAAAAAATATTTTGTACTAGACATAATCTAAAATACTCAAAACAGAAACCAATATCAAATCACGCAAGGAAATAATAAGCTGAAAAGATCAAATATAATGAAACATAAAGGAAGAAAGATGCCATAGGCACCCCAAGCATATTTTCTTATTTTCTCGCTATCCGGTGGCTTCTAAGAATAAGAAATGTGATGAATCCATAAGCGGGGTATGGTGGCGAGCCTTGCATTAAGACTCCATATTTTGCTCCAAGTGCGTATGCAAACAGAAAAAGAAGAAAAAGAATGAGGAAGGAGACCATGCCCTTTCAAGTAACCAAGAGAATAAAAATGATATCAAGAAAACAAAGTTCACCAAAGATTAACGACAGAACTATAAGATTTTGTCAAATAATTTGTAAGCTTTGTGAAAGCAAAAAGTTTGTCATGCCAGGAAGTCACATACTATAGAAATCCAACTTATCCTCCCGAAAAAAAGTACTCAAGACAGAAAGTCTACATCTTTTCGTTAAATTCAAGATGAGGTGAGTGCTAGCTAAGTATTGTGTCCTAAAGGCATGCTATTCTAAGCGAGGGTAAACAAAATAAACTTTTTCAAAGCATACTTCTTGTTCTTTAGCAAAATTTAAACTCTTTAAGTCAACCTCCCTAGAGAAAATATAAGATCTTAACATGTATTCAAAATACTATAGCTTGTTTAGTTAGCTAATTACTAGCTTAATGGAATTATGGACCGTGATTCTAAAAAATGCTTAAATATCTAAGTGAGCTTGAGTTAAGAACTATTTACAAAATCCTCAATAGGCATTCTATTTCTTAAAGTCTGAATTTAGGATTACCAATTGAACATCTACAATAAAATGCTAATTTGCAGGTTGTTCTTAGTTAGTTTTCTAAATAAACTCACATTCGTGACTTTAATAAAGAGGGGGTCTAATCATAGTGTTTGTCATAAGGTGATATATCTTTATTGACAATGTAACAGAGAGATAGGGCATAACTCAACTCAACTTAGCCATTGATTTATGCAGCTACCAAAAAGTTTTAATATTAAGCTTTAGCTAAAAGAGTTCCATAGATTCAAAATTTTACATTGTTTAAGAAAACGCAACCATTTGCAAACTCATACAATCATGCTACTCATAAAATATGCTAAAGCCATAGATTACTCGCCACATATTCAATTAGGCATCACAGTAGTAACATTTAACTGCTAAAGCCATATATTACATTTTCTAAAGTCTAAAGTTAAATGATAAAGCACTACAAGTCATGCCCTTGCAAGTTGAAACCATGTATTATCAAGTTCCAAAGATCTTGCTTCATATATACCCAATCTTTTATTTGTTGTATCATTCTATATCATTTTATTAATATGGAAATAGTGAAACATGAATTTAGCTCAAAATATTATTTTTTAAATTGCTTAAGCCAAACAATTAGAGAAGTAAATTTAGATATACACTACGCCTAAGCAGAGAACAAACAAGTAAGTCATATAGACATGGGCTATATAAGAGTGGAGCATGGTTTTTACAACAAATGAGAAAAAGAATTTTTTTTAACACATGTTTTCTAATATGTGTAATAACAAAGTCAGGGTCCTTTACATACAACTATTAAGTATAATTTATACCAAAGCAACAAACAGAGAATAGCTACTTTAATCAAATCATCACTTTATGTTGAAACCTACTTTTATGACATCTGAATCACAAAGAGAAACTAACAACAAAACTGAAGCATAAATTCGTTCAAATTCCTGGAATCAAAACAAAGAGAAAAGGAAGATTACTGACTTTTTTGCGGGCAGCGAACCGAGGCGCGGGTCTTAGATGCACTATCCAACTTTAATTTCACGCTCGCTCCTTTCTCTCGGACAAAAATAGATTTGACTCAGTCTAGTTTTGGGGTAAAAGAGGGGGCTGAAGCTTAGAGAGGATATAAGGGCCGCTTGCCACTCCCCCTAGATGGACTCCAAATGCTGATTTTTATAGGTGAAAATCTAGGGTTCTTGGTTTGGGCGGGATTTTTATCTCTAACATTTTAAAAATGAGCCTGGGATTTTGAACGGTAAAATAGTCGTTCATCATTTAATGAGCGAGATTTGAGCAGATTTGTTTCATCTTTGTCTGAGACTTTGAGCAGATTTGTTTGAAAGATTTATGGCATTTTCTTGCAATTGAATCAACTAAGTCAAAAGGTGAGAGAAAAACTTTATGTAAAAGAGGAAAGAAAATAGAGAAGGTGGGGTAGGGATTGAAAAGGATGGAAAGGTAAGGTTAGAAGGAAATTGAACTTACGGGAGAATTTGGAAAAGAGAAGAGGAAAGAGAAAAGGTGGTGTAATGGGTTGTAAATGATGGAAAGAGATGAATGTTGATAAAAATAATATTAAAAAAATATAGATAATAACAGTAACGTAGTAGTAGTAATTATAAAAATACTAATAATAATAATAATAGTAATAATATACTAATAATAATAATAATAGTAATAATAATAGTAATAATAATAGTAATAGTAATAATAATAATAATAATAATAATAGTAAGTAGTAGCAACAAAAATAGTATTAGTATAATGAAATTATAACACTAATAGGAATAATGACAAAGATAGTAATAATTTCATGATAAAATAATAATAATAACATACCGGTCATAGTCGTGTAATAATAGTAACATTAATACTAATATCGAATTAGTATTAATACTAACAACAATGGTACTTAGCAATAGTCATAAAGTATTAATACAAGCATTAATTTCGAAGATAGTAGTAGTAGTAGTAGTAACAATAGTAATACTAACACTAATATCATATTAATATTAATACTAATAATAATAATAGTACTTAGCAGTAGTCATAATGTATTAGTACTAGTACTAATTCCAATGATAGTAGTAGTAATATTAATAATACTAGTAATAGTGATATTAGCTAAATAATAATAATAATAAGTAGGTCTAGTTTGAGCTAAAAATGGTAAAATAACTATTCTTATATTATTAATGATATTAGAAGCCTAAAGAAATAATTTGGAAGAAAGGAGGGTCAAAATTGGATGTCAACAGCTGCCCCTCTTTGACCGGAGACGATGAAAGAGTTTTCGGGCGAAGAATATTGACTTAGTAGCCAATTTTGTCCCGACCATCAAGGTTGGAATGGGACAAAGGAGACATAAAAAATTATTGTGGCCGAACTCCGGTTTCGAGTTGCCTACATATCTCGGGTTTCACGAGAATCAGACCATATGTAGTTCAAGACTGATGGTATCCTGGATTCGAATTTAATGATTGATGCAAATCCTAAAAATGCTGCCCCAATGTCGAATCATAGAGACACTGGGTACGACGATTGAAAGGAAACATTTGAAATAAGAATTTGATTATAAATTTTGAGAGTTGAGCCAAACGGAGTTCGAAGTAGATCCTTGACCTTTGTTGGAGAGTTTGGTATTCCTCTCCAACAAATTGCCCCAGTTCACTGCTAAGATATAGTTCCACGTTGCACTATATTTCCTGTAAAGATTAACAATGCTAAAAAAAAAACTCGTTAGGAAATAAGATGCAATATACCATAAGAGTAGTTTTACGAAATTAATATTTAAGCGTCAATTCATAAGAAATGCGAATTTATTGGGTAAACTTATTAAAAAAAAAGATTTATGGTGATATATTTCATGATCACAATGCCATATGAAAATTTAGCTTATGAAAATGTGTTTGGCAATGATTTATGAAAGATATGTTTTGGCAACGTTTATACAAGCGGGACCATTCAGGTTAAAATAACATTAAAAATTCTTTTGAGGAAGAATTAACTTCAATATCCTATTTGATGGCGGATAGACCCGATATATCCTATTTGAGAGCGGATAGACTCGATATATCCTATTTTATGGCGGATGGGCCTGATATATCCTATTTGAGGGCGGATAAACCCGATATGTCCTATTTGAAGGTGGACAAGCCTGACATGTCCTATTTGAAGGTGGACAAGCCTGATATGTAGTGCTTTATTTTTAATTATAAAGATTGATATGATGCAGTGCTAAGAGATTCATATGGTACATAAAACTTGATCCGATGCTAGAGTTACAATAACAATATTCAGGGAGCGATGCAAAAAGCTTGGCGCAGTAGAGAATATCCTTGGTGCAGAGAGCTTGATGCAGTGCATTTACAAGGAGCGGTGCCAATAATTTAAAAATTTACATACTAAAGTTTAATATTAGTAAATTTTGCACTCAAAGAAAACTATGAGATTGATAGCTCGGCTTGATCGCTATGTTGTACTATATTTCCTGCTGGACAAATTCATCAGTATAGTAGCTATTGAAATGCGATATGCTGTAAAATAATCTTATAAAAATGACACATTTTGGGCGTTTACTTATACAATACGGCCTAGTCGGCCAAAATGATTTGATAAAAATGTAGCTTTGTCCCAATAATAATTTTCAACAATAGTGCAGTTTATAAATATGCTTTGCAATGATTTATGATAATAGTGCATTTCTAAAATAACACTAAAAGCATGACCGTCAAGGTCAAAATAAATTAATAAAAAAACATGCGAATATGTGCTAAAGTGTCCTGTTGTTCAGGTGGACAACCTATATATCATAAAGCGTGCTTAAAAAATCCAAGTAAAGGCGGATAAGCCTAAATTTTAATGCATAAATGCCCTGTTGAAGGCGGACAAGCCTAAATGTTTAATGCATAAATGTCCTATTAAAGGAGGACAAGCCTAAATATTATAGAATCAAGTGTGCTGAAAATTCAATTAAATGCGGATAAGCCTGAATGCATAAATGTCCTATTGAAGGCGGACAAGCCTAAATATCATATTAAAGGCAAGTGTGCTTAAACTCAAATTAAGGCGGATAAACATAAATATTAATGCATAAATGTCCTATTATTAGGCGGACGACCTCATGTCCAATTAATTAGGTGGACTAACTTATGTCCTATTATCAGGCGGACAATCTTATGTCCAATTAATCCGGCAGACGACCTCTTGTCCTATTCATTAGGCGGACTATCTTATGTCCTATTGTCAGGCGGACTACCTTATGTCCTATTGTCAGGTGGACTACCTTATGTCCTATTATCAGGCGGACTACCTCATGTCCTATTATTAGACGGACTACCTGATGTCCTATTGTTAGGCGGACAACCTCATGTCCTATTAATTAGGCGGACTACCTCACGTCCTATTATCAGGCGGACAACCTTATGTCCTATTAATTAGGCGGACTACCTTATGTCCTATTATCAGGCGGACTACCTCATGTCCTATTATCAGGTGGACTACCTCATGTCCTATTATCAGGTGGACGACCTTATGTCCTATTAATAGGTGGACAAACCTAGATGCATGATGCTTGATTTGCAATTTGAAGCATTGGTACGGTGCAGAAGCTTGGTGCAATACTTGATTTGTAATTGTAAAATGCGATGAAAAGAGCTTGACATGGTTACTTCGAAGTAACATATTTGATGGTGCAATACAGAGAGCCTGGTGCAATTATTTTGTAATAGAAAATAGTGCGATGCAGATAGCTTGATGAAATGCCTTTGTATTAGTGAATAATCCTGGTGCAATGCTAACAATCGTTGGACCTTCATACCAAAGCTTTGCTATTAATAAATTCCTGCACTCAAAGAAAAAGTATAAGTTTCAAAGTTTGATTTGCATTGGCTTGGTTTCGTCTTTTGCTTTGCATGATTCTTTCAACTTCTGACTTGATGTTGAGCTTTGCGATAGCGAATAATATTGTTCAACAATAGCTAAAATATAACCCTGCATTACTCAAAGAAAATTCATTAGTATAAAAGAAAGTGGTTGCCTTGCATTGAATATCAAAGTTTGGCTTTGAATCTGCAACTTGTTGCAATGGCTCCTGAAATATGTTGTTGTGCTTGAAAAAATATGTAGCTCGAGATTTCATTTTCTGCTTTTCCAAATAATGATGATCCTTTTGCAAAATCTGCCCCGGTTTTGGCATTTAGGGTAAATAGGATTTTTATTATGATGAGACCGAACCCATAAGGCTGC
The DNA here is from genome assembly GCA_032618575.1 of Nicotiana noctiflora. Classification (NCBI taxonomy): domain Eukaryota; kingdom Viridiplantae; phylum Streptophyta; class Magnoliopsida; order Solanales; family Solanaceae; genus Nicotiana; species Nicotiana noctiflora. The sequence goes on along the minus strand of JASVEL010012062.1, from coordinate 166,426 downwards.
CTACGTATCCCCTCTTAAATGGGAATCAGGTCTGAACGTAGTTCACTACAAAAATAAGGCATGGTTACAAAATATAGAAACTTATAGAGTGATAACATCAAAATCATAATGCCAACAAGATCAAAAAATCAGTCTTGCTCTTCGTTTAGACGACGTTTCTTCTTTGGATGCCCAACCACGCTTGGTATATTGCTTGTGTTGCAGCTAATTGCATTTGAGGTATTTGTTCCAACTGGTACGTGCACTCGCAGTTTGTTAGAACCGATTAAATTCTGAATCTTATGTTTTAATGCTAGGCATTCTTCTGTATCATGACCTTGAGCGTTTGAATGATAAGCACAATACTTGGAAGGATAAAAAAATGGATGTGAAGGGTCAAATATCCTTCCTTTTCTTGGTTGCATAATTCCCGAGGCATTCAGTCTTGCGAATACACTAGAGATTGATTCAGTCAAAGGTGTGAAGTTGCGGGGCTTCCTTTTCTTTAATTTACGAGAAGCGGCTTGTGGTTGACGATATTGATGTTGAATGCTTTGTTGGCGTGGAGGCTGGAGATGCATATTGCAGGCATTAGAGATTGCATGATTTTGCAAGGGCTGGTGATCATGATGGCATTGTGGTTGATGCATAGTCATGGCAACTGAGGCATTTTCCTCCTCTTTACCTTTCAAATTTTCTGGCATCTCTGGTTGTAAAGCATGATTGATGGTGTGCATGTTAATTTTTCCTTCTTTGATGCCTCTTTCTAGGAAGTCCCCGACTCTAATCAAGTATGAGAAATTACGCACACTCGCAGTAGCCAGCTTTTCATAATATATACCATTTTGAATGTTAATGAATATTGAGATCAACTCTCTCTCGGATAGCGGAGGGTGCACCTTTGAAGCTTCAACTCTCCACCGGATTGCATAATCCTGAAAAGATTCATGTGGTATTTTCTCTATTTTGTACAGGCTATGCATGTCTAGATCGACTCCAAGGTTGAACTCATATTGCTTTACAAAATCATGAGCCATATCATCCCACGTGTGCCATTTACTAAAATCTTGTTTTGTGTACCAAACAAGTGCAGGCCCCGATAAGCTTTGGATAAATAACTTCATTCGAATGGCCTCATTGTGCCCAATACCAAGTAATCTGCTACAGTAGTCCTTTAAATGAGCAATGGGATTTCCCTTTCCATCGAAAGTATTAAGCTTTGGCACTTGGTATCCTGGTGGGAGTTCTACATCCGGCTGCAGGCATAAGTCTTCATATCTTAAACTTTGATGATTTCTTGATTGCAATTCTTTTCCACTGGCTTTCTTCAAATCACGGAGTTCTTTTTCCAAATTTTCACGGCCAATCTGTTGGGTTGATTTTTCAAGTCTCTTATACGAACATACAGCTAGTTGGTTTTGCTTGTCCTTCTCAAATGGAGTTGTGACTATAGAAAGTTCGTTATTAGGATTCATCATGACTCGATTGGGATTGCGGGTAATTGGCATTTGTGGACAGATTGCATAAGTATGAGTTGGGCAAGGAGATATTGTTAAACAAATATTTCGGTTTGACCTAGAAGTGGAGGTTGTATTTGGAAGAAGGTTAAAAGTGCTTCCGAGATTAACCATCATGTTCCTTTGCACCATATTTGCCTTGGTTCTATCATTCTGTGCTTGCAATAGTCCCATACTGGTATTGAATTCTTCAAAATAGTATGCCATTATAGCCTGTCCTTTATGCAGATTCGCTGCCAAAACAGTGTTCAATGCTAGGCAACCTTTAAAGGAAAAATAAAACTTTTCAAAATAAAAGTAAAATGTTAGCATGTTTATCATAATCAAATAAATGCATAAAATAATAGAGTGCGTAATTAGATTGATTAATTCATTATATGGTTAAGTAGGAGCCCTAAACTAGAAATGATGGCCCATGTTGCAAAATGGATGGACGAGAATGAATTGTTATCTAGAGTGCTCTAACGCTCGAATCTTGTTGACATGGAAGCGAAATAATTTTATGTTTTATAAAGGGATAACTTATGTTGAACATCAAAGCTTTAGCTCTAGCACAAGTTTTTTTTTTTCCTTGCATAACTCTAATGTTTTCAAAAATTGCCCCAATCTTTAGGAAGTTTTTGATTATTACTTCATGAGATGATATTCTGCGTGCCAAAAATCTGTCCCAGTTTCTTTCATGAAGGAAAATAATTTTTTTTTGTTAGAATGAGACTGCGTCTATATAGACTGTTTTCAAAGGGGCCACAGACGAATAATTTTGACGTTGAAGATAATATTTGGCTATTTGAATATCGACAAGCTCAAAATCAAGATATGTAATTAGGATATAAGACTTAATTGGACATGAAATGACTCTATTATTATTTAGCGTTGGCAAGTCACAAAGCTATCGAGGCCCGGAATACGGTATCAGCCATTTTTGAAACTTATGGGATAGTACCTCAACTCACATCCTAAGACGTAGAATTAACGGGTGTGTGAAGATTAATCTCGATCACCCGAAATAAGATGATGCAAACGCTTGAATTGAATATGTGAAAATATTAAAAAGAATTTGATGCTAAAAATTAACCAAACCGGCCTTCTATTTCTGGGTAGATGGTGCAAAATTGGACACCTACCTACTTGTATATGAGAATTAGTACGAATATTTAAATTCTGAGAGATATGAAGCTATGAGACAAAAATTAGAGGTGCAAGATTGTGCCAGAATTGAATAAAATTGAAAATTTATGTAAGGCATGAGTGGCGATATTTTAAAAAAATATGTAATTATATTTTTAAGAAAAGAACACGAATAAAAATCAACTCATAAAATTAGATCGGCAAAATATTCTCATATTATAAAAGATTACGCTAGTTTTTTTTTAGAATGCTATGTTGCTTAGGGAGTCAGATGCTCATTGTTGTGTAAAGAAAAATTTTAAGGCTAGTTTAAGGCACGAATATTGAGGAATTTCATGACAAACCAAGCCTATTGAAGAGCCTATAGGAAAGACGTCGTACTTTATTAAAATTAGAAGATACTCTGAGAGACTAAAGATATCTTAATTAGACTCTAAGAATTGGAGTAGACCTAAAAGAAATTTGAGCTTAAGTAAATGCACAAATGATGCTCTAGAGTCGTTAAAGAGCGCTAAACGCGGAATGATGGTGATTATTATTATTAATTCAGGAAAATGATATACAAAATAAGGAACATAAAAATATATGAACAAATAAAAGATATAAGCAAGTTGAATAGTTAATACTTCCTTTTTATGGAAAAAAAAATAACAGATAATATTAGTAAAAATAATAAAGTTAAGTAGTAAGCAAGTAGGCAAGCAAAGCAGGTGACACATTCCAAAGAGCAAATACTAGCGCGTCCTAATACGTGATAGCCTCTTTGTGCCAGAGGTAGGCCTACCGTGCATTTGAAAGATAAGTATGTGTAACGATCCGGCCCGTCGTTACAGGAATTTACCACCCCGTTACCTTGCATTTACATATATTATGCTTTTAAATCAGTATTAGAATATATCGGGTGAGTTAGGAGTGATTTGGATTGAAAATGAAACAAATAGCATGTTTGAAGAAAGCTTGAATATGAGAAGTCAACCAAGAGTTGACTATTGAGTTAGAGTGCTCGGAACCGGATTCTGATGATTCGACTAGTTCCGGGGAATCAATTATGACTTAGGGGAGCAATAGGAATTGAATTCGGAGGTCCGGTGTAGTTTTAGGCTTGAATTGGCGAAGGTTGATTTTTGGCGAAAACCGGATGGTAGGTGATATTTTGATCCGGGGGTCGGAATGGAATTCGACAATTTCTGTAGCTTCGTTATGTGATTTTGGATATGTCCGCAAATTTTCAGGTCATTCGGACATCGTTTGATCGGGTTTTGGATTGAATGTTAGTTTTGAAAGTTTTGAATAAACTTAGGCTTGAATTCATGTGTAAATGGTGATTTTGATGTTTAGTATGGTGTTTTTATGATTGGAACAAGTTCGTATCGTGTTTTGGAGTATGTTGGTGTTTTTCGCTGGGGTCCCGGGGGTCTCGGGATGAATCCGGGGGTCCAAACAGACCATTTTCGGAAAAAAATGAGAAGGCTGGTTGCTGTCATAAATGCAGCAGGTTTTTGCTCTCCGCGATTGCGGGGAGGGGGACGCGATCGCGTAGGGTTGGGGGCTAGGCCATCGCGATCGCAGGAGCACCAGTCGTGATCGCGTAGAGTTAACCGGGTGGCCATCGCGATCGCATGAGCATCTACGTGATCGCGTAGAAGAGAAATGGGGTCCAGGGAAATTTGTGCTACGCGATCGCAGGAAGGGAGACGCGATCGCGTGAAGCCGGATGTTTGAACATCGCGATCGCGTGAGGAGAGTCGCGATCGCGTGAGTCTGGATTTTTGAACATCGCGATCGCGTGAGGCGAGTCGCGATCGCGTAAGGTAAATGGGTCTGGCAGAGAATTAAATCACAGAACAGAGGGGTTACGGGTTCATTAACCCAAAACTCAATTTTGAGCCCTAGAGAGAAGAAAACTCGAGGAAATCACCGAGGAATCATCGGGTATTCGTCGGAGGTAAGATTCTTGACTCAAAAACATCATTTTATGGTAGTATTAACATCAATCTTCATGAAATTGGGTAGAAATCTTGAAGAAATGTGGCCTAAGTATTGAAAACGGGATTTTTGGATTTGGAAGGCCATTTGAACTCCGATTTCGATAAATTTTATATGCACGGACTAGTGGCGAGATGAGGGTCGCATTGGTACTAATTTCGGAATTTTCCGAGCAGTGGGCCCGGGGTCGGGTTTTACCAACTTAGTGTATTTATGCGAATTTCATGTAAATTGAAATGGGTTATGATTCTTTGACCCGTATTTGATATAATTATTGTGATTTGACTAGATTCTACGCATGAGGGAGCTAAATTCAAAGGAAAAGGCATCGCGGACGAGTCTACGACCGGCTAGAGGTGAGTAGTTTGTGTATATGGTAGCCTGAGGGTTCGAAACCCCGGCTTAGCACATTGTGACGCTAGTAGCAGGGCGTGGCTCACACACCGTGGTAGGTGCGGGATTGATTGTGACTGGGGATTGAGACTTGGTCTATCCCGGGAATGAATAATATGTTGTTAGTGTTGGAAATACACTGTATTTGATATATTTGTGGGCTGTAAGCGTTGTTTGGGGCCTTGTGCCGATCAGTAGCGTCCTTAGAGGACAATATTTATGTGATAGCTATAATTGCTTAAATCACCGATCTCAGTCCTGGAAATTGAAATCACACTTTTGAAATGCTAAGCCACCGGCTTTTACAAATTTAATAAAGTTAAAGTATTTTTCATAAATTATGAACTGGAAACTGGAAGTAAGAAAAATGAACTGTTTTGTGACTTAATTGCTTATTGTGGACTGAGCATGGGATCGGGCTGCACGCCGCAGTGGTTGATATGAGGATCGGGCTGCACGCCGCAGCAGTATTGCGCTTGGGCTGTAGGAGCCCCTCCGAAGTCTGTACACACCCCCAGTGAGCGCCGTCGACGTTAAATTGGATCGGGCTACACGCCGTAGCGGTTATGTGCATTGCATTGCATCCGTATTTGTTGAATTACTCTGTGGTAGCTGTATTGTATTGTTGTTGCTAGTTCGTAGGAGAATCGGACTGTAGTGTAGCTTCATATTGTGGTATTTTGTGGATTTCTTACTGTCAGCTACTTATATATATTTGTTACTCACTGAGTACTTAGTACTCACCCCTACTCCCTGCACCTTTTGTGTGCAGACTCAGGTACTCAGGAGCAGTAGACAGGAGATTCCAGCGTTTGCAGTGTCATTTCGAGTTGCTGAGGTAGCTGCCTACGTTCGCAGAACCTAGATTCTCCACTCCTTTCCGGTTGTTACTTGTATTTTGTATTCAGACTTGAGTATTTCTATACAGTACTCTCTATTCCTGTTGGTTTTTGTTAGAGGCTCGAGACTTGTAACTCCGGATCTTTGGGAGTGTCAGTATTTTGTTCACTTTTATTATTATTGGAGTTCTTAAACTCATATATTCTTCTTGGGATGTCCATTTGGGACCGATATCGTTGTGATAATTGAATTGTTGGTCTGGCTGGCCTAGCTTAATTGTTGGGCGCCATCACGACCAGGATTTGGGTCGTGACAAGTTGGTATCAGAGCCTAGGTTATTAGGACTCACGAGTCATGAGCCGGTTTAGTAGGCTTTCGCGGATCGGTACGTAGATGTCCGTATCTATCCTCGGAGGGCTACAGAAACTTTTGGAAAAACCTCATTTTCTTTGATTCATATCGTGCGATCTGTGTTATCATGAAATTAAAATTTTCCATATTCTATTCTCTCGCAGATGGCGAGAACACAAGCTAACGGACGTGGCGGACGACCACCATTAGCACCTAGAGGCCGTGGTCGTGGTAGAGGTAGGGCAGCAGCACCAGCACCTGCTGATCCACCAGCTGACCAGACTCAGGGTCAGATTACTGCACCAGTGGCCCAAACTCAGGACCAGATTCCAGCGGCAAACGCTCCGGCAACTCAGGTTCAGGCACCGGCAGTGCCCATTGTGATACCAGGTCTTTAGGAGACCTTGGCTCAGATCTTATCAGTATGCACAGGCTTGGCTCAGGCAGTTGCAGCTACTGCTGCAGTATCTTCTTCACAGGCAGGGGGAGGGAATCAGACCCCCGTGGCTCACACATTCAGCCAGTTGCGCCCGTTGCACCAGCTCCTGCTTATATGGTTCCAGTTATGCCCGACGATGAGCAGCGTCGTTTGGAGAGATTTGAGAGGCTACAGCCTCCGACATTCATTGGTGCGGAGGGCGAGGACGCCTAGGGTTTTCTTGACAGATGTCAGCGCATGCTTCGCACTGCGGGTATTCTAGAGTCCGGCGGTGTTTCATTCACCACTTTTCGGTTTACAGGTGCAGCATTCCAGTGGTGGGAGGATTTTGAGAGGCGTAGGCCCGCTGGGGCAGTGCCCCTCACTTGGCAGCAGTTCTCCACGGTATTCTTGGAGAAGTACATGCCTCAGTCTCAGAGAGAGGAGCTGCGACGTCAGTTCGAGTGGTTGAAGCAGGGAGAGATGACGGTTAATCAGTACGAGATGAGATTCACACAGGTTGGCCCGTCATGCCATGTGGATGGTTCCTACGGACAGAGAGAGGATTCGGAGATTTATTGATGGCCTTATTTATCCCATCCGCATATTGATGACCGGGGAGAGAGTTTCGGCGCAGTTACCTTTGAGGAGGTGGTTGATGCTGCCCGTCACATTGAGACGGATCGCCGCGAGAGCGGGAGGAGAGAGAGGCTAAGAAGCCTCGTGGTACCGGCAGTTACAGTGGTGCTCCGTCTATGGGCCAATTTCAGCATAGCAGAGGTCGCTCTTTCGGGTCTCATCAGTCTGGACGTGCGAGTCCGGTGGGGTTTCATCGGATCGTGGTCGGCGGGGCCATCGGGGTTATCGGGGTCGGCAGAACCGTTAGCGAGTCGACCGCACCGAGTGCTCTTCCGGCTCGAGCTGCTGCTCCTCGTTTCCTCGGCACGGGGTTCATCCGTAGCGAGGGTTCCTCGGCAGCCCTTTCTTCCATCTTCGGGCCGTTGTTTTGAGTGCGGTGATTTGGGCCACATCGGGAGAGAGTGTCCTCGGTGGCTTCGTAAGCGGTCTCGGCGAGAGGGATCATCCCTCGTCTTTACTCCTGTTTCTTCGGCGCCGGCACAGTCGGCTAAGACCGGTGGCCGGGTATCCGGAGGTCGCCCTAGGGGTGAGGATCGTATTGGTGGAGGCCGGGCTCGTTTCTATGCTCTTCCGGATAGGAAGGATGCTAGTGCTTCGGATGCGGTCATTTCAGGTATTATCTCAGGTCTGCCACGGGGATGCTTCTGTCTTATTTGATCCCGGATCCACCTATTCTTATGTCTCTACTTATTTTGCACATCATTTGGGTATGACCCGTGGTATTCTTGCTTTGCCCGTACATGTGTCTACCCCGGTGGGGGATACTGTTGTTGTGGATCAGGTATATCGATCCTGTCTTATTACTATTGGGGGGACTGGAGACCCGAGTTGATCTATTACTACCGGGCATGGTAGATTTCGATGTAATTCTAGGCATGGATTGGCTATCTCCTTACCATGCGATTCTGGATTGTCATGCCAAGACAGTCACACTAGCTATTCCAGGTAATCCAAGGATCGAGTGGCGTGGCTTGACTGATTATGTGTCCGACAGGGTGATTTCTTATATAAAGGCCCAACGAATGATTGGCAATGGTTGTTTATCTTATTTGGCCTTCATTAGAAGTGTTGAGGCCGAGACACCCAGTCTTGATTCGGTCCCCATTGTGAGGGAGTTTTCGGATATATTTCCAACAGACCTACCAGGCATGCCGCCTGACAGAGATATTAACTTTGGTATTGACTTGGTGCCGGGCACTCAGCCTATTTCTATTCCTTCCTATCGCATGGCACCAGCAAAGTTAAAAGAATTGAAAGAACAACTTCAGGAACTCTTAGATAAGGGTTTCATTCGTCCGAATGTGTCACCTTGGGGTGCACCGGTGTTGTTCGTGAAGAAGAAAGATGGCACAATGAGAATGTGCATTGATTACGGGCAGCTGAACAAGGTAACAGTGAAGAATAAGTACCCATTGCCTCGTATTGAGGACCTATTTGATCAGCTCTAGGGAGCTAGTGTATTTTCTAAGATTGACCTTCGATCGGGCTATCATCAGTTGAAGATCAGGGACTCAGATATTATGAAGACAGCGTTCAGGACGCGATATGGGCACTACGAGTTCCTGGTGATGTCATTCGGGTTGACTAATGCCCCAGCTGCATTCATGCACTTGATGAATAGTGTATTTCAGCCGTACCTTGATTCTTTTGTGATTGTGTTTATTGATGATATTCTGGTATATTCACGCAGCCAGGAGGAGCATGCACAGCATTTGAGAGTGGCATTGCAGAGGTTGAGGGAAGAGAAGCTTTATGCAAAATTCACTAAGTGTGAGTTCCGGCTTGATACTGTGGGTTTTCTGGGACATATAGTGTCCAGTGATGGTATTCGGGTTGATCCACAGAAGGTCGAGGCAGTGCAGAATTGGCCCAGGCCTTCCTCAGCTACAGAGATTCGGAGTTTTCTCGGCTTGGCAGGTTATTATCGTCGGTTTGTTCAGGATTTCTCATCTATTGCTTCACCGTTGACTAAACTGACACAGAAGAATGCTCCATTTGTGTGGTCTGATGAATGTGAGGAGAGCTTTCAGAAGCTCAAGGAGGCTTTGACCACGGCTCCAGTACTTGTGTTACCATCGGCCTCGGGGTCATATACGGTGTATTGTGATGCTTCCAGAGTTGGACTCGGTTGTGTGTTGATGCAGGAGGGTAGAGTTATTGCATATGCTTCTCGTCAGCTAAAGCCCCACGAGAAGAACTACCCTGTTCATGATTTGGAGTTAGCTGCTATTGTTCATGCCTTGAAGATTTGGAAGCATTACCTATATGGTGTATCTTGTGATGTATATATAGACCACCGCAGCCTTCAGCATTTGTTTAAGCAGAAAGATCTAAATTTGAGGCAGCGGAGATGGCTTGAGTTGCTTAAAGACTATGATATTACTATTTTGTATCATCCCGGGAAAGCCAATGTAGTGGCTGATGCATTGAGCCGGAATGCTATTAGTATGGGTAGTTTGGCGTATATTCCAGTTGGGGAGAGACCCCTAGCAGTTGATGTTCAGGCATTAGCTAATAAGATGGTGAGGCTGGATATTTCTGAGCCCAGTCGGGTGATGGCTTGTGTAGTAGCTCGTTATTCTTTATATAATCGTATCCGAGAGCGCCAGTACTATGATCCACACTTACTTGTCCTTAAGGACAGAGTTCAACATGATGATACCAGAGATGTCACTATTGATAGTGATGGTGTATTGCTGATGTAGGGCCGGATATGCGTGCCCAATATTGATGGCCTTCATGAGTTGATATTGGAGGAGGCCCATAGCTCGCGGTATTCTATTCATCCAGGAGCCGCGAAGATGTATCAGGGATTTGAAGCAGCATTACTGGTGGAGAAAGATGAAGAAAGATATTGTGAGCCTTGTGGCTCGGTGTCTAAACTGTCAACAGGTCAAGTATGAGCATCAGAGACCTGGTGGGGTATTCCAGCGTATTGATATTCCTGAGTGGAAGTGGGAAAGAATAACTATGGACTTTGTTAGTGGACTCCCTCGGACGGCGAGGAAGTTTGATTCAGTTTGGGTGGTGGTGGATAGGTTGACCAAGTCAGCTCACTTCATCCCAGTGTGTACTACCTATACCTCAGAGCGGTTGGCAGAGATATTCATCCGTGAGATAGTGAGATTGCATGGAGTTCCCATTTCTATTATATCAGACAGAGGTACCCAGTTCACTTCTCAGTTCTGGAGGACATTTCAGCGAGAGTTGGGTTCACAGGTAGAGTTGAGCACAGCATTTCATCCACAGACGGATGGACAGTCTGAGCGTACTATTCAGATATTGGAGGACATGTTGCGTGCTTGTGTCATTGATTTCGGTGGTTCGTGGGCTGATTATTTGCCTTTGGCGGAGTTTGCTTATAATAATAGCTATCAGTCCAGCATTCAGATGGCACCGTATGAAGCTTTATATGGGAGGCGGTGTAGGTCTCCAGTTGGTTGGTTCGAGCCCGGCGAGGCTAGGTTGTTGGGGACAGAGTTAGTCCAAGATGCCTTAGACAAGGTGAAGGTAATTCAGGAGAGACTTCGCACAGCTCAGTCGCGTCAGAAGAGTTATGCGGACCGGAAGGTCCGAGATGTGTCTTATTCAGTAGGTGAGAAGGTGTTGTTGAAGGTTTCGCCTATGAAGGGTGTTATGAGGTTTGGAAAGAAAGGGAAGTTGAGCCCAAGGTTTATTGGACCTTTTGAGGTGCTTAGGAAAGTTGGGGAGGTGGCTTATATGCTTGCTTTGCCACCCGGTTTGTCGGGAGTTCACCCGGTGTTCCATGTATCTATGCTCCGGAAGTATGTCGGAGACCCGTCTCATGTGTTGGACTTCGGCACGATACAGCTAGATGAGGATTTGACTTATGATGTGGAACCAGTAGCCATTTTGGGTCGACAGGTTCGTAAGCTGAGATCTAAGAACATAGCTTCAGTAAAAGTGCGGTGGAGAGGTCGTCCCGTGGAGGAAGCAACTTGGGAGACCGAGCAGGAAATGCGGAGCAGATATCCACACTTGTTTGATGCTCCAGGTATGTTTCTCAACCCACTCGCGGACGAGCGTTTGTTTAAGTTGGGGAGAATGTAACGACCCGGCCCGTCGTTACAGGAATTTACCACCCCGTTACCTTGCATTTACATATATTATGCTTTTAAATCGGTATTAGAATATATCGGGTGAGTTAGGAGTGATTTGGATTGAAAATGAAACAAATAGCATGTTTGAAGAAAGCTTGAATATGAGAAGTCAATCAAGAGTTGACTATTGAGTTAGAGTGCTCGGAACCGGATTCTGATGATTCGACTAGTTCCGGGGGATCAATTATGACTTAGGAGAGCAATCAGAATTGAATTCGGAGGTCCGGTGTAGTTTTAGGCTTGAATTGGCAAAGGTTAATTTTTGGCGAAAACCGGATGGTAGGTGATATTTTGATCCGGGGGTCGGAATGGAATTCCGACAATTTTTGTAGCTTCGTTATGTGATTTTGGATATGTACGCAAATTTTCAGGTCATTCGGACATCGTTTGATCGGGTTTTGGATTGAATGTTAGTTTTGAAAGTTTTGAATAAACTTAGGCTTGAATTCGTGTGTAAATGGTGATTTTAATATTTGGTATGGTGTTTTTATGATTGGAACAAGTTCGTATCGTGTTTTGGAGTATGTTGGTGGTTTTCGTTGGGGTCCCGGGGTCTCGGGATGAATCCGGGGGTCCAAACGGACCATTTTTGGAAACAAATAAGAAGGTTGGTTGCTGTCATAAATGCAGCAGGTTTTTGCTCTCCGCGATCGCGGGGAGGGGGACGCGATCGCGTAAGGTCAAGAGCTGAAGCAACGTGATCGCAGGGGCACGGACGCGATCGCGTAGAGTTAACCGGGTGGCCATCGCGATCGCATGAGCATCTACGCGATCGCGTAGAAGAGAAATGGGGTCCAGGGGAAATTTGTGCTACGCGATCGCATGAAGGGAGACGCGATCGCGTGAAGCCGGATGTTTGAACATCGCGATCGCGTGAGGAGAGTCGCGATCGCGTGAGTCTGGATTTTTGAACATCGCGATCGCGTGAGGCGAGTCGCGATCGAGTAAGGTAAATGGGTCTGGCAGAGAATTAAATCACAGAATAGAGGGGTTACGGGTTCATTAACCCAAAACTCAATTTTGAGCCCTAGAGAGAAGAAAACTCGAGGAAATCACTGAGGAATCATCGGGTATTCGTCGTAGGTAAGATTCTTGACTCAAAAACATCATTTTATGGTAGTATTAACATCAATCTTCATGAAATTGGGTAGAAATCTTGAAGAAATGTGGCCTAAGTATTGAAAACGGGATTTTTGGATTTGGAAGGCCATTTGAACTCTGATTTCGATAAATTTTATATGCACGGACTCGTGGCGAGATGAGGGTTGCGTTGGTACTAATTTCAGAATTTTCCGAGCAGTGGGCTCGGGGTCGGGTTTTACCAACTTAGTGTATTTATGCGAATTTCATGTAAATTGAAATGGGTTATGATTCTTTGACCCGTATTTGATATAATTATTGTGATTTGACTAGATTCTACGTACGAGGGAGCTAAATTCAAAGGAAAAGGCATCGCGGATGAGTCTACGACCGGCTAGAGGTGAGTAGTTTGTGTATATGGTAGCCTGAGGGTTCGAAACCCCGGCTTAGCACATTGTGACGCTAGTAGGGCGTGGCTCGCACACCGTGGTAGGTGCGGGATTGATTGTGATTGGGGATTGAGACTTGGTCCATCCCGGAATGAATAATATGTTATTAGTGTTGGAAATACACTGTATTTGATATAATTGTGGGATGTAAGCCTTGTTTGGGGCCTTGTGCCGATCCGTAGCGTCCTTAGAGGACAATATTTATGTGATAGCTATAATTGCTTAAATCACTGATCTCAGTCCTGGAAATTGAAATCACACTTTTGAAATGCTAAGCCACTAGCTTTTACAAATTTAATAAAGTTAAAGCATTTTTCATAAATTATGAACTGGAAACTGGAAGTAAGAAAAATGAACTGTTTTTGTGACTTATTTGCTTATTGTGGATTGAGTATGGGATCGGGCTGCACGCCGCAGTGGTTGATATGAGGATCGGGCTGCACGCCGCAGCAGAGTATTGCGCTTGGGCTGTAGGAGCCCCTCCGGAGTCTGTACACACCCCCAATGAGCGCCGTCGACGTTAAATTGGATCGGGCTACACGCCGTAGCGGTTATGTGCATTGCATTGCATCCGTATTTGTTGAATTACTCTGTGGTAGCTGTATTGTATTGTTGTTGCTAGTTCGTAGGAGAATCGGACTGTAGTGTAGCTTCATATTGTGGTATTTTGTGGATTTCTTACTCTCAGCTACTTATATATATTTGTTACTCACTGAGTACTTAGTACTCACCCCTACTCCCTACACCTTTTGTGTGCAGACTCAGGTACTCAGGAGCAGTAGACAGGCGATTCCAGCGTTTGCAGTGTCATTTCGAGTTGCTGAGGTAGCTGCCTACATTCGCAGAACCTAGTTTCTCCACTCCTTTCCAGTTGTTACTTGTATTTTGTATTCAGACTTGAGTATTTCTATACAGTACTCTCTATTCCTGTTGGTTTTTGTTAGAGGCTCTAGACTTGTGACTCCGGATCTTTGGGAGTGTCAGTATTTTGTTCACTTTTATTATTACTGGAGTTCTTAAACTCATATATTCTTCTTGGGATGTCCATTTGGGACTGATATCGTTGTGATAATTGAATTGTTGGTCTGGCTGGCCTAGCTTAATTGTTGGGCGCCATCACGACCGGATTTGGGTCGTGACAGTATGCCATTATGTATCATCTCATTTCTATAAATTAATTAACTAATTCTATTTTTCTTAAAAGCATAATAAATAGTAAAATATGTCTGCTTAAACATATATATATATATATATTTTAAAAGAGGGCGTATTTTCATTAAAAGAATAAAATATATTTATTATATTTAATTAAGAAAGTAATTTTATTTTCAAAAGCAAAAAGAAGTAGATGAATCGCTTAGGCCATTTATTTATTTTCACGTAAAGAAAATCAAAGAAAGTTCAATAAAAGATATTTTTGTCATTTATAAACTTCTTGTTGTTCCGCAAGATTATATTATTTGAAAATATTACACATATTATAAAAAAGATAGCCATGCTCCTTTAACTAGGATTTAATTAATTTAAAGTAAATAATCTACATAATCGGCATGTTTACCCTTCAAATAATGCACATAAATATGATAAGTGTCACTTGGGGTTGAAAACCCACTTGGACATTTAGGTAAGGTTAACAAATGGATTTAATACACCCCGGGTATTAGATCACCTAAGGTTAAAAATGATGCATGCTCTTAAAAGGGTTTTGGTTTAGCTCTATCTTATGCTGACTAAGATTGGGTTTTCTAGACTGGTTTGCTCCCAAATGGACAACTTGAGAGTGAAAAGTCCGTGACTGTTGACTGCACCGCTGATCGACTTACTCACGAATTTTTCCCTAAAATGTGTTTTGAGTAGTGCACGGCTGCAAACCGCATAACCGCTAGGTGTGTGCTTTGTGTGAATTTTCCAGAAGTGGAGGAAGTGAAACGGAATAACAAATTATATAAAGTAATAAGAATAGATTAACAATCATATACAGCAGTTTATCATACAACGACATTTCATATAAGCATCATAAACTATTAAAAATATACAAATTAATTTTTATTATTAACCTAAGTTTGTTGTGGTTTAGAACCTAGAATCCCCAGCAGAGTCGCCATGCTGTTATATCCCATTTTAATACGGGTCAAACTAGAGTATAACATATTGGCTAATCTGAAGGTTTAATTAATTAAGAGAATCACCACCTAATTATTTAAACGGTGAATTAGGACACCAATTTTAGCTAAATTGTGCTTGCAATTAACTCTTTTTTATGGTCTACTTAGCTTAAGATTATGGGTAAGGGTTCTAATTAATCCTATAGGGAAGGTTATTAAGGCATCCTATATGATCCATTAATTACGGTTAACCGGCCAAACTTAGGCTAATTAAGTCAAAGCATTTATTGCAGTAAACCTGACTTGTGGCTACATTATAAAATGACCTTTAACTATGAATTTTAAGCACTTATTTGAATAGGACAATGAATCTCCTCAGTAACCAATACCTATTAGAAAAAATGACGTTAATACTTCTTAGATGGAAAGAAAGTTTAGACTCAGCAAAATACTTTTAAATATTCTAAGTGTTTCGAAGACAAGGTTTTGAGTTCGTATTACATTACGGCAGATTTAACATAAAAAAAGGGGAGAGTTTTAATAGAAGAGACTTTGAAAATTCCTAGATTAGCTACCAAATTCTTTCATGGCAAAGCAGATATTCTAATTCTTAACTGGAGAGTGACTCTCAAATACTTAAATAGCACTAAAAAAATATTTTGTACTAGACATAATCTAAAATACTCAAAACAGAAACAAATATCAAATCACGCAAGGAAATAATAAGCTGAAAAGATCAAATATAATGAAACATAAAGGAAGAAAGATGCCATAGGCACCCCAAGCATATTTTCTTATTTTCTCGCTATCCGGTGGCTTCTAAGAATAAGAAATGTGATGAATCCATAAGCGGGGTATGGTGGCGAGCCTTGCATTAAGACTCCATATTTTGCTCCAAGTGCATATGCAAACAGAAAAAGAAGAAAAAGAATGAGGAAGGAGACCATGCCCTTTCAAGTAACCATGAGAATAAAAATGATATCAAGAAAACAAAGTTCACCAAAGATTAACGACAGAACTATAAGATTTTGTCAAATAATTTGTAAGCTTTGTGAAAGCAAAAAGTTTGTCATGCCAGGAAGTCACATACTATAGAAATCCAACTTATCCTCCCGAAAAAAGTACTCAAGACAGAAAGTCTACATCTTTTCGTTAAATTCAAGATGAGGTGAGTGCTAGCTAAGTATTGTGTCCTAAAGGCATGCTATTCTAAGCGAGGGCGAACAAAATAAACCTTTTCAGAGCATACTTCTTGTTCTTTAGCAAAATTTAAACTCTTTAAGTCAACCTCCCTAGAGAAAATATAAGATCTTAACATGTATTCAAAATACTATAGCTTGTTTAGTTAGCCAATTACTAGCTTAATGGAATTATGGACCGTGATTCTAAAAAATGCTTAAATATCTAAGTGAGTTTGAGATAAGAACTATTTACAAAATCCTCAATAGGCATTCTATTTCTTAAAGTCTGAATTTAGGATTACCATTTGAACATCTACAATAAAATGCTAATTTGCAGGTTGTTCTTAGTTAGTTTTCTAAGTAAACTCACATTCGTGACTTTAATAAAGAGGGGGTCTAATCATAGTGTTTGTCATAAGGTGATATATCTTTATTGACAATGTAACAGAGAGATAGGGTATAACTCAACTCAACTTAGCCATTGGTTTATGCAGCTACCATAAAGTTTTAATATTAAGCTTTAGCTAAAAGAGTTCCATAGATTCAAAATTATACATTGTTTAAGAAAACGCAACCATTTGCAAACTCATACAATCATGTTACTCATAAAATATGTTAAAGCCATAGATTACTCACCACATCTTCAATTAGGCATCACAGTAGTAACATTTGACTGCTAAAGTCATATATTACATTTTCTAAAGTCTAAAGTTAAATGATAAAGCACTACAAGTCATGCCCTTGCAAGTTGAAACCATGTATTATCAAGTTCCAAAGATCTTGCTTCATATATACCCAATCTTTTATTTGTTGTATCATTCTATATCATTTTATTAATATGGAAATAGTGAAACAGGAATTTAGCACAAAATATTATTTTTTAAATTGCTTAATCCAAACAATTAGAGAAGTAAATTTAAATATACACTACGCCTAAGCAGAGAACAAACAAGTAAGTCATATAGACATGGGCTATATAAGAGTGGAGCATGGTTTTTACAACAAATGAGAAAAAGAATTTTTTTTAACACATGTTTTCTAATATGTGTAATAACAAAGTCAGGGTCCTTTACATACAACTATTAAGTATAATTTATACCAAAGCAACAAACAGAGAATAGCTACTTTAATCAAATCATCACTTTATGTTGAAACCTACTTTTATGACATCTGAATCACAAAGAGAAACTAACAACAAAACTGAAGCATAAATTCGTTCAAATTCCTGGAATCAAAACAAAGAGAAAAGGAAGATTACTGACTTTTTTGCGGGCAGCGAACCGAGGCGCGGGTCTTAGATGCACTATCCAACTTTAATTTCACGCTCGCTCCTTTCTCTCGGACAAAAGCAGATTTGACTCAATCTAGTTTTGGGGTAAAAGAGGGGCCTGAAGCTTAGAGAGGCTACAAGGGCCGCTTGCCACTCCCCCTAGATGGACTCCAAATGCTGATTTTTATAGGTGAAAATCTAGGGTTCTTGGTTTGGGCGGGATTTTTATCTCTAACATTTTAAAAATGAGCCTGGGATTTTGAACGGTAAAATAGTCGTTCATCATTTAATGAGCGAGATTTGAGCAGATTTGTTTCATTTTTGTCTGAGGCTTTGAGCAGATTTGTTTGAAAGATTTATGGCATTTTCTTGCAATTGAATCAACTAAGTCAAAAGGTGAGAGAAAAACTTTATGTAAAAGAGGAAAGAAAATAGAGAAGGTGGGGTAGGGATTGAAAAGGATGGAAAGGTAAGGTTAGAAGGAAATTGAACTTACGGGAGAATTTGGAAAAGAGAAGAGGAAAGAGAAAAGGTGTTGTAATGGGTTGTAAATGATGGAAAGAGATGGATGTTGATAAAAATAATATTAAAAAAATATAGATAATAATAGTAACGTAGTAGTAGTAATTATAAAAATAATAATAATAATAATAATAATAATAATAATAGTAATAATAATAGTAATAATAATAGTAATAATAATAATAATAATAATAATAATAATAATAATAATAATAATAATAATAATAATAATAATAATAGTAAGTAGTAGCAACAAAAATAGTATTAGTATAATGAAATTATAACACTAATAGGAATAATGACAAAGATAGTAATAATTTCATGATAAAATAATAATAATAACATACCGGTCATAGTCGTGTAATAGTAGTAACATTAATACTAATATCGAATTAGTATTAATACTAACAGCAATGGTACTTAGCAATAGTCATAAAGTATTAATACAAGCATTAATTTCGAAGATAGTTGTAGTGGTGGTAGCAGTAGTAATACTACTAGTAATAGTGATACTAGGAAAATAATAGTAATTAGGTCTAGTTTGTGTTAAAAATGACAAAATAATTATTCTAACATAATTCCAATGATAGTAGTAGTAATATTAATAATACTAGTAATAGTGATATTAGCTAAATAATAATAATAAGTAGGTCTAGTTTGAGCTAAAAATGGTAAAATAACTATTCTTATATTATTAATGATATTAGAAGCCTAAAGAAATAATTTGGAAGAAATGAGGATCAAAATTGGATGTCAACTACGTGTTCTCGCCATCTGTGAAATAACAGAGTGGAATGACAATAAGTACTTGAGAAATAGAATCGCACAACAAGAAAGAACAAAAGTTAAAATTTTCCTAGCTCTGTAGCCTCTAGGGGATAAAATACAAACTTCTCCGTATCGCTCCCTCAGACTCTACCTAGTTTGTCCGTGTGTAGCAAGACCTATCCAACCTAGAGCTCTGATACCAACTTGTCACGACCCGAATTTCCCACCATCAGGAGTTATGATGGCGACTACTAACGAAGCTAGGCCAGCAAAACATAAATATTTTCTGATAAATCTCAACAATATAATAAATGAAAATCAACAAAGCGGTGCAGAAGACTTTAAAATTAAATAAATAAAACAATAAATTTGTGGAAGTATGAAACATGTCTCTACCCAAAATTTGGTGTCACTACTCACGAACTTGTAAGATTTATTTAATACAACCATCTAAAAGAGAGTATAACAGTCTGTCTTAATATAAACCTAACAAACTGAATAAAATAGAAGAGACTCTAGGGCCGCGGACATCTGCGAGGCTACCTTAAGAATCTTTGGACTGAAGGTTTGCTCATAGTCTAGAATTGCTACGGTCTGAAAGCTGCATCCTGATCTGTGCAAACGAAATGCACAGAGTGTAGCATCGACACAACTGAACCCTTGTGCTGGTAAGTGCCCGATTTAACCCCGGCGAGGTAGTGACGAGGCTAGACAATACCTACCATAAATAACCTGTACAAATATGTGCACAATAACAGGATAATATACCAATTTAAGCAGCAAAAAGGGGAGGGACATGCTGGGGGAAATACTACAGTCAAAGTAGAAATTATCCGTAAAGGAGTGAAACTGAACAATAACACTGATAAAGAAACTACATGAAGTCTCTATGTACAAACACAATACAGCCAGTCTATACTCTATTGCGGCGTGTAACCCCATCCTCAATAGATATCACCGTTGCGTCTTGCAACCTAATCCTCAACAATCAATACCTTTGCAGTGCGCAACCCAATCCTCAATATTTTTCAATATTCAATACCGTTGCAGCGTGCAACCCGATGCTCAACATTTAATATCATGAATTCACCCAAACAATGACCACAACTCAAGTGCGAGGGGAGTAACAACAATCAATAGAAAATCTCGGCAATGGACTATAATTATCAATTCAAACATCCTGGCAAGGGAGAATACAATAAATACATATGTCCCGGCAAGGGACTGATCGCTACGCGATCCATTTTTAATCACTTATGCCTCGTGTACAATTTCTAGTCCGAGCCAATGCTCTAAAAGCCAAAACCAATCACAAACACTTACTCAAATTTTCACTTTATATTATTCTCATCAACCCAAACAAGAAATATATACCATTAACTCCAAATTCAACACATATAAGACCCACAGTCATGCTAGATGTCACGCCCCAAATCGAGGGACATGACCGGCGCCCGATCGGGTAGCCCCAGTCAAACGGACCTGGGTGCCTTTCCTATCCCACATATTTCCCCTGTATTTGTCATTACTTATCAACCAAAGGATTAACCATTTTATATCTGAAAATACTCTTTTTCAAAGCATACACAACACGCTTAATTACTTAACAAGTTTACAATTTACAATGCCCGGCATATATTTACATAAGTCCATAATCCCACATTTACTGTCTATGGAGCTTCTAAGATATGAAAGGATAATACAGTCAAGGCTCCAGCTTCACCTTGCACAAAACCAAAATAAGACTCCAAAATAGAAGTGGCATGAGCCACGTAGTGCCCCGAGAGGAAAGTGGCTTACAAAAATGGCTAGTGGAAGATGAAGGAGTGCTACTGCCGATGAACTGAAGTACCTGCTACGGATCCACCTACAATCATAACACGAATGTAGCGCCCCCAGCAAAAGGGACGTCAGTACACTAGAATTGTACTAGTATGTATGAACAAGCTTGTCCCAAGTAAACTCAAGCCATAGACAAGTAAGTCACGGTAATAGAAACAACCAACAAATATGTAAAGAAATAACAAGACAATCCAAACATGTTTTCAACACTTAACTTTGTTTCAAGTAGTCCTCAACCCATATACAAGTACAAAACAACAATACGAGCAACAACCAAACACACATGGAAGGCACAATCAAGCCAAACAAAGGGACAATCAGTGCCCCACAGGTTACAAACTCTCATGTAGTATCCTTTCACAATGCCTCATCAAGGATTTCACAATTGGTACACATATTGATTTCAATGGCGATTTCGATCGCTTTCCACCCTTATTACCTCGTCCACCCTTATTACCTCAGTCACCCTTATCACCCTAACCCATAATATATCAATTTGTGTTGCGGCGCACAACCTGATCCCACTGTACAATTTCAAATCACAACAACAACCAAGAACACATCACAAAGATTACAACAATGACAATAAGCAATTCACAATTGTTTCATGTTTCCACAATACTTTTCATGCGACTACCACAATAATGTTACAAGTGTTTCCATAACCAACAGTACCAATCCCATTAGGTTCAACAGTTCATAAGCAATTCAAGTCATTTCATTAATCTCCCACAAGAAGCCTAATATGTCATTACTACCATTGTTCCCAATTTCATCATTTACAATTTCCCTTTTTATCATTCTTTTCTCAACTCATACCACATAACACATAATCAAACCAATCAAACACCCAACAACCCAATCACAAGAATTTCACAAAAATCCACATAGCTATCACATACCAAATAATTTGTACACCAAACAAGGCGATTTCACAAAGATCAAAGTTAGCCATACATAATGGAGTCAAATTTCCTTTCTTTTTGTTTTATCTCCTACTTCCAATTCACCCAATAATCTAGCAGCGTCAATTTAGGTCACAAGTTACACATGTATCTTAGAATTGAAATTCACAATTACCATCCGAGCTTATTTGGGTTATCGAGCATCGCCCCTTACTTCTACCCATTTCCATTTTACTAAATTTTAAGTATAAAGAACATGCATGAGTGTTTAACTTCCATTTTCAAGAGTTAATGCATGAAAATCTTTCTTTCTTATAAAATCTGAAAATCAAGGAAAAGGGGTTAGGATTTTTACCTTTAGAATTTGGGGATGAAAACACTTGCTTTGGAATTTTAGGGACCAAGCCATTAGAAGAACAATCTTTGAAGAAAATAGGTTTTTTCCTCAAGAAACCCCCCTATCTATCTCTTATTTTGTTCGTAACATATGTAAAAATTAAGCGTTGGGGTGTTTTATTGAAGAAGTGATCGGGTTAAAAAAATTAGAAAATTTGGGCCGAGCGAGGTCTGCGGTCGCATTTGCGATCGCAGAGTTAACATGCGGTCCGCATGATGGATCGTAGAATTGCTCCCAAAAACCAAATATTTTGACATGATCTGCAACAGGAAAGTGGTCCACATTCATGTTCTGCGATCGCATAACGCGCCGTAGAATTAACCCCCAAAATCCCTGAGGAATCTATGCGATGGTTATGCGGTCCGCATTTTGATTATGCGACCGCTTGTTGGACCACATTTTTAACTTCAAATTGACAAACCTTCTTGTACACTCTGTGGTAGGAATGCGGTCCGCATAGCTTATCTGTGATCGCACTCTTGACCGTAGAAATGACAAATTTCTGGAAAAAATGATTGTTTTGATTTTTAAAGCTTAGATCACCACTGAGGGTCTAAACAGCGGCTCGCAAGCTCGTCGTGAAGAATTCTACATATTCCTAACACATATTTAGACCTTGGCACTATGAGCTACTTGGTTTTAAGCACAAAATTTCACGGGCCTTACACTAGACTCATGTGCATAGATAACCGTCACCAAGACTATACACTCGTACTCCACATTCGGCAAATAGAAAATAATATTCTAATCCTAATCCCTCAAGCCATGGTTAGAACAAACACTTACCTCAAATGCTCCAACTCGACTCACTCCTCTAGTATAGCTTTACCCCTCGAATTCACCACCAAACTACTCGAATCTAATCACAAATTACTCAAATATATTAACAAATGATCCTTGAATCAATTTGAAAGCATGAAAGAGAATTTCCCAAAATGCTGTTAATAATTCCCAAAATGGCCTTGGGCCCACGTGGTCAAAACTCAAGGTTCGGACCAAAACCCGGTTACCCATTCCCTCATGATTCCAAATATATGATTAGTTTTGAAATCTGACCTCAAACAGAGGTCTAACTTCCCAATTTTAGAAAAACCTAAGCCCTAGTCCAAAACACCCAATCCCATTTATGAAAATCCTTGATTAAAGTTGAAATCACGTTAAAAGATGTTAAGGAGTGAAGAAAATAAGTTAGAAATCATCTACCAATCGTATTGGAGAAGAAAAGTTGTTTGGAAAACCGCCTCTTACGTTTTGGATTAAAAGTGTAAAATGACTAAAAATCTTGAATTATATACTTTACACGGACCACGCGAAAATGCACCGCGGCCGCGTGGCTTCCAGATCGGACCGCACTGATTTGGTGTGCGGCCGTACTGGTTGAACTTAAACCAACGGCCTCTCCAAATCGGTCCACGCAGACTGTGCAAAAATGCACCGAGGCCGCGTGGCTTCCAGTGCGCACCATGCGGAAATGACTGCGGCCTCGCTAGGGCCTGCTATACTGCAACATCTAATACCTTAAGCCTAAGGCCTCCCGGGACCTACTCAAAACTCACCCGAGCCCTCGAGGCTCTAACCAAACATACACATAACTCCAAAAACATCCTACGGACTAATTCGTGCGATCAAATCGCTCAAACACATCATAATTCATCAAATTAGGCCTGAAGACCCATGATTCCCTTCCAATTTCCATGAAACATCAATTTTATAATTTCCAGCTCAAAACACATCAAATGACGTCCAAATTTAACCAAACTTTACAACAATTGCTTAAACCTTATATAAGACATGTACCGGACATCAGAACCAAAATACGAGCTCGATACCATAGTCTTTTTATAAATTTTCATTACCATTTTCCTTAACAACTTTAGAAAAACCATTTAGTAGAAACATTCTTTTACCGGGGTTCTAGACCTCGGATTTTGACTCCGGGCACATGCCCGAGTCCCACATTTTCCTACAGACCTCCCGGGACCGTCACATCACCGGTCTGGGTCCGTTTACAAAAAATGTTAACCAAAGTCAACTATATCAATATTAATATCAGAACTCTTCAATATTTTCACATAAATCACATATTTTAACATAAAAACTTTACAGCTTTGCGCCCGGAATATACATGCAAATCAAGGCAACTAAAAGCAAGGTCTCCAAGGCCTTGGAAGTGCAGAAAAAGAGAGAAATACAACGATGGCCCTTTGGGTCGTCAAAATTTCCTAATTGCTTATGAGTTTTTCGAACAAATGTAGAGAACATGCCAATGCTTCATCTTTAGAGGTTAGAAATAAACCCAGGTGAATCTGGAATAGTCATCAACTAACACCATTACGTATTTCTTTCCACCTTTCCTTGTGGTTCTCATTGGACCATATAGATCCATATGAACCAGTTCCAACATCTTGGACGTACTCACCATTTTCTTGGTTTTAAAGGATGACCTTACCTGCTTCCCCTTGCACATGCCTCACAAACTTTGTCTTCCTTGAACTTGATTTTAGGTATACCTACAACAAAGTCCTTGGAGATTAATATGTTTAGCTGATTTGGACTAGCATGACCAAGTCTTTTGTGCCATAGGAGGGGATAATTAACCAACACACTTAGGCATGCAAGTTAATTTTCTGAAAGAGTTGACAAATCTACAATATATATATTGTTAACTCTTTTTCCCGGTGAAATAATTTTTTCAGTGATAAGACTAATCACAAAGCAATTGGTGGAGGTAAAAGAAACAAGGTTATCTCTGTCACACAGTTGTGACACACTTATTATGCTATATTCCAAGCCATCTATCAGGTAGACATTCTTTATGGAATGAAAACCAGTCTTGCCTACCTTACCAACCCTAATGATCTCACCTTTATTTCCATTACCAAAGGAGACATTACCTCATTTTAGATTCTCAAGTGAAAGGAACTGGTCCTTGTCCCCAGTCATGTGTTTTGAGTAGCCACTACCCATATACCATATTTGGCTCCTCCCTTTTGCTTGAACCTACAAAATGAAATCAAGGGTTAGTCTTAGGTATCCAAACTAGTTTGGGTCTTTTCTATGGGCAAAAGGCCGGATTTAAGTTCTTCTTGCCCATTCAGGCTATTTATTCTTTTCTTTAACAAAAGACTTCTTCCTTTGACTGCCTTCTCTTTTTCATTGCACTCTTATTTGTAATGGCCAGTCTTGCCACAGTGTGTGCATATTTTATTTTCAGGAAGAGTGAGGTACTTTCTTTTTGGATCCCATTTAAGAGCTTGAGTTCCATAGCCAAGTCCTCTTTTGTTACTATTATGATGCTCTTGCAACCAAGAGAGAGCATCAGATGATTTGTTCCACTTGAAAGTTCTGTCTAGTTCATGTTTACCTTTCCTAGATCTTCTTTTAAGATTTTGATGAATTCATCCTTCATTTTTCCTAAATTTTATTCTAGGGTAAGAGATGTGTGATCAGCTATCTTCTTTCCTATTTCCTAATTTCAGTTTTAGATTTTCAGATCTAAGTTCTAGGATACTATTGTCAAGTTCAAGAACCTGGTTCTTCAACTCAACATTTTTGTTATCACTCTTATTGGCTCTAGACTCTAGACTTTCACATTTAGCTTTTAAAATCACACATTCCCTAGACCGAACTTCCTTTTCATTATTAGTTATCTCAGACTCATCAACGAAGTCTGTTAAGAGTTTCGCTAGCCTTTCTTTAGACAAGAATTTGATCCAAACATGTTTTCAACACTTAACTTTGTTTCAAGTAGTCCTCAACCCATATACAAGTACAAAACAACAATACGAGCAACAACCAAACACACATGGAAGGCACAATCAAGCCAAACAAAGGGACAATCAGTGCCCCACAGGTTACAAACTCTCATGTTGTATCCTTTCACAATGCCTCATCAAGGATTTCACAATTGGTACACATATCGATTTCAACGGTGATTTCGATCGCTTTCCACCCTTATTACCTCGTCCACCCTTATTACCTCAGTCACCCTTATCACCCTAACCCATAATATATCAATTTGTGTTGCGGCGCACAACCTGATCCCACTGTACAATTTCAAATCACAACAACAACCAAGAACACATCACAAAGATTACAACAATGACAATAAGCAATTCACAATTGTTTCATGTTTCCACAATACTTTTCATGCGACTACCACAATAATGTTACAAGTGTTTCCATAACCAACAGTACCAATCCCATTAGGTTCAACAGTTCATAAGCAATTCAAGTCATTTCATTAATCTCCCACAAGAAGCCTAATATGTCATTACTACCATTGTTCCCAATTTCATCATTTACAATTTCCCTTTTTATCATTCTTTTCTCAACTCATACCACATAACACATAATCAAACCAATCAAACACCCAACAACCCAATCACAAGAATTTCACAAAAATCCACATAGCTATCACATACCAAATAATTTGTACACCAAACAAGGCGATTTCACAAAGATCAAAGTTAGCCATACATACTGGAGTCAAATTTCCTTTCTTTTTGTTTTATCTCCTACTTCAAATTCACCCAATAATCTAGCAGCGTCAATTTAGGTCACAAGTTACACATGTATCTTAGAATTGAAATTCACAATTACCATCCGAGCTTATTTGGGTTATCGAGCATCGCCCCTTACTTCTACCCATTTCCATTTTACTAAATTTTAAGTATAAAGAACATGCATGAGTGTTTAACTTCCATTTTCAAGAGTTAATGCATGAAAATCTTTCTTTCTTATAAAATCTGAAAATCAAGGAAAAGGGGTTAGGATTTTTACCTTTAGAATTTGGGGATGAAAACACTTGCTTTGGACCAAGCCATTAGAATCTGAAATTTTAGGGACCAAGCCATTAGAAGAACAATCTTTGAAGAAAATAGGTTTTTTCCTCAAGAAACCCCCCTATCTATCTCTTATTTTGTTCGTAACATATGTAAAAATTAAGCGTTGGGGTGTTTTATTGAAGAAGTGATCGGGTTAAAAAAATTAGAAAATTTGGGCCGAGCGAGGTCTGCGGTCGCATTTGCGATCGCAGAGTTAACATGCGGTCCGCATGATGGATCGTAGAATTGCTCCCAAAAACCAAATATTTTGACATGATCTGCAACAGGAAAGTGGTCCACATTCATGTTCTGCGATCGCATAATGCGCCGTAGAATTAACCCCCAAAATCCCTGAGGAATCTATGCGATGGTTATGTGGTCCGCATTTTGATTATGCGACCGCTTGTTGGACCACATTTTTAACTTCAAATTGACAAACCTTCTTGTACACTCTGCGGTAGGAATGCGGTCCGCATAGCTTATCTGTGATCGCACTCTTGACCGTAGAAATGACAAATTTCTGGAAAAAATGATTCTTTTGATTTTTAAAGCTTAGATCACCATTGAGGGTCTAAATAGCGGCTCGCAAGCTCGTCGTGAAGAATTCTACATATTCCTAACACATATTCAGACCTTGGCACTATGAGCTACTTGGTTTTAAGCACAAAATTTCATGGGCCTTACACTAGACTCAGGTGCATAGATAACCGTCACCAAGACTATACACCGTACTCCACATTCGGCAAATAGAAAATAATATTCTAATCCTAATCCCTCAAGCCATGGTTAGAACAAACACTTACCTCAAATGCTCCAACTCGACTCACTCCTCTAGTATAGCTTTACCCCTCGAATTCACCACCAAACTACTCGAATCTAATCATAAATTACTCAAATATATTAACAAATGTTCCTTGAATCAATTTGAAAGCATGAAAGAGAATTTCCCAAAATGCTGTTAATAATTCCCAAAATGGCCTTGGGCCCACGTGGTCAAAACTCAAGGTTCGGACCAAAACCCGGTTACCCATTCCCTCATGATTCCAAATATATGATTAGTTTTGAAATCTGACCTCAAACAGAGGTCTAACTTCCCAATTTTAGAAAAACCTAAGCCCTAGTCCAAAACACCCAATCCCATTTATGAAAATCCTTGATTAAAGTTGAAATCACATTCAAAGTTGTTAAGGAGTGAAGAAAATAAGTTAGAAATCATCTACCAATCGTATTGGAGAAGAAAAGTTGTTTGGAAAACCGCCTCTTACGTTTTGGATTAAAAGTGTAAAATGACTAAAAATCTTGAATTATATACTTTACACGGACCACGCGAAAATGCACCGCGGCCGCGTGGCTTTCAGATCGGACCGCACTAATTTGGTGTGCGGCCGTACTGGTTGAACTTAAACCAACGGCCTCTCCAAATCGGTCCACGCAGACTGTGCAAAAATGCACCGAGGCCGCGTGGCTTCCAGTGCGCACCATGCGGAAATGACTGCGGCCTCGCTAGGGCCTGCTATACTGCAACATCTAATACCTTAAGCCTAAGGCCTCCCGGGACCTACTCAAAACTCACCCGAGCCCTCGAGGCTCTAACCAAACATACACATAACTCCAAAAACATCCTACGGACTAATTCGTGCGATCAAATCGCTCAAACACATCATAATTCATCAAATTAGGCCTGAAGACCCATGATTCCCTTCCAATTTCCATGAAACATCAATTTTATAGTTTCCAGCTCAAAACACATCAAATGACGTCCAAATTTAACCAAACTTTACAACAATTGCTTAAACCTTATATAAGACATGTACCGGACATCAGAACCAAAATACGAGCTCGATACCATAGTCTTTTTATAAATTTTCATTACCATTTTCCTTAACAACTTTAGAAAAACCATTTAGTAGAAACATTCTTTTACCGGGGTTCTAGACCTCGGATTTTGACTGCGGGCACATGCCCGAGTCCCACATTTTCCTACAGACCTCCCGGGACCGTCACATCACCGGTCTGGGTCCGTTTACAAAAAATGTTAACCAAAGTCAACTATATCAATATTAATATCAGAACTCTTCAATATTTTCACATAAATCACATATTTTAACATAAAAACTTTACAGCTTTGCGCCCGGAATATACATGCAAATCAAGGCAACTAAAAGCAAGGTCTCCAAGGCCTTGGAAGTGCAGAAAAAGAGAGAAATACAACGATGGCCCTTTGGGTCGTCAAAATTTCCTAATTGCTTATGAGTTTTTCGAACAAATGTAGAGAACATGCCAATGCTTCATCTTTAGAGGTTAGAAATAAACCCAGGTGAATCTGGAATAGTCATCAACTAACACCATTACGTATTTCTTTCCACCTTTCCTTATGGTTCTCATTGGACCATATAGATCCATATGAACCAGTTCCAACATCTTGGACGTACTCACCATTTTCTTGGTTTTAAAGGATAACCTTACCTGCTTCCCCTTGCACATGCCTCACAAACTTTGTCTTCCTTGAACTTGATTTTAGGTATACCTACAACAAAGTCCTTGGAGATTAATATGTTTAGCTGATTTGGACTAGCATGACCAAGTCTTTTGTGCCATAGGAGGGGATAATTAACCAACACACTTAGGCATGCAAGTTAATTTTCTGAAAGAGTTGACAAATCTACAATATAAATATTGTTAACTCTTTTTCCCGGCGAAATAATTTTTTCAGTGATAAGACTAATCACAAAGCAATTGGTGGAGGTAAAAGAAACAAGGTTATCTCTGTCACACAGTTGTGACACACTTATTATGCTATATTCCAAGCCATCTATCAGGTAGACATTCTTTATGGAATGAAAACCAGTCTTGCCTACCTTACCAACCCTAATGATCTCACCGTTATTTCCATTACCAAAGGAGACATTACCTCATTTTAGATTCTCAAGTGAAAGGAACTGGTCCTTGTCCCCAGTCATGTGTTTTGAGTAGCCACTACCCATATACCATATTTGGCTCCTCCCTTTTGCTTGAACCTACAAAATGAAATCAAGGGTTAGTCTTAGGTATCCAAACTAGTTTGGGTCTTTTCTATGGGCAAAAGGCCGGATTTAAGTTCTTCTTGCCCATTCAGGCTATTTATTCTTTTCTTTAACAAAAGACTTCTTCCTTTGACTGCCTTCTCTTTTTCATTGCACTCTTATTTGTAATGGCCAGTCTTGCCACAGTGTGTGCATATTTTATTTTCAGGAAGAGTGAGGTACTTTCTTTTTGGATCCCATTTAAGAGCTTGAGTTCCATAGCCAAGTCCTCTTTTGTTACTATTATGATGCTCTTGCAACCAAGAGAGAGCATCAGATGATTTGTTCCACTTGAAAGTTCTGTCTAGTTCATGTTTACCTTTCCTAGATCTTCTTTTAAGATTTTGATGAATTCATCCTTCATTTTTCCTAAATTTTATTCTAGGGTAAGAGATGTGTGATCAGCTATCTTCTTTCCTATTTCCTAATTTCAGTTTTAGATTTTCAGATCTAAGTTCTAGGATACTATTGTCAAGTTCAAGAACCTGGTTCTTCAACTCAACATTTTTGTTATCACTCTTATTGGCTCTAGACTCTAGACTTTCACATTTAGCTTTTAAAATCACACATTCCCTAGACCGAACTTCCTTTTCATTATTAGTTATCTCAGACTCATCAATGAAGTCTGTTAAGAGTTTCGCTAGCCTTTCTTTAGACAAGAATTTGATCTTGTCTTTGAGATGAAGAATACTTACCTCTTGTTCATCCTCTGATTATCCAATGGCTATTAGAGTTTGATCCCCCTAAGCTTCATCTTTAGAGTCCTCATCAGATATTTCTCCCCAAGCAACAACCATAGCCTTAGTTGAACCAGTATTTTTTTGGTTGAACCTATTCCTTCTTCCTGCTTCTTCTTTCAACTCTTTCTTTCTTCCACTCACTCTCCCATTGAGGACAATTTTTGATCATGTGATCAGTCTTACCACACTTGTAGTAGCCTTCATGCTCTATTTCTTCGGAGCTCTTGCTTTGTTGAAGTTTGTACTTCTTGAAGCACCCTTTCCTCTCATCAGATACTTATTTAAATCCCTAGTGATCATGGCTACTTAGTCATCTTCCAAATCTGCACCTTTAGTGATTCTGAGAGCTAAACATCTCTCCTTTTTAGGGGTATCCATCTTCATTGTTTGTCTCCTCATTTCATAGGAAGTTAAGTTACCAATTAGTTCATCCAGCCTAAGGGTAGTAGTATTCTTGGATTCTTGAATGGTAGTGATCTTTCTTTCCCATGTGACTGGTAGAACTCTTGACAAAATCTTTTCAACATTGTCTTCTACAAGGATGTTCCTTCCAAGAGATTCAAGCTCATTAGTCAGAGCTTGAGTTTCTTCAGATGAAGCTTCTTTTCTTTGACTAATTTTTAATTTGTCATTCAAGGCTTTCCTTTCAACTACACCAGGTAGTAAAAAGTCTCTTCCCAGTACATGAGTTAACAAAGTTAAGCTTAAATCTAATGGTATAATGGAGACACTCAAGGCTCGCTTGGTTATTCGTGGTGACATTCAGAGAAAGAGAATCGATTTCAATGAAACCTTTTCCCACGTGGTTAAAATGACTACAATTAGGTGTATTTTGGTCATTGCTGTTAAGCGTTGGGGCTATAATCAGATGGACATTAATAATGCTTTTTTACTTGGTGACTTGTCCGAGGAAGTCTAAATGAAATTTCCTGCTGGTGTCCAGTCACCCTCTCCTAATATTGTTCGTTATCTTAAGAAATCTCTCTATGGTTTGCGTCTAGCATCATGACAGGGTATGCTTATTAATCATTTCCAACTACCCTCTACTAAAGAGTAGGACAAGAGGGTCGCAATAGCATTTACTTGATATGAGGGTCGGGATCGAATCCTCGGGGAGCTAGAATGGAATTTCGGTATCTAATTAGGATAGAGTTGCGTGTGTTCTCTTAGATGAAGTTGTTTTCATTTTTGGGGTTTTCAATTATAACTACTATTATCAAACTACCAATTTGAAGCTAAATTAAGCTACAAGATGATTGCTAAAGTTGTATCTAGTGGGGAGAACAACACTAGGGTCATGACATCACCTAGGTGGCTAATTGACAGGTAGATGCTACTAAGGTTTGATTGACATATTTCGGGCTTATTCTATAACCGTTGCACGATTTTAACCACTCTCACACCTCTCGGTAGAGAGAATGATTTTGCCTAGTTGACTCTCTTGAGACCAAATGAGTAGGAAAATTAGGACAAGAAAATATGGTTCAAGTCGGGTGATTACTCTCACGAGATATAACCCGTTAATTGGGACTATCATTTCTCACGAGTCCATTCCAATTCATTGTTGGGTCAATTTTGGGGTCATTGACTCTCTTTATCAAGAGGAGTTAAACTCACAAAGCTTGAATCACTATTTGCAATTTGAATTAAAACATAAAATCAGCCCAAATAGCAAACACCCATAGTCAATCTAACCCTAGATGGCAACTGTAACGACCCGACCGGTCATTCTAGAAAATTACGCCCCAATCCCCAATTTAACTGCTCCCCTAAGTTCATTTCTGCTATTGTGGTTTGCCGAGAGAGTCGGTTATGAAATTTGGAGCATTTTGAGACACTTAGTCCCTAAATGAGAGCTTTAAAGCTAGAAAAACGGTCCGTAGCCGGAACAGTGTCAAGACGATCTCGGAACGGAAATCCGATAGTTCCATTAGCTCCGTTAGGTGATTTTGGGGTTGGGAGCATGTTCGGAATGTATTTTGGAGGTCCGTAGCTCAATTAGGCTTGAAATACCGAAGGTTGAAATTTTGGCGAATCCGAACGATAGGTGAGATTTTGATCCGGGGGTCGGAATGGATTTCCGACAATTTCTGTAGCTTCGTTATGTGATTTTGGATATGTCCGCAAATCTTTAGGTCATTCGGACGTCGTTTGGTCGGGTTTTTGATCGAATGTGCAATTCGGAAAGTTTTAAGAAATTTAGGCTTGAATTCGATGTGAATTATGGGTTTCGATGTTGTTAGACGTGTTTTGAGGATTGGAACAAGTTCTAATAAGGTATTAGGATGTGTTGGTGTGTTTGGATAGGGTCCCGGGGGACTCGGGATGAATTCGGGTGATTAAACGGCAAGAATCTTAAAAACTTGCAGCAGGCTGGTGCCTGCCTTCTGTAGTATTCGCTTCTGCGGAGCTTGGACCGCAGAGGCGAGTCCGCAGAAGCGACATTTGCTCCGCAGGAGCGAGTTCGTGGGAGGCCGGCCTAGTTCGCAGGAGCGGACTTTAGATCGCGGAGGCGGTCACGCAGGAGCGGAAAGCCTTCCGCAGGAGCGGGAGTGGACTGTTTGGTGGCCTTCCGCAGGAGCGGACTTTCGTCCGCATAAGCGAAGTCGCGGAAGCGACTGTGCTTCCGCAGAAGCGGCTTTTGAGTAAATGGCCAAGCGTCGCAGAAGCGACCATATGCCCGCAGAAGCGGAGTCGCTGAAGCGACCTAGAGACCGCAGAAGCGGAAATCGACCTGGGTTTAATGAGCAGTGAGGGTTAAAATTTCAGAAACATTTCCAACCATTGAGGGCTCGGCTTTAGAGGCAATTTGGGCGATTTTGAAGTAGAATTCGAGAGGTTTCTTCAGGTAATCAATTATGAACTCCAATTATGATTGTTGTTGATAATATTATGCAAGCTTTTCATGAAAATGGAGGAATTTGAGATAATTAATGGGGGTTTTCACCCTAGACCAAAACCTTTAGAAAACCTTGATTTGAATGGGCAAACGGAGTCCGATTTCGATAAATTTTATATGCCCGGACTCGTATTGAGATAAGGAACCCGAATATATAATTTTCGTGATTTTTCGATAAGCGTGCCGGAAGTCGGGTGTTGGCAACTTGTGGGTTTTGGTGAATTTTGAGTTAATTTGATTGGGTAATGCCCAATTGGTCTATTTTGATGTGATTCTATTGATTTTTATCAGGTTCTACACTTGTGGAGGCCGACATTCGTGGCAAGAGGGTTATTACTTAGCGGTTTTGTACCGAAATTGAGGTAAGTGGCTTGTCTAACCTCGTGTGGGGGACTTTCACCCCTAGGATATTATTGTGATACTTTAAATGCCTTGTACGCGAGGTGACGGGCGTGTACATGCGCTGGTTGTTGAACACATACTTTACTCAAAATGTTCAATGAGTGATATTCCTGTTCTTAGTTGTTAAATTCGATAATCCTACCCGGTAGTAGTTAGAAAAACATGATTGGATAGAATCTAACTGTCTTGTTGCTTAATTGACTTATTTGAGTTTTTTTCTTGGTAATCGCTGGCGCTGTTCATCGGCGAAGTTATCGTTAAGCATATTATACTTCTCTCGGTGTATTCCTTTACTTGCTGTGGTTGTGGACTACGGGTTCGATTCCCGAGATCCTGAGATTATTGAAATGTGGACTACGGGTTCGATTCCCGAGATCCTGAGATTATTGAAATGTGGACTACGGGTTTGATTCCCGAGATCCTGAGATTATCGAAATGTGGACTACGGGTTCGATTCCCGAGATCCCGAGATTATTGAAATATGGACTACGGGTTCGATTCCCGAGATCCCGAGATTATTGAAATGTGGACTACGGGTTCGATTCCCGAGATCCTGAGATTATTGAAATATGGACTATGGGTTCGATTCCCGAGATCCTGAGATTATTGAAATGAGGACTACGGGTTCGATTCCCGAGATCCCGACTTATTGGTAGGGACTGCGGGTTCGATTCCCGGAGATCCTGAGTTATTGAGATATTATTGAGACATGGGCTGCGGGTTCGATTCCCGGAGACCCAGAGGTACTGAGAATGGGACTGTGGGTTCAATTCCCACAGATCCTGGATTTGTTTATTTGAGTTGGTTATTGGTTGTTAGCTTAATTGTAGATAGTTGCAATAATCATCATAATGTTGTTATTTCGGAAATTATTATCATTTAAACTGTTTATTTTGTTATCATCATTATATTATTGCTTTTCTCAGTAGGGCCCTGACCTTCCTCGTCACTACTCCATCGAGGTTAGGCTTGGCACTTACCGAGTACCGCCGTGGTGTACTCATGCTACTCTTCTGCACACTTTTGTTGTGCAGATCCAGGTACATCAGAGCAGGCTCGTACTAGGTGATTCCGCAGCTTTCTGGGAGACTTCGAGGTATGATCCGCTACGTCCGCGGATCCGGAGGCTTCCCTTCTATTCTAGTATTACTAGTTGACATTTTTCTTTATTTCGTTATTAGATACTCTTTACACATAGAGCCACAGTTGTATTTCCCTTTTAGTCTATGTTACCGTGGGGTTCCGGATCTTGGTAGTGTTTTATTCATTGTGTGACGGATGTATGTGCCAAGCGGCACGGATTACATATCCTTTATGTTATTTTTCCACTGTTTCTTACTTAAGTGGTTATAACTTGTATATTCCGCAACGTGTTAGGCTTACCTAGTCGTGGGGACTGGGTGCCATCACGACATGTTCACGATTGGTGAACCAGGGTCATGACAAGTAGGTATTAAAGCTCTAGGTTCATAGGAGTCACGGGACACAGACCGGTTATTTAGAGTCTCGCCGATCGATACGGAGACGTCCGTATTTATCTACGAGGGGCTATGTAACTGTTTAGGAAAAATCTTCATTTCTTTTGAATTTCTTGTCATGTGATGTTTTGACACCAATTCTCTAAACTACTGCTTTCTATTCTCTCACAGATGGTGAGGACACGATCTACTCGCGATGATCAGGTACCCGCACCCCCTGTTGCTGTCGTCAGAGGTCGGGGCCGAGGTAGAGGACGAGGACGCGCCCGAGGTGCAGCCACATCACCCTCGTGCGCTGCCGCTGAGGTGCCACAAGTAGACCAGGTTGGAGCGCAGGCACCTGGTACACCGACTATAGCTGCTACTACTCCAGCACTACAGGAGACCCTGGCTCAGTTCATGAGTATGTATACCACTTTAGC
The DNA here is from genome assembly GCA_032618575.1 of Nicotiana noctiflora. Taxonomy (NCBI): domain Eukaryota; kingdom Viridiplantae; phylum Streptophyta; class Magnoliopsida; order Solanales; family Solanaceae; genus Nicotiana; species Nicotiana noctiflora. The sequence goes on along the minus strand of JASVEL010012062.1, from coordinate 130,706 downwards.
CCAGGCAGGATTGCTTCCTCTTGTTGCAGCTACATCTCAAGCCGGGGGAGGGGCCCAGACTCCCGCAGCCGTTACACAGGAGTAGCGTGTGCCAGTGGGATAGGTTCCAGATATTTTGGTTATGCCTCCTGCTGCTCCAGCACAGTCCGGAGGTGGACCAGCTGCCTCTGAGGATGAGCAGCGTAAATTGGAGAGGTTCAAGAAATATGACCCTCCAATGTTTAGTGGTTTAGCTTCAGATGATGCATTGGGTTTTCTGGAGGAGTGTCATCGTATTCTTCGTACTATGGGAATTGTGGAGACCAGCGGGGTTTCCTTCACTGCTTTTCAGTTTCGTGGGGCCGCTTATGATTGGTGGCGCACGTATGAGTTGGATAGTCCAGAGGAGTCTGCTTCATTGACTTGGACGCAGTTTTCAGATCTGTTTTTGAGGGAGTTTGTTCCACGGAGCCTTAGGGATTCTTGGCGCTCGGAGTTTGAGCGGTTGCGACAGGGGCTCCATGTCAGTATCGGAGTATGCTATCAGTTTCACCCGCCTAGCCAAGCATGCACCGGCTTTGGTAGCCACGGTTCGGGAGCGAGTGCGGAGATTTATTGAGGGCCTTGTTCCGCCTATCCGATCCAGCATGGCCAGAGAGCTTGAGACAGATATATCTTATCAGCAGGCGGTTAGCATTGCCAAGAGGATCGAGAGTATGCTCCCTAGAGAGCGGAGAGAGAGAGAGAGGCCAAGAGGTCTCGTGAGTCGCGCCATTTCTCTGGTGCCCGCACTTCATCAGCCGGTCGTTTCGACAGGGGTTATTCTGGTCGACCAGTTCACTCGGCATTGCCCGCAGCCGGTAGTACTCCAGGTCTTCCAGCACCTCGGGAGCCTTATTATGCTCCCCCAGTTTCCAGTGCACCTCCTGCGCGGGGTCCTTCCAGAGGTCAGGCTAGTGGGGGTGAGGCCGGTCAGTCACAGTCACCGTGTCCTCCCAGAGCTTGCTTTGAGTGCGGGGATACTCGCCATCTGGTTAGGGAGTGCCCCAGACGTAGGAGAGGAGCACCTCCACAGTCTTCGCAACCTCAGTGTGGTTCGCAGGGTCAGCAGGCCATCATTCCAGCCCCGACTGCCACTCCACCTGCCCAGCCAGCCAGGGGCGGGGATCAGGGTACCAAAGGTCATCCTCGAGAGAGGGGCCAGGCCAGATTTTATGCTATTCCGGATCGCGCTGCATCTGTTGCATCTGATTCTGTTATCACAGGTATTATTATGGTTAGTCACAGGGAGGCATCGGTTCTATTCGACCCCGGTTCCACTTTTTCATATGTGTCTTCTTACTTTGCTTCTCATCTGGGTGTGCCTCGGGATTCTTTGAGTGCCCCCATTTATGTTTCCACTCCGGTGGGTGATTCTTTGGTCGTGGACCGTGTATATCGGTCGTGTTTGGTTACCATTTGTGATTTTGAGACCAGAGCGGATCTATTGTTGCTCGGGATGGTCGATTTTGATATTATTCCGGGCATGGACTGGTTGTCGCCCCATTATGCTATTCTTGATTGTCACGCCAAGACCGTGACGCTGGCTATGCCAGGCATTCCACGTATTGAGTGGAGTGGTACCCTAGATCACACCCCCAGCCGTGTTATTTCTTTTCTCAGAGCTCGGCGTATGGTTGAGAAGGGGTGTGCTGCTTATCTAGCCTATGTGCGGGACGTCGGTATTGACACTCCCTCTATTGATTCTGTTCATGTGGTACGTGACTTTGCTGATGTATTTCCAGCTGATCTTCCGGGCATGCCGCCCGACAGAGATATTGACTTTGCTATTGACTTGTTGCCGGGCACTCGGCCCATTTCTATTCCACCGTACCGTATGGCTCCTCCTGAGTTAAAGGAGTTGAAGGATCTGGTTACAGGAGTTATTGGGCAAGGGTTTTATTCGACCCAGTGTTTCACCTTGGGGTGCTCCTGTATTGTTTGTGAAGAAAAAGGACGGTTCTATGCGTATGTGTATTGACTATCGTCAGCTCAACAAGGTTACAGTGAAGAACCCGGTATCCTTTGCCCCGTATTGATGATTTATTTGACCAGCTACAGGGCGCACATGTGTTTTCTAAGATTGATTTGCGCTCTAGGTATCACCAGCTGAAGATTCGGGAGCCAGATATCCCGAAGACTGCCTTCAGGACCCGGTATGGTCACTATGAGTTCCTCGTGATGTCTTTTGGGCTGACTAATGCCCCAGCAGCATTTATGCATTTGATGCACAGTGTGTTCAGGCCTTATCTGGACTCGTTCGTGATTGTCTTCATTGATGATATTCTAGTATATTCTCGGAGCCGGAAAGAGCACGAGCAGCATTTGAGGATAGTGCTTCAGATCCTGAGGGAGAAGCAGCTTTATGCCAAGTTCTCTAAATGTGAATTCTGGTTGAGTTCAGTGGCATTTTTGGGCCACGTGGTGTCGAGTGATGGTATTCGAGTAGATCCGAGGAAGGTGGAGGCCGTGCGGAGTTGGCCCAGACCCTCCTCCGCTACTGAGATTCGCAGTTTCCTTGGTTTGGCGGGCTATTACCGTCGTTTCGTAGAGGGTTCTCTTCGATTGCAGCACCTATGACTAGATTGACCCAAAAGGGTGCCCCTTTTCAGTGGACAGACGGGTGTGAGGCGAGCTTTCAAAAGCTCAAGACAGCTTTGACTTCGGCCCCTATATTGATGTTGCCTACAGGTACGGGGTCCTATACCGTATATTGTGATGCCTCACGAGTTGGACTCGGTGCGGTATTGATGCGGGACGGTAGGGTGATTGCCTACGCGTCGAGACAGCTGAAGGTGCATGAGAAGAATTACCCTGTTCATGATTTGGAGCTAGCTGCCATTGTTCACGCCTTGAAAATTTGGCGTCATTATTTGTATAGGGTTCCTTCTGAGATCTACACTGATCACCGGAGCTTGCAGCACTTGCTTAAGTAGAAGGACCTGAATATGCGTCAGAGGAGATGGTTGGAACTACTGAAGGACTATGATATTACTATTCTCTATCATCCGGGCAAGGCTAATGTGGTTGCTGATGCCTTGAGTCGTCGGGCAGAGAGTTTGGGGAGTTTAGCATATCTACCGGCTTCGGAGAGGCCTATGGCGATGGATGTTCAGGCTTTGGCCAGGCAGTTTGTTAGACTGGATCTTTCGGAGCCCAGCCGGGTTCTAGCTTGTGTGGTTTCTCGGTCTTCTCTATTTGACCGCATCAGGGAGCGTCAGTTCGACGACCCTCATTTGCTTGTCCTTCGGGATAGAGTTCGGCGTGGTGATGCTCGAGATGTTACCATCGGGGATGATGGAGTCATGAGGATGCAGGGCGTATCTGTGTGCCCAATATAGATGATCTTCGAGAGCTGATTCTAGCAGAGGCCCATAGTTCGCGGTATTCCATCCATCCGGGTGCCGCGAAGATGTATCAGGACTTGAAACAGCATTACTGGTGGAGGCGAATGAAAAGGTATATAGTTGGCTATGTTTCTATATGCCTCAACTGCCAGCAGGTGAAGTATAAGCATCAGCGTCCGGGTGGATTAATGCAGCAGATTGAGATTCCCGAGTGGAAATGGGAGCGCATTACCATGGACTTTGTATCTGGACTTCCACGGACGGTTAGGAAGTTTGATTCCATTTGGGTCATTGTTGTCACGACCCGGATTTTCCCCCAACATCGGGATCGTGATGGCGCCTACTCGTGGCAGCTAGGCAAGCCACTGTATTCATACTATCCTGTTTTTAACACAATTTCAATTAAATAAAAGCGGAATACTTTATAGAAATAGTATTAAGCAGTTTCAAGGTAAAACCATACTGAAATCCTCTACCCAAGACTTGGAGTCACCAACTCACAAACTACTATGGAATACTACACATAAAAGTCTGAAAGAAATATAACATAATTCTGTTTGTCTCGGAACAATGAGACTACAGCTATTAACATAAATAAAGAAAGAGACGCCGGGCCTGCGGACGTCTGCAAGCTACCTCGGTCTCAAATGTGATCAACTCCCACACAATCGAATTACTGCTGCTGCTCCTAATCGTAACCTGGACTCGTGCAAAAACGCACAGAAGTGTAGTATCAGCCCAACCGACCCCATGTGCTGGTAAGTGCCTGGCCTATCCCGGCGAAGTAGTGACAAGCCTAGGACCAGACACCCACATAACCTGTGCAATTCAATATATATATATGTGTACCACAAAGTAACAAGAAATAATCAAGTATTAACACAATAAGGAATATCTTAAAGAATTCCACAATTAACCACAGTTAATAATTTCACAAAGAAAAACAAAGTGTAATGTAAACACAAGTAATATCAATTGAAGAAATAGCAAACAGTTTCACGGCATCACCCTTCGTGCTTTTACTCTCATCCTCACATCCATAGTACGGAATGATCCTTCGTACATGGTTCAATAACAGGGCACGGCATGATCCTTCGTGCATAAATAAATAAACATGGCACGGCATCACCCTTCGTGCATTATCACTCTTCCTCACCCAAAAAACAATCAAATAAGTTCACAAAGAAAACAAGGTATAATAGAAAACACAAGTAATATCAAGTCAAGGAATGGCAAGCAATTACACGGCATTACCCTTCGTGCTTTTACTCTCATCCTCACCAAATAAACAAATAAGGTACACGGCATCACCCTTCGTGCTTTTACTCTCATCCTCACATCCATAGTACGGCATGATCCTTCGTACATGGTTCAATAATAGGGCACGGCATGATCCTTCGTGCATAATCAATAAATAAACATGGCACGGCATTAACCTTCATGCATAAATAAATAAACATGGCACGGCATCACCCTTCGTGCATTATCACTCTTCCTCACCCAAATAACAATCACAGTTAAGGGCAAAGAAAGAAACAACAATTCATAATCCGTCCCATCAAGGGCAATCAATAATAATCTTCCCAACAAGTCCCAACAAGGGAGAACAATAACAATTCATCTGTAATGTATCTCAAAATAATTATTTTCCAACGACTCACGGTCATGCTAGACGCCGGTGTATGGATGCTCGTCACCACAGCCCATACACCGCACTCGATCACATAACACATAACACATAATCCTATTCCCTCAAGCTAGGATAGAACAAACACTTACCTCGAATGCTTATGAACAATCCAATCCGTGGAAATGTCTTTTCTTTCAATTTGGCTCCAATCCAACCGTATCTATACACAATTGATTTAATATCATCAATTCTACTCAACAAACTAATTCTTAATACCAAATACCACTTTTACAACATTCTGCGCCATGAATAGTAAATTTCAACCCCGGGCCCACATGGTCGGAATTCGGGGTTAGGACCAAAATCCGGTTACCCATCCCCCACGAGTTCATGTATATAATTTGTTTCAAAATCGGACCTCAATTCGAGGTCCAATTCCCCAATTTATGAAAAACCCTATTTTCTAACAAAAACAAGAATTTTACCATGAAAACATTTGATTTCTAATGAAAAACATGTTTAATGATGTTAGGAATTGAAAGAATTAAGTAAAAAGTGACTTACATTCGATTTGATGAAGAAGAAATCCTTGAAGAATCGCAAATGGGTGTTTTGGTTTTGTAAAAATGTGAAGAAATGACTGAAATCCGTGTTTTTCAGGTCTCTGTGTTCGCATTTGCGAACATGGGTTCGCAATTGCGAACCCCGACCAATTTCTGGAGTTTGAAAAATAAGCTAAGGGTGCGAAGTTCGCATTTGCGAACATTTCTTCGCATTTGCGAAGCCAAGGCAAAACTGGGAAGTTCGCATTTGCGAACTATTGTTCGCAATTGCGAACACAGGCTAAATATGGGGAGGTTCGCATTTGCGAACTATTGTTCTCATTTGCGAACCCAGGCGGAATAGTGGCCAGTTCGCATTTGCGAACTATAGCTCGCATTTGCGAACGCATTTGCGAACTATTGTTCGCATTTGCGAACCCAGACACAATAGGGGGGAGTTCGCATTTGCGAACTATTGTTCGCATTTGCGAACTCGGCAGAATAGTGGGGAGTTCGCATTTGCGAACTATTGTTCGCATTTGCGAACTCTGCAGACCATTTGCAGACAGCAACTTCTAACATGAAAAATTGATCTCGTGGCCTATCCAAAGTTCACCCGAGCCCTCGGGGCTCCAAACCAAATATGCACATAACCTCAAAAACACATTATGAACTTGCTCGTGCGATCACATCGCCAATATCACCTCGTTTTCATCAAATCAAGCCTCAAATGCATGATTTTCATACCTTTAGTTTTCAAATCTTTCAAACTTGGGACTCAAGGTCCAAAACATCTCAAACGACATCCAAATGTCACCAAACTTTACAGAAATCACATATATAATATTTAAGACTTGTACCGGGCGTCGGAACCAAAATACGAGCCTGATACCTAGGTCAATTAATTTATTTCCTTTAATAATTGCATCAAAAACAATTTCACATAAAAATTCATAACTCGGGCTCTAGGCCTCGAATTCGACTCCGGACGCATGTCCAAGTCCCATATTTTCCTACGGACCTCTCGGGACCATCCAATCTCGGGTCCGGATCCGTTTACCAAAAATGTTGACCGAAGTCAACCATATCAATATTAATATCATTTTTATCCAAATTTCTCATAGAATTCATATTTTCTATCACAAAATCTTTCCGGCTACATGTTCGGATCGTGCACGTAAATCGAGGCAACATAGAATGAGGTTTTCAAGGCCTCCGAAGCTCGAAATTATTAATAAAATAAGTGATGACCCTTTGGGTCGTCACAATCTCCACCTCTAAAACAACCGTTCGTCCTCGAACGGATAAAAGAAAGAAGTACCTGAGTCGAGGAAACAAGTGTGGGTAACGGCTCCGCATATCGGACTCGGACTCCCGTGTCGATGCCTCGGGAGGCCGACCTCTCCACCGAACATGCACGGAAGGATAACTCTTCGACCTCGACTGTCGAACTCGCCGGTCTAGAATAGCCACCGCTCTTCCTCGTAGGATAGATCATTGTCCAATTGGACAATACCGAAGTCTAACACATGTGTGGGATCACCGTGGTATCTCCGAAGCATAGATACGTGAAAAACTCGGATGCACGGCCGATAAGCTAGGCGGCAAAGCTAATCTGTAAGCCACCCCTCCCACTCCGTCTAGAATCTCAAATGGGCCAATATACCTAGGGCTGAGCTTGCCCTTCTTCCCAAACCTCATCACGCCCTTTATAGGCGACACTCGGAGCAATACTCGTTCACCAACCATGAAATCTACATCTCGAACCTTACGATCCGCATAAGTCTTTTGCCTAGACCGAGCTGAACGCAATCTCTCCTGAATAGTCTTGACCTTATCTAAGGCCTCCCGAACTAAGTCTGTACCCAACAACCGAGCCTCTCCCGGTTCAAACCATCCAACCGGTGATCGACATCGCCTACCATACAACGCCTCATACGGAGCCATCCGGATGCTAGATTGGTAGCTGTTATTGTAGGCGAACTCTGCTAATGGTAGAAGCCGATCCCACGAGCCTCCGAAATCAATAACACGAGGCTCGAAGCATGTCCTCGAGAATCCGAATAGTCCTCTCGGACCGGCCATCCGTCCGAGGATGAAATGCTCTACTCAACTGAACCCGAGTGCCTAACTCCCGCTGGATCGCTCTCCGGAACCGCGAGGTAAACCGCGTACCCCGATCGGAGATAATAGATATCGGCACCCCATGGAGACGAACAATCTCCCTAATGTAAACCTCCGCTAACCTCTCCGACGAGTAGGAGACGGATACACCGGAATAAAGTGTGCTGATTTGGTCAGCCTATCAACAATGACCCAAATAGCATCAAATTTCCTCCGAGTCAAAGGAAGTCCAAGTAACGAAGTCCATAGTGATCCGCTCCCATTTCCACTCGGGAATTTCAATCCTCCGGAATACACCACCAGGTCTCCGGTGCTCATATTTCACCTGCTGACAATTTAGACACCGAGCGACATACACAACGATATCTTTCTTCATTCCGCGCCACCAATAGTGCTGCTGTAAGTCCTGGTACTTCTTCGCGGCGCCTGGGTGAATAGATTACCGCGAACTGTGGGCCTCCGCTAAGATTAACTCTCGAATCCCTTCGACATTGGGCACACAAACTCAACCCCTGCAATTTCAATACGCCATTATCATCTAGGTTTACCTGTGTGGCACCTCCCTGCTGTACCGTATCTCTCAACTCACGCAAATGAGGATCATCAAATTGCCTCTCACGGATACGCTCTAATAATGAAGAACGAGCGACCGTGCAGGCTAACACCTTGCTAGGCTCAGAAATGTCTAATCTCACGAACCGGTTGGCTAAGGCCTGGACATCTAGAGCTAATGGTCTCTGATTGACCGGAATATATGCAAGACTACCCATGCCGGCATACTTTCTACTCAATGCATCGGCCACCACATTGGCCTTACCTGGGTGATATAATATAGTAACATCATAGTCTTTTAGCAACTCTAACCATCTCCGCCGTCGTAGATTCAACTCCTTCTGTTTGAACAAATACTGTAAGCTTTTGTGATCAGGTGTACACCTCACATGTCACACCATATAGATAATGCCTCCGCTTGATCAAACAAACGAAAACAGTCAAGTCAAGATCATGAACTGGATAATTCTTCTCATGTATCTTTAACCGCCTCGAAGCATAAGCGATAACCTTACCATCTTACATCAATACCGCTCCAAGCCCCGTACGAGATGCGTCACAATAAACCGTATAAGGCCCCGTACTCGTAGGTAGTACCAACACCGGTGCGGTGGTCGAGGCCGTCTTGAGCTTTCGAAAGCTCGCCTCACACTCCTCTCGACCACCGAAACTGGACACCCTTCCGGGTCAACCTGGGTCATCGGGCCGCAATAGAAGAAAACCCTCTACAAAACGGCGGTAGTAACCTCGCTAATCCCAAGAAACTCCGAATCTCGATCACCGAAGCTGGTCGAGGCCAATTCCGGACTCGCCTCAATCTTCTTTGGGTCTACCCGAATACCTTCCACCGATACAATGTGACCCAGAAATGCTACAGAACTCAACCGGAACTCACATTTAGAAAATTTGGCATATAGCTGGTTATCTTTCGGAGTCTGAAGAACCACTCCGAGGTGCTGCTCGTGCTCTTCCTGGCTGCGGGAGTACACCGGGATGTCATCTATGAAGACTATCACGAACGGATCTAAGTAAGGCCTGAATACCCGATTCATCAACTCCATGAATGCTACTGGGGCATTGGTCAACCCGAAGGACATGACCAAGAACTCATAATGCCCATATCTAGAGCGAAAGGCTGTCTTAGGAATGTCAGCCGCCCTGATCTTCAGCTGATGGTAGCCCGACCTCAAGTCTATCTTAGAGAATACCCTCGCTCCCTGGAGCTGGTCAAACAAATCATCAATCCTCGGCAGTGGATATTTATTTTTGATAGTCACCTTGTTTAACCGCCGGTAATCAATACACATCCGCATCGAGCCATCCTTCTTCTTTACAAATAATACAGGTGCTCCCCAGGGGGAAACACTGGGCCTGATAAAGCCCTTCTCAAGAAGGTCCTGCAACTGATCTTTCAACTCCTTTAACTCCGGCGGGGCCATACGATAGGGTGGAATAGAGATGGGCTGAGTGCCCGGTGCCAAATCAATACAGAAGTCAATATCCCTGTCGGGTGGCATGCCCGGCAGGTCTGAAGGAAAAACCTCAGGAAACTCCCGTGCAATAGGGACTGAATCAATGGAAGTAACTTCTGCACTGGAATCACGAACATAAGCCAAATAAGCTAGACACCCCTTCTCGACCATACGTCGAGCCTTAACATAAGAAATAACAGTGCGAACGGAGTGGCTTGAGGTACCCTTCCACTCTAATCGGGGTGATTCTGGCAAGGCTAAGGTGACGGTCTTAGCATGACAATCAAGAATAGCATGGTATGGGGACAACCAGTCCATCCCCAATATGACATCAAAATCTACCATATCCAAGAGCAACGGATCAACACGGGTCTCAAGACCCCCAAATATAACTACGCACGAACGATGCACCCGATCGACTACAATAGAGTCACCCACTGGTGTAGCCACATAAACTGGAATATCCAGAGCATAGCTGGGCACGGCCAAATACGGTGCGAAGTAGGAAGACACATAGGAATATGTAGATCCGGGGTCAAATAATACTGAAGCACCTCTGCCACACACAAGAATAGTACCTGTAATCACAGCATCTGATGCCTCTGCCTCTGGCCTGGCCGGTAAAGCATAGAAACGGGGATCTGCACCTCCCCTCTGAGCTGCGTCTCTAGGACGACCATCAACTGGCTGACCTCTACCTCTGGCCGGACGGTCTCTACCTCTACGGTCTCGACCTCCACCTCTAAAATCTCTACCCCCGCCTCCGGCCGGCTGGGCAGGCCGAGGGTCAGCTGGGGCCTCGAATCATAGGACGAGGACCTCGCCGCCGAGAGTTGCCCGCCGCTATAGGGCAATTCTCGATAAAATGACTCGGGTCACCACAACCGTGGCAACTCTTAGACCGATAGGGCCGCTGGCCCCGACGACCCGAATGGCTTCCACGAACACTCCGAAGAGGCCGAGCATTAATAGGATACCGGTCCGAATAATGCCCCCGAGAACCACGATCACCCGATCCACCCCGCGAAGCTCGAAGGGCGGAATGAAAAGGCCCGGAGGACCGGCCTCTATCAAAGGATTCTCTGCTACCAGAGGAAGAAGCACCAAACCTACCCGAATGACGAGGCCTCTTATCCGAAGAATAACCGCCTCCCCTAGCAAGAGCCATCTCAACTCTGCGTGCTGCATTGGCTGCCTCCTGAAATGATATGTCACTCCCCACGCCCATAGCCATCCGGAGTCTAATCGGCTGATTAAGCCCATCTATAAATCCGCGGACCCTCTCCCGCTCCGTGGGAAGTATCACTACCGCATGACGAGCCAAGTCAATGAATCTCGTCTCATACCGTGTAACCGTCATAGTGCCCGATGGAGGCGCTCAAACCGCCTCCGAAGTAAATCCGTTGAGTAGCAAGGAGAAACTTCTCCATAAACGGTTCCGCAAGCCGGTCCCATGATAGAGCCGGGGACCCCGCCGGTCGAGTCAGGCAAAAATCTCTCCACCAAGTCTTGGCGGATCCCGCAAGTCCGAAGGTACATAAATCAACTCCGTTTGTCTCCACGATCCCCATAGTCTTGAGAATCTCATGGCAACCGAATAAAAAGTCCTGAGGATCCTCTGATGCGGCTCCACCGAATGTAGTGGTAAATAGCTTGGAGAACCGATCAAGCCTCCATAACGAATCGAAAGTCATGGCCGCTCCATCGCCGGCATAAGCTGTGGTACCTAGACTGAGTGGCCACAGCTGGCTGGATTACTGGTGCCTGAGGCTGAGGAGCTACTGGCTCTGGAGTATGAGCGATAGGAGTCCGGGCCCCTCCTCCAGCCTGAGAAGTAGCTGGGGCAACTGATAATAGACCCGCTCTGGCAATGCTATCCATAAATCCCGCTATTCCGACCAAAGCATCCCGGAGATCCGGGGTAATCAAAGCCTCTCCCGGGACCTGAGCTGGGCCCACTGGAGCTGCCGGAACCGGAACCTCCTCGTCAATCTCAATATGAGGCTCCACCTCCGGAGTAGCTGCCGGGGCTGAGCTCTACCCCTACCACGGCCTCCGATACGACCTTGGCCCCCTGCCTCTCACGGGAGCTGCCTGGGGCTCGGGCTGCTGGTCGGCGGACGAAGAAGTGCGTGTCCTTACCATCCGCGAAAGGACAGAATAGAATTCAATCAGCAATTGAGGAACAAGTCGCACGACAAGAGAGAACAAATGAGAGACTTTTTCCTAACTCAATAGACTCGGAGGACAAGTACGGACGTCTCCGTACCTACCTCTCAAACTCTACTAAGCTTGTTCGTGAGTGGTGAGACCTATGTAACCTAGAGCTCGATACCAACTTGTCACGACCCGGATTTTCCCCCAACATCGGGATCGTGATGACGCCTACTCGTGGCAGCTAGGCAAGCCACTGTATTCATACTATCCTGTTTTTAACACAATTTCAATTAAATAAAAGCGGAATACTTTATAGAAATAGTATTAAGCAGTTTCAAGGTAAAACCATACTGAAATCCTCTACCCAAGACGTGGAGTCACCAACTCACAAACTACTATGGAATACTACACATAAAAGTCTGAAGGAAATATAACATAATTCTGTTTGTCTCGGAACAATGAGACTACAGCTATTAACATAAATAAAGAAAGAGACGTCGGGCCTGCGGACGTCTGCAAGCTACCTCGGTCTCAAATGTGATCAACTCCCACGCAATCTATTTACTGCTGCTGCTGCTCCTGATCGTAACTTGGACTTGTGCAAAAACGCACAGAAGTGTAGCATCAGCACAACCGACCCCATGTGCTGGTAAGTGCCTGGCCTATCCCGGCGAAGTAGTGACAAGCCTAGGACCAGACACCCACATAACCTGTGCAATTCAATATATATATATGTGTACCACAAAGTAACAAGAAATAATCAAGTATTAACACAATAAGGAATATCTTAAAGAATTCCACAATTAACCACAGTTAATAATTTCACAAAGAAAAACAAAGTGTAATGTAAACACAAGTAATATCAATTGAAGAAATAGCAAACAGTTGCACGGCATCACCCTTCGTGCTTTTACTCTCATCCTCACATCCATAGTACGGCATGATCCTTCGTACATGGTTCAATAACAGGGGGCACGGCATGATCCTTCGTGCATAAATAAATAAACATGGCACGGCATCACCCTTCGTGCATTATCACTCTTCCTCACCCAAATAACAATCAAATAAGTTCACAAAGAAAACAAGGTATAATAGAAAACACAAGTAATATCAAGTCAAGGAATGGCAAGCAATTGCACGGCATCACCCTTCGTGCTTTTACTCTCATCCTCACCAAATAAACAAATAAGGTACACGGCATCACCCTTCGTGCTTTTACTCTCATCCTCACATCCATAGTACGGCATGATCCTTCGTACATGGTTCAATAATAGGGCACGGCATGATCCTTCGTGCATAATCAATAAATAAACATGGCACGGCATTAACCTTTGTGCATAAATAAATAAACATGGCACGGCATCACCCTTCGTGCATTATCACTCTTCCTCACCCAAATAACAATCACAGTTAAGGGCAGAGAAAGAAACAACAATTCATAAACCGTCCCATCAAGGGCAATCAATAATTATCTTCACAACAAGTCCCAACAAGGGAGAACAATAACGATTCATCCGTAATATATCTCAAAATAATTATTTTCCAACGACTCACGGTCATACTAGACGCCATTGTATGGATGCTCGTCACCACAGCCCATACACCGCACTCGATCACATAACACATAACACATAATCCTATTCCCTCAAGCTAGGATAGAACAAACACTTACCTCGAATGCTTATGAACAATCCAATCCGTGGAAATGTCTTTTCTTTCAATTTGGCTCCAATCCAACCGTATCTATACACAATTGATTTAATATCATCAATTCTACTCAACAAACTAATTCTTAATACCAAATACCACTTTTACAACATTATGCCATGAATAGTAAATTTCAACCCCGGGCCCACTTGGTCGGAATTCGGGGTTAGGACCAAAATCCGGTTACCCATCCCCCACGAGTTCATGTATATAATTTGTTTCAAAATCGGACCTCAATTCGAGGTCCAATTCCCCAATTTATGAAAAACCCTATTTTCTAACAAAAACAAGAATTTTACCATGAAAAAATTTGATTTCTAATGAAAAACATGTTTAATGATGTTAGGAATTGAAAGAATTAAGTAAAAAGTGACTTACATTCGATTTGATGAAGAAGAAATCCTTGAAGAATCGCAAATGGGTGTTTTGGTTTTGTAAAAATGTGAAGAAATGACTGAAATCCGTGTTTTTCAGGTCTCTGTGTTCGCATTTGCGAACATGGGTTCGCAATTGCGAACCCCGACCAATTTCTGGAGTTTGAAAAATAAGCTAAGGGTGGGAAGTTCGCATTTGCGAACATTTCTTCGCATTTGCGAAGCCAAGGCAAAATTGGGAAGTTCGCATTTGCGAACTATTGTTCGCAATTGCGAACACAAGCTAAATATGGGGAGGTTCGCATTTGCGAACTATTGTTCGCATTTGCGAACCCAGGCGGAATAGTGGCCAGTTCGCATTTGCGAACTATAGCTCGCATTTGCGAACACAGGCACTGAAGGGTCAAGTTCGCATTTGCGAACTATTGTTCGCATTTGCGAACACAGACACAATAGGGGGGGAGTTCGCATTTGCGAACTATTGTTCGCATTTGCGAACTCTGCAGAATAGTGGGGAGTTCGCATTTGCGAACTATTGTTCGCATTTGCGAACTCTGCAGACCAGTTGCAGACAGGAACTTCTAACATGAAAAATTGATCTCGTGGCCTATCCAAAGTTCACCCGAGCCCTCGGGGCTCCAAACCAAATATGCACATAACCTCAAAAACACATTATGAACTTGTTCGTGCGATCACATCGCCAATATCACCTCGTTTTCATCAAATCAAGCCTCAAATGCATGATTTTCATACCTTTAGTTTTCAAAACTTTCAAACTTGGGACTCAAGTTCCAAAACATCTCAAACGACATCCAAATGTCACCAAACTTTACAGAAAATCACATATATAATATTTAAGACTTGTACCGGGCGTCGGAACCAAAATACGAGCCCGATACCTAGGTCAATTAATTTATTTCCTTTAATAATTACATCAAAAACAATTTCACATAAAAATTCATAACTTGGGCTTTAGGCCTCAGAATTCGACTCCGGACGCATGTCCAAGTCCCATATTTTCCTACGGACCTCTCGAGACCATCCAATCTCGGGTCCGGATCCGTTTACCAAAAATGTTGACCGAAGTCAACCATATCAATATTAATATCATTTTTATCCAAATTTCTCATAGAATTCATATTTTCTATCACAAAATCTTTCCGGCTACATGCTCGGATCGTGCACGTAAATCAAGGCAACATAGAATGAGGTTTTCAAGGCCTCGATAGTATATAACAAGTGAGGAAAATAGGTGATGACCCTTTGGGTTATTGTGGATCGGCTGACCAAGTCCGCTCATTTTATACCGGTGAGCACTACATATTCATCGGAGCGACCGGCGGAGATCTATATCAGGGAGGTAGTTCGGCTGCATGGTATTCCAGTTTCCATCATTTCAGATAGAGGCACTCAGTTCACTTTACGGTTCTGGAGAGCTGTACAGCAGGAGTTAGGTACTCGGGTGGAGCTGAGCACAGCATTTCACCCCCAGACTGATGGGCAGTCCGAGCGCACTATTCGGATTTTGGAGGATATGCTCCGTGCGTGCGTGATTGAGTTTGGAGGTTCATGGGATCACTTCTTGCCACTGGCGGAGTTTGCTTATAACAACAGCTACCAGTCTAGTATTCGGATGGCACCGTACGAGGCCCTATATGGTAGGAGGTGCAGGTCTCCCGTGGGTTGGTTTGAGCCGGGCGAGGCCGGGTTGCTAGGTACTGATATGGTTCAGGAGGCTATGGACAAGGTCAAGGTGATTCAGGACAGACTTCGTGCAGCCCAGTCTAGACAGAAGAGTTATGCGGACAAGAAGGTTCGCGATGTGGCTTTTATGGTTGGTGAGCGGGTTCTGCTTCGAGTCTCGCCCATGAAGGGCGTTATGAGGTTTGGAAAGAAAGGAAAGCTGAGTCCTAGATTTATTGGCCCTTTTGAGATTTTGAGGCGTGTTGGGGAGGTTGCTTATGAGTTGGCCTTACCTCCCAGCCTAGCCGGAGTTCACCTCGTATTTCATGTCTCCATGCTCCGGAGATACCATGGTGACCCGTCGCATGTGTTGGATTTCACATCCGTTCAACTAGACAAGGATCTGTCTTATGTTAAGGAGCCAGTAGCCATTCTAGACAGACAGGTCAGAAAGCTAAGGTCAAAGAATATCGCTTCGGTAAAGGTTCAGTGGCGGGGCCAGCCGGTCGAGGAGGCGACTTAGGAGACCGAGCAGGATATGCGCAGCCAGTACCCTCATCTTTTCACTACTCCAGGTATGTTTCCTATGCTCGTTCGAGGACGAACGAATCTTTAAGTGTGGGAAGATGTAACGACCCGACCGGTCATTCTAGAAAATTACGCCCCAATCCCCAATTTAACTGCTCCCCTAAGTTCATTTCTGCTATTGTGGTTTGCCGAGAGAGTCGGTTATGAAATTTGGAGCATTTTGGGACACTTAGTCCCTAAATGAGAGCTTTAAAGCTAGAAAAATGGTCCGTAGCCAGAACAGTGTTAAGACGATCTCGGAACGGAAATCCGATGGTTCCATTAGCTCCGTTAGGTGATTTCGGGGTTGGGAGCTCGTTCGGAATGTATTTTGGAGGTCCGTAGCTCAATTAGGCTTGAAATACCGAAGGTTGAAATTTTGGCGAATCCGAACGATAGGTGAGATTTTGATCCGGGGGTCGGAATGGATTTCCGACAATTTCTGTAGCTTCGTTATGTGATTTTGGATATGTCCGCAAATTTTCAGGTCATTCGGACGTCGTTTGGTCGGGTTTTTGATCGAATGTGCAATTCGGAAAGTTTTAAGAAAATTAGGCTTGAATTCGATGTGAATTATGGGTTTCGATGTTGTTAGACGTGTTTTGAGGATTGGAACAAGTTCGAATAAGGTATTAGGATGTGTTGGTGTGTTTGGATAGGGTCCTGGGGGACTCGGGATGAATTCGGGTGATTAAACGGCAAGAATCTTAAAAACTTGCAGCAGGCTGGTGCCTGCCTTCTGTAGTATTCGCTTCTGCGGAGCTTGGACCGCAGAGGCGAGTCCGCAGAAGCGACATTTGCTCCGCAGGAGCGAGTTCGTGGGAGGCCGGCCTAGTTCGCAGGATCGGACTTTAGATCGCGGAGGTGGTCACGCAGGAGCGGAAAGCCTTCCGCAGGAGCGGGAGTGGACTGTTTGGTGGCCTTCCGCAGGAGCGGACTTTCGTCCGCATAAGCGAAGTCGCGGAAGCGACTGTGCTTCCGCAGAAGCGGCTTTTGAGTAAATGGCCAAGCGTCGCAGAAGCGACCATATGCCCGCAGAAGCGGAGTCGCTGAAGCGACCTAGAGACCGCAGAAGCGGAAATCGACCTGGGTTTAATGAGCAGTGAGGGTTAAAATTTCAGAAACATTTCCAACCATTGAGGGCTCGGCTTTAGAGGCTATTTGGGCGATTTTGAAATAGAATTCGAGAGGTTTCTTCAGGTAATCAATTATGAACTCCAATTATGATTGTTGTTGATAATATTATGCAAGCTTTTCATGAAAATGGAGGAATTTGGGATAATTAATGGGGGTTTTCACCCTAGACCAAAACCTTTAGAAAACCTTGATTTGAATGGGCAAACGGAGTCCGATTTCGATAAATTTTATATGCCCGGACTCGTATTGAGATAAGGAACCCGAATATATAATTTTCGTGATTTTTCGATAAGCGTGCCGGAAGTCGGGTGTTGGCAACTTGTGGGTTTTGGTGAATTTTGAGTTAATTTGATTGGGTAATGCCCAATTTGTCTATTTTGATGTGATTCTATTGATTTTTATCAGGTTCTACACTTGTGGAGGCTGACATTCGTGGCAAGAGGGTTATTACTTAGCGGTTTTGTACCGAAATTGAGGTAAGTGGCTTGTCTAACCTCGTGTGGGGGACTTTCACCCCTAGGATATTATTGTGATACTTTAAATGCCTTGTACGCGAGGTGACGGGCGTGTACATGCGCCGGTTGTTGAACACATACTTTACTCAAAATGTTCAATGAGTGATATTCCTGTTCTTAGTTGTTAAATTCGATATTCCTACCCGGTAGTAGTTAGAAAAGCATGATTAGATAGAATCTAACTGTCTAGTTGCTTAATTGACTTATTTGAGTTTTTTTCTTGGTAATCGCTGGCGCTGTTCATCGGCGAAGTTATCGTTAAGCATATTATACTTCTCTCTGTGTATTCCTTTACTTGCTGTGGTTGTGGACTATGGGTTCGATTCCCGAGATCTTGAGATTATTAAAATATGGACTACAGGTTCGATTCCCGAGATCCTGAGATTATTGAAATATGGACTACGGGTTCGATTCCCGAGATCCTGAGATTATTGAAATGTGGACTACGGGTTCGATTCCCGAGATCCTGAGATTATTGAAATGTGGACTACGGGTTCGATTCCCGAGATCCTGAGATTATTGAAATATGGACTACGGGTTCGATTCCCGAGATCCTGAGATTATTGAAATATGGACTACGGGTTCGATTCCCGAGATCCCGAGATTATTGAAATATGGACTACGGGTTCGATTCCCGAGATCCTGAGATTATTGAAATATGGACTACGGGTTCGATTCCCGAAATCCCGAGATTATTGAAATATGGACTACGGGTTCGATTCCCGAGATCCCGAGATTATTGAAATGTGGACTACGGGTTCGATTCCCGAGATCCCGAGATTATTGAAATGTGGACTACGGGTTCGATTCCCGATATCCTGACTTATTGGTAGGGACTGCGGGTTCGATTCCCGGAGATCCTGAGTTATTGAGATATTATTGAGACATGGGCTGTGGGTTCGATTCCCGGAGACCCAGAGGTACTGAGAATGGGACTGTGGGTTCAATTCCCACAGATCCTGGATTTTGTTTATTTGAGTTGGTTATTTGTTGTTAGTTTAATTGTAGACAGTTGCAGTAATCATCATAATGTTGTTATTTCGGAAATTATTATCATTTAAACCGTTTATTTTGTTATCATCATTATATTATTGTTTTCTCAGTAGGGCCCTGACCTACCTCGTCACTACTCCATCGAGGTTAGGCTTGGCACTTACTGAGTACCGCCGTGGTGTACTCATGCTACTCTTCTGCACACTTTTGTTGTGCAGATCCAGGTACATCAGAGGAGGCTCGTACTAGGTGATTCCGCAGTTTTCCGGGAGACTTCGAGGTATGATCTGCTACGTCCGCGGATCCGGAGGCTTCCCTTCTATTCTAGTATTACTAGTTGACATTTTTCTTCATTTCGTTGTTAGATACTCTTTACACATAGAGCCACAGTTGTATTTCCCTTTTAGTCTGTGTTACCGTGGGGTTCCGGATCTTGGTAGTGTTTTATTCATTGTGTGACGGATGTATGTGCCAAGCGGCACGGATTACATATCCTTTATGTTATTTTTTCGCTGTTTCTTACTTAAGTGGTTATAACTTGTATATTCCGCAACGTGTTAGGCTTACCTAGTCGTGGGGACTGGGTGCCATCACGACATGTTCACAATTGGTGAACTAGGGTCGTGACAGCAACACCCATCAATTACCAACTCAAGTTTGGAAAATAACAGATGACCTCTATCACACCTCATTTTATACACACTACCTCGGGAGGATAGTGTATAAGGGATTTTTTTCACTTTAAGTGACATTATTCGAAATGAAAGTATTTATTTGCGATTCGCCATTTGGGATAATTTATTTGGTATCCCAAGTCACCGGTTTATTTTGAATCCTAAATCGAGGAAATTTTTGACTTTCCAAGTGAAGACTACGAACCAGAAATTCTTGAGTAAGGAATTTTGTTAACCCAAGGGAAGGTGTGAGGCATGCTCGGATTCCGTGGTTCTAGCACATCCGCTTAAACTATCACAATAGGCCTATTACCTGATTTTAATACATGTTTCAACCTATAGTGCAATTTGAAATGATTTATAGCTTTAAAGAAAATTGCAACGCTATTAAAACACATCTTGAACCACATTACATAAATGCATTTGTGTTTTTGATATATTTTAACCTCGTAGAGATTTGGATTTGGGTCACATAAATGTGTACCCGAGTGTAGGAAAGTAATATTATTTAAATTTACGCTTAAAGCGACTAACGTATTAATAACTTTGTGGAAGGCCATAAAACTTCGCTAAATGGCATTTACTGAGGTCTAAGTATTTTAATAGAAGTAATTAAATAGAACCACGCAATTTGTGATTTTCATTTGACGCGGCGCATCTTGATTTTATTTTTAAAGGATATTTGACTAAAGCTACAAGGGCCATGGACTATTATGTTATCTAAGATGGCCCTCCTAAACTTATCCTAAGGGTCCTACTAATTGACTAAAGTCATTGAGGTTGATTTCAACCCCAAAATCTAACCTAAGCCCAATTAATAAAAACGACCAGTATCTATTTGTGAAGAAACAAATAAGAAAAGAGATAAACATTGGCTTTGGATTTAAAATTCATGGGCCAAAAGCAAGGGCATGCTTGGAAAACAATTGGGCCTGGAAGAGAGGCCCAATGCCATGAAGTCGAATCTATTATGTCTGATCGCATTTCCACACAAGAATTGGGCCATAAAAATTACTGTGCATCCAGCCCAGAACTGGGATCCATAGAACATAACACACAGGTCTCATATTGGTCCGTTATCAGCCTCAAATTAAGCCCAATAATGCAAGTTCAACTTTACAAAATTCCTCACAATCTCAGGCCCAAATTGACGGACGTTTCTTCATATACACACATATTTTTATGCATACAATAGCAAGCCTGAACCTCTAGGATTTCTATATGGACAAATTATTTATAATTACTTAGCAGGCTCATGAATAAACATGCATTTCTGCACATTACATTGACTTTAAGATAATTCATTTGTTGGTATTCTAATAGGCCCGAACCATTGCTTTTAAACAACGTAAATCCCAAAACTAAACAGATCTAATGAATCATTGAATTTAAACAACGTGATCTAACAAATCAAATGAATATTTATCCAAACCTATGAGCACATGATTGACTAAACAGATTTTGTGGCTAGGCCCAAGTTCTCAACAGATCTACCAAATATGCATGTATGAAAATAAGAAAAATATCATGTTCAATTATAGTGATTCCAAAATAAAGATATGAAAGAGTCTATCATCTTAACATAAGGATCTACTTAGCAAAATAGTATTCCACATACAAAAGAAAAATAGACTTGATTACACGAAATAAACTATATCTTCAAATCCTCTCTTCTAATTCCCTTCTTCAATTCAAAGCATCACTAATACATAGGTAATTTCAGGAGATGTATACCTGATTACAACAATAAACAAAGGTGAGTTTGAAAGAAGAAGGCAACAATAGCAATAGACTTGTTCCAGCAAAGACAACAATAAAAACATGCTCGAAACCATGAATAAAATAATTTCAAATAGACCTTGACCCAACCACCTTCAAAACAGACTTTGATGATCCAAATTCAAACCATTTTTACCTCTTGGATCTAGAAAATGACTTAAGAACTTGACAGTTTCAAAGAGAAACCAGTCTTAATAAAATAGTGTTTGCTGCTGGATTTCTTTGGTTTTTTTTTTTTTGTTTTGATTTTTCAGTATTGTATCTCTAAATCCTGAAATCAGATCTCTATTTTTTGTATTTTTCAGTCCTATGAATTCTGTAGGCTCTCTCCTCTAGGAATTCTGATTTCTAAAACTCCAAACTCTCAAACTCTCAAACTTTTAGGCTCCAAAATCTTGGTTCTAAAAAAACTTAGGTTCTGAAAAACTTCCTTGCAATGCAAGGATGCAATACCTTTTATAGGCAAATAAGTAGAGCAACTTCAAATTTATTTTTTTTACCCCTTAGGTCCTTCTTAATTTTTAGTTTTTTGCTTAAAAGTCCTTAGAATCTTGGCTTTTTCTCCAAGTTATACTACCCAAAGTCTGATATTCAAATTAACACCCAAGCTTAGAAGCTTCTAGGGGCTTCTATTTCTCTTACGGCAAGATTCCCCAACCTAGTTTACCCAATTTACCCTTCTAAAACTCCTGAAATCACCTTACCTACATGGGGCAAGTTAACCCTAAGGTTCGACCCCATAGTAGACTGAATTTCTTTTCCCTTTGGGCTTTTAGAACTAATCAGAAACCTAAAACAATGCAATAATTCCCACATATATATATATATATATATATATATATATATATATATATATAAGAATAGAAATAGTTAAGTAATCCTAAAATACATATCAAATTAATATGGTAGACTGATATTAAAATTAGACTAACATTCGACACCAAACACCCTAAACTAATTATCAGAAAAATGTTATAGCTTGAGATGGAAGTCATATAAAGATAGAAAACACTGACTAATGAGGAAGAAAAAATCTAAAATAAAAATGTAAAGGAAACCAACATATACACACACACATTGGACAAACAACCTTAGAAAGGGGGGGGGAGAGGGAACTTGGATTCAAATTATGGACATAGAACAAAAGAAACAGACGAAGTAAAGAATGAATCAGAATATGAAGAATGAAAAGGGAACTTACTAATTTGGACTTGAACATAGTGGGCGAATCTGTTTTAACCTCGAGATGATATAAATCGTTGATTCTTTGTGAGGAACGGACGGAAAACTTCATCTCGAGAGGAAACACGCTGGATATCTTGGAGGGATGGCTTTACATGGAGGCCTCTGATTTCAACCCTAGAACTTGAAGCTTATATTTCAAATTTGAGAGGTTTTGAGGAATCCATGGTGGCACCCTAGGGTTTGGGGTTTTTTGGAGGTTTTTAGTTAGATTCAATGGAAAATATTATCATATCCATGATGAGTGAGAGAAGAGGGTGTTGTGGTAAGATTTTAGAGACTATTGGAGACTTGCCGCCGCCGTGGACGATTTTCGGCGGCGGCAGACTGCGGCTCAGGGAGGGCTATCTCTAGGGTTTGGTAGGGTTGTGAGAGGAGACGGATTGGGGGATGGGTAGGGCCGTTAGGCCATTTATATATGAAAGACCCAAGCTTCTCTTCTGTTAGATCACTCGACCTAGACGATTGAGATTAATTGGGAACAAACGACATTGTTTAGTGAGGGAAAAAGAATCTGGACTAGATTTTGGGTCGGGCATGGGGCGGATTTCAGGGGTTCATGGTTTTTTGAATGGGCTAGCAATTAATCCAAATAGCTGGCCCAAAACTTAGATCTTTAACAGGACATGTTTTCTCTTTTTTTCTTACTTTCTTTTCATTTAATTCCTTTTTGTATTCTTTTCCTTTTTATTTTTAAAAATAAAAATTTGAATTAAATCCTAAGGACATAATTAAACTAATTAACCCTAAATGATGATTACTACAATTAATTGAAATAAATTAAAAGAAACTAGAAAAATTCAATGCTAAAAGTCAATTTTTTGTGATTTTTGTATTTTTTGTAAAACTCTAATTACTAATTAGTCTAAAAAAATATGTAAAATTAAATCCTAAACCCTAAATGCAAATGCAATAGTTTATATTTTTATGAATTATCTGAACTAAACATGCACATACAAATGAAAATACACACAAAAATTATGCAATTAAATCGTAAAAATCAAATAATTTAAAGAGAGATCCTAAATCTAAGTATTCTGTAGGAGTAATTCATGCGAGGCAAAAATCACGTGCTCATAGGTGCCCTTCTTTGCTCGGACACATCAAGGTTTTTCGGGCAAAGATAAATGAGTAATTACGAGGGATTTTTGCTCGCTCGGCACTCTATGAGAAGCATTTTTCAAAAATGCTTGACCGAACCTTACTTTAGAAGTTGCCTACATATAATTTGCTATAAAGGAATCAGGGCAGTGTAGTTCTGGAAGCTTTGGTAGCTAGGACTACGGGGAGCTATGAGTTCACTGCTGTTGTTGTTGTTACTTCTTGTTGATCCTCTTATTACATCAAAAGCAAAATCAAAGCTAAGCTAGCTATGCCTATCAACTATGAGTTACAAGATTCTTATCTATAAATCTCTTGAAGCTTGATCTTGAGTCTTAGCTGATTTTACTATGGACTCAGATCTGAATCTTTATGCTTGCAAGATGTGGGTGCTGGTTCTTTCTTCAGCACTTGGATCGAAGCGGGAAATGTGAACCTTGTGACTTCAATCATATTTTGAGCAGTCCGCATCTTTGTCTGCTTAGGCGTTATGAATTCACTTCTTTTTTTTTTGTTCTTTTTCTTCTTTTGTTTATATTGGATTGAGACTCATTCTTTCAACCACCTTGGATCCTGTGCCTTAAGGTCAAACCCTCAAACAAAAAAATAAAGAAACAAACGAAATTTTTCTGCCCAATTTTCACTAGGAAAATTTCATGAGTCATTTGTGACAAAAGTCTGAACTTGTTCTCTTTTTTTTTTTGAATAAAACAAGAATTGTGACTGTCTAGGATGGAACAAATAAGGGATTGGAGCCCTATATCTAAAACGTCAACTCAGGGATTGGAGCCCTAATATTGGTGAAAACCAATTAGGGAATGAAGGCCCTATGTCTAAATGGTTCAACTCACGATTGGAGCCCTAATGTTGGCAAAAGGTAAAAGAAACTGAACTCAGGGATTGGAGCCCTAATGTCGGCAAAGGGTGACAAGCTCAACTCAGGGATTGGAGCCCTAATGCTAGTAAATAGTAACTAGGGAACGGAGGCCCTATGTCTAAAAGGCGCAACTTAGGGATTGGAGCCCTAATGTTGGCAAAAGGCAGAAGCTCAATTAGGGATTGGAGCCCTAATGTTGGAAAATGGTGAATAGGGAATGGAGGACCTATGTCTAAAAGGTGCAACTCAGGGATTGGAGCCCTAATTTTGGCAAAAGGAAACTAGGGAATGGAGGCCGTATGTCAAAAAGGTTCAACTCAGGGATTTGAGCCCTAATGTTGTCAAAAGGCGACTAGGGAATGGATGTCCTATGTCTAAAAAGGCACAACTCAGGGATTGAAGCCCTAATGTTGGAAAAATGCGACTAGGGAATGGAGGCCCTATGTCAAAAATGCACAACTCAGGGATTGGAGCCCTAATGTTGGCAAAATGCGACTAGGGAATGGAGGCCATATGTCTAAAAAGGCTCAACTCAGGGATTTGAGCCCTAATATTGGCAAAAGGCTACTAGGGAATGGAGGCCATATGTCGAAAAAGTGCAACACAACGATTGAAGCCCTAATGTTGGCAAACAAAGTAACAGGTTGATATTGGGGATTCTAACCTATCCTCTTTTGGGATTTTCTTCTTCTCTTGTCTTTTTTTCCTTTTTTTTTTATATTTTTGATAAGATTCAGGAAAGAACTTGGAGGAAACTTGCTTTTTGGATTGATTATTTGCTGCAACGCTTATTCAGCATTTGCTCATTTTCCTTTTGGTTGCACCAGCTTCTTGCACAGTTGCTTGGATCGCACATGTTTCAATTTTCAACCAAAGAACAATTATTAGCTTGAAACAGTGATTGGTTTTGTGGCCTTGATCATCTCAATTGCTTGATCTTGGCCCAGCTTCTGTTGAGAACATCTGTGGTTTGTTGGTTATGAATATTAATCTCTCTTTCAAACCGAAGGGCTCAACTTTCAGGATTTCATGACAGCTCTCCCATGTGGGGTTTTGACCCTTTTCACTTTATTCTACTTTTAAGATCTTTGTCTTTGACTTTATGTCCTTTTCAATATCATTACTTTGAAAGAATCAACAATCATGACCAGTTGGATTGGCTTGGTGCACCTACTGAGGCGAGCACTTTCTTTTAGCTTTTGTTAGATAGAGCCCTGTAGAGCCAGTCTTGCCATATTTTCTTTGTATTAGTTTCGAAAATAGAGTTAGACCGAAAGGGATTCAAGGAAAAAGTAAACAAAGGCAAGAAGATGTATTTAAAGAGATGCATCCCTTTCGGGGAGAAAAGAAGGACTTATCTGGGGTGCATGCAGGCTTTAAATTGACATGACATGCTTCTTAGACTGGATGCCCGACCCGCACAAACTTTCCCAACTTCTTATAAACTCATTGACCCACGTTTCAGAACTAGGAAATCTTGCCAGGACTCTTTCAATGGTAGGAGATGTCTTCTGTTCGGCCGACAGTGCCCTTTGCGAGTTTTCGCCTATTGACCTCTCTTATTTCTCTTCTCACCGTCCCCCGATGGTGCTCTTTGCGAGTTTTCCCTAAATGGACTCTCTCTTTTCAAGTTCTCTACTCACCGTCGCCTTATGGTACTCGTAGGTTTTCACCGATAAGACTCTCTCATTTTATTTCTCTCAGTTTGATTATATCAAGTTCTAACAATGGCATTTTCCAATTCCAATGCCTTTGCCAATTGATCAAAAGGACTCGAACAAGGTTTTGGGTAAGGAATTTGGATGGAACTATAACATTGGAACAATTTTTGTGGGCTCATTGCCGAGCCATTATACCATGTGCCCTAATTTCACTTTTTGGGGGAATTGCGATTTTAGTTTTGGTGTGACTGAACCCTAGAAAGAGGCTGCATACGTATCCTTCTCAATCAAGCCAGATATAGTTTAGGAAAACATTTGTTTTGTTTTGTTGTTTTTGTTTTTGTTTTCTTTCTTTTTTTTTTCATTCGGTTTTCAAATTTTTTCAATAGTACTTTAGGGTTCCAAAGAGTGTAATCAAGGAAGAGTAACCGAATCAAAGGGTCCATAAAAGATTGATAGTGTTTGGATAGAAGGAATAAAATCCTTTGTCATCTCAATTAGACTTAGTATCTTTTTACTACATTCGCATTCACAGCTGCTTCACGATCATTTCCTTCGATATCACCCAAATACTATGCTCCTCTCAGTAATATCTTTCTGATGATGTATGGACCCTTCCAATTAGGAGCAAATTTTCCTTTTTCTTCCTGGTAATGAGGAAGAATGCGCCTTAACACAGGTTGTCCCACTTCAAAATTCCTGGGCCACACTTTCTTGTTATAAGCACGGGCCATTCTTTGTTGGTACAATTGCCCGTGACAGATCGAAGCCATCCACGTTTCATCAATTAATGTCAACTATTCCAGATGAGTCTTGACCTTCTCACTATCCTCAATCTCTACTTCAACGATGTTCCAGAGAGAAAGGATTTCTACCTCTGCGGGTACAACAGCCTCAGTTCCATAGACCAAAAGGTATCAGGTTGCTCCTACCAATATGCGTATCATGGTGTGATATCCCA
Source organism: Nicotiana noctiflora (assembly GCA_032618575.1). Lineage (NCBI taxonomy): Eukaryota > Viridiplantae > Streptophyta > Magnoliopsida > Solanales > Solanaceae > Nicotiana > Nicotiana noctiflora. The sequence continues at coordinate 103,593 of JASVEL010012062.1, read as the reverse complement.
TTAATGTGAAAGGAAACTTTTCATGCCATTGTCTGGAGCTCTGAATCATCTTTCTCAAAATCTTCTTGATGTTCTTGTTTGCCGCTTCAGCATCACCATTGGCTTTGGGCCGGTAGGCAGTGGAGTTTCCATGCATTATTTTGAATTGTTTGTATACCTCATCTATAAAACGACTATTGCAGCATTATCTATGATGATATTTGCAGGAATGACAAAACAACAAATAAGGTTAGAGTGCACAAAATCTACAATAGCTTTCTTGGTGACAGATTTGAGAGAGGTGGCTTCAACCCACTTCGTGAAGTAGTCGATGGAAACCAGTATGAATCTATGTCCATTTGAGGCTTTCGGCTTGTACTTCCCAATGATATCCATCCCCCAAGAAACAAATGGCTAAGGTGTTGACATGGGATGTAATTTTGTGGGAGGTGTGTGAATCAGATCACCATGCACCTAACATTGATGGCACTTCCAGACAACACTGATGCAGTCCTTTTCCATGGTTATCCAGTAAACCCTACTCGCAGGATTTTCTTTGCCAAAACATACTTATTTATGTGGGGTCCACACACTTCTGCATGTACTTCATGCATGATCCTTCAGACCTCTTCGTCGTTAACATATCTTAAGAAGTTGAGATCCAGGGTCCTCTTATACAAGACATCACCACTTAAGAAGAAACCACTTGCATGCCGTCTAATGGTTCTCTTTTGGTCTCCACTAGCTTGCTTGGGGTATTCCTGCATTTTCAGAAACCTTTTGATGTCATGGTACCATGGCTGGGTGTTTGGTTCTACCTCAACCCTATTACATTAACCATGCCTTTCCTTGGTTTGGATCTCCAAGGGATAAATGTGGGCATTACCTAGATAGGGAAACATCGAGGACAGAGTGGCGAGTGCATCAACTAGTTCATCTTGACTACGAGGGATGTACCTGAGCTCTATTAACTTGATGTGCTTGCTAAGATCTTTTAGATATTGCCGATTGGGAATAAGTTTAACATCTTGGGTTTCCCATTCTCCCTGGGCTTGCCTGATAATCAGATCTGAGTCTCCCTTAATCAACAACTCATCGACTTCCTGGTCAATCGCTATGTTCATACCCATAATGCAGGCATTATACTCAGCAGTGTTGTTTGTGCAGAAAAACCAAAGCCTAGCTATGGCCGAATAGTGATGGCCAGTGGGTGAGATCAAGATTGCCCCAATTCCCACACCTTTTGCGTTTATCGCCCCATCGAAGAACATTTTCCAAGCATTAGTGTCTTCTGAAATTACTTCTATTGAATTAAACTTTTCATCTTGGAAGTAAATGCTCAACGGTTGGTATTCATCATCAACTAGGTTTTTAGCCTAATGATCTACCAACGCTTGGGCTTTCATTGCGTGCGAGTGACATAGACTATGTTAAATTTCGTGAGCAGAATCTGCCATTTTGCTAATCTCCCTGTGGGTCGATTTCTAAAATATTTATTTCAAAGGATCCAACCTGGTTATGAGGTTGGTGGTGTAAGCTTGAATATAATGTCTCAGCTTATGAGCGACCCAAGTCAAAGCACAACAAGTTCTCTCCAACAGAGTAAATTTAGCTTCACAGCTGGTAAACTTCTTGCTCAAGTAGTAGATTGATTATTCTTTCTTTCTGGTTACATTGTGTTGCCCGAGGACACAACTGAAAGAATTTTCCAAGGCCTTCAGATACATGAAAAGAGGCCTCTCTGGCTCTGGTAGGACCAAGACTGGCGGATTTGACAGATAGTCTTTGATCTTAGAAAAATCTTCTTGACATTCATCCGTCCACTTAATTGTTGCGTCTTTCTTCACTAATTTGAATATGGGCTCACATGTGGATGTCAAGTGAGCAATGAACCGGTTGATATTGTTTAATTTGCGCAACAAGATCGTCACATCTTTCTTAGTTCTCGGAGGAGGCAAATCCTGGATAGACTATATTTTTGTTGGATCTAACTCGATACCTATCCGACGGACTATAAAGCCTAAAAGTTTTCCCGATGGGACTCCAAATGCACATTTGACTAGGTTCAGCTTCAGATCATACTTGCGCAACCGCTTGAAGACTTTTCTCAAATCTCCAACATGGTCATCCTGGGTTTTGGACTTGATGATTACGTCGTCCATATATACCTCTATCTCTTGGTGCATCATATCATGGAAAATGACAGTCATGGCCCTCATGTAGGTTACCCCATTATTCTTCAAACCAAACGACATGACTCTATAATAGTATGTACCCTAGGGTGTGGTGAAGGCTATTTTTTCAATGTATTCTTCATCCATCAACACCTGGTGATATTTTTCATAATAATCCATGAAGGACTGTATCTCATGATTGGTGGAGTTATCAACAAAGATGTGGATGTTAGGCAAAGGAAAATTGTCTTTGGGACTTGCCTTGTTCAAATCTTTGTAATCTACGCACACCCGGGTCTTCCCATATTTCTTTAGAACTGGGACTATATTTGCCAACCATGTAGTGTACTGGACAACTCAAAATACCCATGCTTTCAAGTGTTTCGTGATTTCTTCCTTGATCTTATTACTGATGTCAGTTTTAAACTTTCTTTGCTTTTGCGAGATCGGAGGGAAATCGGGGTAAGTTGGAAACTTATGAACTACCATATCAACATTCAGCCCTGCCATGTCATCGTACGACCAAACGAACACATCTTTTAACTCAAACAGAATCTGGATTATTGCATCCCGGGTTTTCTTGTCCGTGTGAATGCTTATCTTGGTTTCTCAAATTTCGTCAAAAGTTCCCAAGTTAACGAACTCAGTATCATTCAACTTTAGCCTAGGTTTAATCTAAAATTTTTCCAATTCCCGATTTATTTCCTTAAAAGCCTCATCTTCATCATATTCTGGTTCTTGGTTCATTATTTCACAATTAGACATCGTGTTTGGATCTGGGCATGAAGTGCACAAGCATGTCATGTTATTTAAAGCCGCATAATTAGAACTAAAAAGAATAAATAAAAGAGAAAAATAACAAAATTAGAAAGAATAAAGAACGATGAAAGATGAATTATTGATTTCATTTCTTGGAATTTGAAGATAACATGGTTTACATTTAGGAATTTAAAGACAAGAAACTGAAAAAAAAACATCAGAGTTACACCCTCGAATAACTCATGATGCAGAAAAAGTAGTAGGACAGGTCTACCAGGACTCCGGCTTGATCGGAAATGGCGTAGCCTTCCAATTTTGCAGCTTTGTGCTTTGTCCCATATATAGCACCTCAGTGGTGTTTGTGCCCTCTCCTAGCTGAACCATGTTGGTTTCGTAGAGTATATTCTTTATTGCCCCATATATTTCTTCAATCTCTTCGGCCATAAAGTCCTCATCATCCTCTTTTTCACTGTACTTTGGCTTCACAAAGGTCTCATACAAATGTGGCAGTGGTTGAAGCAAACCCCATCACTCATTCTTTCTCTCATCTACCCACTTTATATCATTTGGGTTAGGGTGGAAACCTATCCCGAATAAACTTTCAGTAGTAGGCAGGGTAACTGTCACGGCCCTAGTTCACCAATCGTGAACCTGTCATGACGGCACCCAGTCCCCACGACTAGGTAAGCCTAACACATTACGGAAAATACAAGCTTATGCACATATAATAATAATTAGCGGGAAATGAGATAAAAGGAATGTAATCCGTGCCGCTTGGGACATACACTCGTCAAACACACTGTGAAAAAAAAAATACCACCAAGACCCGGAATCCCACGGGCAACACAGACTAAGAAAGAGTACAACTGTGGATCTATACATCAAGAATGTCTATACAACGGAACCAAGGAAAATAACTGATATCACTAATAAGAATAGAAGGGGACTCTCCGGATCCGCGGACGTAGCAGATCATACCTCAAGTCTCCTCACAGTGCTGCTGAATCACCTAGGATGAGCCTGTCCTGATGTACCTGGATCTGCACAACAAAAGTGTGCATAAGAGTAGCATGAGTACACCACGGCGGTACTCGGTAAGTGCCAAGCCTAACCTCGATGGAGTAGTGACGAGGAAGGTCAGGGCCCTACCGAGAGAACAATAACAAAAATGATAATAACAATAATAAGCAGCTTAACGATAATAATTCCGAAATAACAACAATAAAATGATTACCGCAACCGTCTACAATTAACTAACAACAAGTAACAAACTCAATTAATAAGTCCAGGACCTGTGGGAATTGAACCCACAGTCCCATTAACAGTACCCCGGGTCTCCGGGAATCGAACCCGCAACCCATGTCTCAATAATATAACAATAACTCAGGATCTCCGGGAATTGAACCCGCAGTCCCTACAAATAACTCAGGATCTCCGGGAATCGAACCCGCAGTCCACATCTCAATAAATCTCAAGATCTCCAGGAATCGACCCGTAGTCCATATCTCAATAAATCTCGGGATCTCCGGGAATCGAACCCGCAGTCCACATCTCAATAAATCTCAGGATCTCCGGGAATCGAACCCGCAGTCCACAACAATATCACTCAGGGTCTCTGGGAATCGAACCCACAGCCCTGGATCTCCAGGAATTGAACCCGCAGTCCACAAACACAACAAATAAAGGAATACGCAGAAACAATATAATCGAACCCGCAGTCCACATCTCAATAAATCTCAGGATCTCCGGGAATCGAACCCGTAGTCCATATCTCAATAACTCAGGATCTCTGGGAATCGAACCCGCAGTCCACAACAATATCACTCCGGGTCTCTGAGAATCGAACCCATAGCCCTGGGATCTCCGGGAATTGAACCCGCAGTCCACCAACACAACAAATAAAGAAAATGCACACGAAAAATATAATATGCTTAACTACAACTTCACCGAGGACTAGTGCCAACAATTATCAAGAAGTTTAGTAGGACAATTAGGCAATTAGACAGATAAATCCTACCTAATCATGCTTCCCTAACGAATACCAGGTAAATGCCACAATTTAATAAATTAAGAACATGAATATCATGAATTGAACAATTCAAGTAAAGTGAGTTACAACAACCAGCGCATGTACACGCTCGTCACCTCGCGTACAAGGCATTTAAACTATCACATAATATCCTAAGGGTAAAGGTTCCCCCACACGAGGTTAGACAAGCCACTTACCTCGATTCCGGTATAAAACCGCTAAGAGACAACCCTCTTGCCGCGAATATCCGACTCCGAGTGGCCCGAATCTAGTCAAACCAATTACACAGTATAAATAACATCGCAAATAACTAATTACAATGATAAATTACAGCTATAGCGCGAAAGTGGGTGAAATGACCAAAATACCCCTGAATCCATCGGCTCGGAATTGAAATATTTTTACGTTTTCAGAACCCTCGTACTCTCACGAGTCTAACCATATAAAAATCTCCCAAATCGGACCACAAATGGCCCTTCAAATCCCAAATTTAAAGTTTTTGCTCCAAGCCCTAATTTCTTACAATTTTGCTATGTTTTCATAAATTTCAAGGATGATTCTTCAATAAAATCATGTATTTAGTTCATAGGACTTACCTCTAATCACTTCTTGTCAAAACCCCTTCAATTCTCGTCCAAAAGCTCTCAAGAATGACAAAAAATGGTGGAAAAATGGATTTGGTTCGCGGATGAAATGTTTTAAAACTTTCTGTCCAGGTATTTTGTTCACTGCAATCACGGGAAATGCTTCGCGATCGCGGAGAATAAATTCTGGCCCAAAAATTACCCTTCGCGATCGCGGGAAATGCCTCGCGATCACGGTGAACAACATCCAGTTCCTCCGGACAGGCTTAAGTAAAATGGTAATAACGTTTTACACATAACTCCAAATGATGAATGGTTTGATGTTCTGGAAACTAGACACATAGGGCTATAACTTTTATTTGTTGATTGTTTCCTGAATCCTTATACATTTCGAGATACAAGCTTCCAAATCCATTTATGTGTTTTAGATATCCTTCTCGGACAGCATAGAGTTTAACGTACATAACTTTTGCTACCTATCTCCAAATGTGTATTTCTTTATCTTTCTGAAAACTACACACGATGATTTACAACTTTCATTTTTAAATCACCTCAAAATACCTTTTAGATAAAAAGATATGATCTTCCAAAGTAGGGCCTGAGCGACAGAAATTTCCTCTTCGCGATCGCGAAGCCATCTACGCGATCGCGATTCATTAGTTCTTTTCTCGGATTTTACTCACCGCGATCGCGACCAATACCCCGCGATCGCGTACAGCACTGCCGTAGCCAAAAACCAGCAGTGAAAAATGGCCTAGAAATGGTCCGAAACCACCCCGAAACTCACCCGAGGCCCCCCGGACCTCAACCAAAAACACCAACACTTCCTATAACCTTATTCAAACTTGTTCCAATCATCCAAACACGTCCATAAACACAAAAATTATCAATTTACAACGGATTCGAGCCTAAATTTCTTAAAACTTTTCGAATTGCACATTCGATCTAAAACCCGACCAAACGACGTCCGAATGACCTGAAAATTTGCGGACATATCCAAAATCACATAACGAAGCTACGGAAATTGTCGGAATTCCATTCCGACCCCCGGATCAAAATCTCACCTATCGTTCGGATTCGCCAAAATTTCAAACTTTGGCATTTCAAGCCTAATTGAGCTACGAACCTCCAAAATACTTTCCAAATGCGCTCCCAAACCCGAAATCACCTAACGGAGCTAATGGAACCATCAGATTTCCGTTCCGAGGTCGTCTTAACACCGTTCCGGCTACGGGCCATTTTCTAACTTTAAAGCTCTCATTTAGGGACTAAGTGTCCCAAAATACTCCAAATTTCAGAACCGACTCTCCCGGCAAACCACAATAGCATAGAAATGAACTTAGGGGAACAGTTAAATTGGGGATTGGGGCATAATTTTCTAAAATGGCCAGCCGGGTCGTTACATCTTCCCACACTTAAAAGATTCGTTCGTCCTCGAACGAGCATAGAAAACATATCTGGAGTAGTGAAAAGTTGAGGGTACTGGCTGCGCATATCCTTCTCGGTCTCCCAAGTCGCCTCCTCGACCGGCTGGCCCTGCCACTGAACCTTTACTAAAGCGATATTCTTTGACCTTAGCTTCCCGACTTGCCTGTCTAGAATGGCTATTGTCTCCTCAACATAAGACTGATCCTCGTCTAGCTGAACATAAGTGAAATCCAACACATGTGACGGGTCACCATGGTACCTCCGGGCATAGAGGCATGAAATATGGGATGGACTCCGGCTAGGCTGGGAGGTAAGGCCAACTCATAAGCAACCTCCCCAATATGCCTCAAAATCTCAAAAGGGCCAATAGATCTAGGACTCGGCTGGGCACATTAGCCTGATATAATCTGAAGATATTCCCTCTTGTTCAACAATTAAGTCTTAGAGCCTAATTCTAACATCCGGAATTCTATGTCAAGCTTGTTTTCATCAAGAGATCACTCAATATTCCTCAAACGCCATCCTCAAACATGATTGCATAACCTTGCTGGATTCTTACCTTGCAACACTAAATCCACATGACCACAATAATATTTTATGATCAAATTAGCCAAAAATTCAACGAATCAGATGCTCCCATTGCACCTCACGATCTACATAGGTCTCGTTCCAACTTTTACAATACTGACACGACGGAAGAGATGTGCCGATATCCATAACCAACTACTGAATCAACAATTCATTGGGTCTATACTCCCGACAAGATCCATTACCTTGTCCTAAACCAGAGGATGATCCTTTCCTCTATAATATACTTCATATAATCAATTTGCACTGACCCCAAATCACATAATCTCATCTCACCCAGTACGAACTGCTCAGGCAATAAGCCACATCACACATAATCAAAAGTCCCACAAGATGACACAATGTGTTAGTGATCCACTAATACGTACGTGATACAAAGGAAGGCGAACACTGAGAGAACTATTCAACTCTCACATTAACATGGACCTCCTCGGAAAATAGGAAACAGAACACATAAAAGCAATTATAGACACATCACACTGTTGCGGCGTGCAACCCGATCCCAACAATATGACCATGGCGGCGTGCCACCCGATCCCAATAATATAGACTCACACAAAGAGTCATATGTCGAGCTGAATAGCTCATCACATCAAAATACTGAATATCGATCATAAGCACACTAAGGTGCATGATATCGGACTCAATGAAAACATATAGCGCTATAGGCTATGAACTCAAGCACAACTGAGGTGCGACATATGATATGAGCCTCAAGAGCCATCATGCTCATATAACATCACCGCTGAGCGGAACCTCAACACATAAGGAACTTACCAAGCCGTTGCACACTCATACGGCGCAATATATCTTTACTTGAATTAACTAACCGCGAAATAAGACCACGACTATCCCTCTATAAAGGGCGCATTGCTGGAAGAAATATAACTGGCCTGACGCAAGGCTCACTTCCACATTTAAATCTATCCACCGACCTTAAGTCTATCCTGGTCGTGCCAAGCTAAGTCAATAATATTTCACAGGTCTATAACCCACTAAGCAGAGTGCCCTCCGGGCATAAGTTCTCAAATGGATGATATCACCAAAATCCTCATACTTGGTTTAAATTTCTAACCAATCAAGTGACTACAAGTCACACCTATACAATCTTCTTGTGGGTCAAGCTCCCACCATCTTCCGAATAATTAAACGGACCCGCACATTCAGCCCACCGGCTGCACTAACACTGAAAAGTGATCAGGAGTCCCTAACCGGGATGCAAAGCCTTTCTCATAGAACACCGATCTCAAATGATACCGATGTTAATACCCATCTTACTCAAAACACTGAAACTCCTTTCCTGCTCATCCGAGCTCTTTATATCACATACATTGACCAAATTGTGACCTTGGTCCTTACTTCAAATTTTCATACTACTCACTGTACCCCACGTGCCGATATACGATAGGCACAATTTCCATCATAGCTCTAGAACCGACGATAGGCTAATACTTCATCACATAAGACTTTTCATTAAGCTCACTGCAGGAGAACTATAACAACATACGGCGAATTCTCATAACCATCGAATATGCCAATCCATAAGTAGTGGTCCAAACCACCATAACCCTTTCCGAGGTCTGCCTACTCATAACAGGCCCCTAACAGACGAATACTTCAGAATAACATCAATCACTGCGGCCGACAAGTCTCAAATGCACCGCCACAAATCACATGCATAATTCGATCACGTTGCATGAACCGATCATTGACACCAATACGCCAACTCAACTATGGCCGATCAATCTACTTCCTTCCAGGTTATCCTTGATTGCCTTAGAAATGTTAATATCTTCCTTCAATACCTAACTTATTCCAACCACACTTACCCCGAGTGACCTTAAATCATGAGGCCATGCTATCTTAAGAACGACGACCATTTCATGTCTCTCAAATACTACACCACAAGTCAAAACATCATAGATCATTTTGTGCCTTTCTTCATAAGTTGCTTCAAAAGCTTGAGCCTCAACTGTACTTATAGACTCAGAATTATCAGGCACCACACTTTACCTCTTGAATTCACTAGGACCGCTATTGAGAACCATCCGGCCCTGACTTGGCCCAGTACCCAACCAACTCTACTGAATGTTTATACCATATGAATACCCTCTCGATAAAGCACCCAGCGGAACCACTTCCCGCGAAGCCTGCACCTATACGAGGCATAAGTCATGAATCTTTCCTCAAGTTTGAACATGAGCCAGTAAGGCTAACCATAACATGCATTCAAAAGTACATATACTCAAATTACCACACATGGTCCTTTCCCGTGGCTGCAATAACACAATAATACGCTAGTATCCAGAATTCACACCGGTAATTAACCATGCGACCCAATCTTAAGCGGTGGGACTCTCCCACTTAGCCTAAAGCCACTATTACACGACTCTCGAACACATTAGAACCATTCTCTCGAGTCATTTACTATTATTCAACTGCAACTCACTTGATCCAACGAATATAACCACATGTGCTCTATTAGCACTCTAACATCATAGGGTATGACCTCATCCCAATACAACCAAACATCTTCTCGCTCCATGCACCGAGCATTCTCTACCAACAACATCTTAAAACATACTATGATTCTCACACGCCTACGAAGCACCATGTAGCCTTTGTCAAATATTTCCCTGCTGATAATAAAATGCAGAGTTTATTAGGGACACAAGAACATCTAAAGTCCCAACATTATACCATACGAGCCTCAACTCTTGCCCATCCGCAAGTTTTCAAGAACTTTGGAATAGCACCTAAATACATCGCAGGCCAAATCTGACACGACACATGACCCATAATTACATCGTTCATAGTGAAATCCTTTCACTTGACACGAAGCCTTAAGATACATCTTGCTAATCCATGATACTAGCCCTTAACATTCGTACGTCTTCATCATAAAACAAGCCCAAGGCATTCGTTTGGTACATGTCCTTCTTAAGACAGTTAAACTCATTTTCCCCAATATCTCTGCTGGCTGAATCCTTTGCTAAATAGATATCTCATATGAACCATATAGTCTTTATTACCACCAACTATTTTTAGATCTACATCCACCTTGTGATTCTACCATTGCTGTGACGATTTGGCAGTTAAGTAAACCTTGTCACGACCGTACTATCAACCGAATGCCCGAACCTAGTGCACCCCCATGTGCACAATTGAAGATCTCTCAATTCTCTTGCATTATCGATATGGACGACACGCGGTAACAATAGTTGAGTAAATTCTTGACTCCTTTGAGATCTCTCTGCAGCGTCACGAACCGTCGGTGCATACTTGATACCGAGTGCGCAATTTCAACACACGAGTGGATACAAAAGAACATATGACATAGGCTTCAACTGAATAAATGACGCACGATAAGGAATTCAAAGAATTGAAGAGTTTCCTAAACAGTTACATAGCCTCTCGTAGATAAATACAGACGTCTCCGTATCGATCAGGCGAGACTCTAAGTAACCGGTCTGTGTCCCGTGACTCCTATGAACCTAGAGCTCTGATACCAACTTGTCACGACCCTAGTTCACCAATCGTGAACCTGTCATGACGGCACCCAGTCCCCACGACTAGGTAAGCCTAACACATTGCGGAAAATACAAGCTTATGCACATTTAATAATAATTAGCGGGAAATGAGATAAAAGGAATGTAATCCGTGCCGCTTGGCACATACACTCGTCAAACACACTATGAAAAAAAAATACCACCAAGACCCGGAATCCCACGGGCAACACGGACTAAGAAAGAGTACAACTGTGGATCTATACATCAAGAATGTCTATACAACGGAACCAAGGGAAATAACTGATATCACTAATGAGAATAGAAGGGGACTCTCCGGATCCGCGGACGTAGCGGATCATACCTCAAGTCTCCTAAAAGTGCTCCTAAATCACCTGTAATGTGCCTGATGTGATGTACCTAGATTTGCACAACAAAAGTGTGCAGAAGAGTAGTATGAGTACACCACAACAGTACTCGGTAAGTGCCAAGCCTAATCTCGATGGAGTAGTGACGAGGAAGGTCAGGGCCCTACTGAGAGAAAACAGTTACAAAAATGATAATAACAATAATAAGCAGCTTAACAATAATAATTCCGAAATAACAACAATAAAATGATTATTGCAACCATCTACAATTAACTAACAACAAGTAACAAACTCAATTAATAAGTCCAGGACCCGTGGGAATTGAACCCACAGTCCCATTAACAGTACCCCTGGGTCTCCGGGAATCGAACCCGCAGCCCATGTCTTAGTAAATCTCAGGATCTCCGGGAATCGAACCCGCAGTCCACATCTCAATAAATCTCAGGATCTCCGGGAATCGAACCCGCAGTCCACATTTCAATAAATCTAAGGATCTCTGGGAATCCAACAAGTATCGAAACTCAAATAACAAGCCCAGGACCTCTGGGAATTGAACCCACAGTCCCATTAACAGTATCCTTGAGTCTCCGGGAATCGAACCCGTAGCCCATGTCTTAGGAAATCTTAGGATCTCCGGGAATCAAACCCGCAGTCCACATCTCAATAATACATCAATATCTCAGGACCTCCAGGAATCGAACCCGCAGTCCACAATAATAACTCAGGATCTCCAGGAATCGAACTCGTAGTCCACAACAATAACTCAGGATCTCCGGGAATCGAACCCGCAGTCCATATCGCAATAACTCAGGATCTCCAGGAATCGAACCCGCAGTCCACAAATAATACCACTCCGGGTCTCTGGGAATCGAACCAATAGCCCTGGGATCTCCGGAATTGAACCCGCAGTCCACCAACACAACAAATAAAGAAAACGCACACGAAAAATATAATATGCTTAACTACAACTTCACCGAGGACTAGTGCCAACAATTATCAAGAAGTTCAGTAGGACAATTAGGCAATTAGAAGGATAAATCCTACCTAATCATCCTTCCCTGATGAATACCAGGTAAATGCCACAATTTAATAAATTAAGAACAGGAATATCACGAATTGAACAATTCAAGTAAAGTGAGTTACAACAACCAGCGCATGTACACGCCCGTCACCTCGCGTACAAGGCATTTAAACTATCACATAATATCCTAAGGGTAAAGATTCCCCCACACGAGGTTAGACAAGCAACTTACCTCGATTCCGGTACAAAACCGCTAAGAGACAACCCTCTTGCCGCGAATATTAGACTCCGAGTGGCCCGAATCTAGTCAAACCAATTACACAGTATAAATAAAATCGCAAATAACTAATTACAATGATAAATTACAGCTACAGCGCGAAAGTGGGTGAAATGACCAAAATACCCCTGAATCCATCGGCTCGGAATTGAAATATTTTTACGTTTTCAGAACCCTCGTACTCTCACGAGGCTAACCATATAAAAATCTCCCAAATCGGACCACAAATGTCCCTTCAAATCCCAAATTTAAAGTTTTTGCTCCAAGCCCTAATTTCTTACAATTTTGCTATGTTTTCATAAATTTCAAGGATGATTCTTCAATAAAATCATGTATTTAGTTCATAGGACTTACCTCTAATCACTTCTTGTCAAAACCCCTTCAATTCTCGTCCAAAAGCTCTCAAGAATGACAAAAAATGGTGGAAAAATGGGTTTGGTTCGCGGATGAAATGTTTTAAAACTTTCTCTCCAGGTATTTTGTTCACTGCGATCGCGGGAAATGCTTCGCGATCGCGGAGAACAAATTCTGGCCCAAAAATTACCCTTCGCGATCGGGGGAAATGCCTCGCGATCGCGGTGAACAACTTCCAGTTCCTCCGGACAGGCTTCAGTAAAATGGTCATAACGTTTTACACACAACTCCAAATGATGAATGGTTTGATGTTCTAGAAACTAGACACATAGGGCTATAACGTTCATTTGTTGATCATTTCCTGAATCCTTATACATTTCGAGATACAAGCTTCCAATTCCATTTATGTGTTTTAGATATCCTTCTCGGACAGCATAGAGTTTAATGAACATAACTTTTGCTACATATCTCCAAATGTGGATTTCTTTATCTTTCTGAAAACTAGACACACTGATTTACAACTTTCGTTTTTGAATCACCTCAAAATACCTTTTAGATAAAAGGATATGATCTTCCAAAATAGGGCCTGCGCGACAGAAATTTCCTCTTCGCGATCGCGAAGCCATCTACGCGATCGCGATTCATTAGTTCTTTTCTCAGATTTTACTCACCGCGATCGCGACCAATACCCCGCAATCGCGTAGAGCACTGCTGTAGCCAAAAACCAGCAGTGAAAAATGGCCTAGAAATGGTCCGAAACCACCCCGAAACTCACCCGAGGCCCCGGGACCTCAACCAAAAACACCAACACTTCCTATAACCTTATTCAAACTTGTTCCAATCATCCAAACACGTCCATAAACACAAAAATTATCAATTTACAACGGATTCGAGCCTAAATTTCTTAAAACTTTCCGAATTGCACATTCGATCTAAAACCCGACCAAACAACGTCCGAATGACCTGAAAATTTGCGGACATATCCAAAACCACATAACAAAGCTACAAAAATTGTCGAATTCCATTCCGACCCCGGATCAAAATCTCACCTATCGTTCGGATTCGCCAAAATTTCAAACTTCGGCATTTCAAGCCTAATTGAGCTACGAACCTCCAAAATACTTTCCGAACGCGCTCCCAACCCCGAAATCACCTAACGGAGCTAATGGAACTATCGATTTCCGTTCCGAGGTCGTCTTAACACCGTTCCGGCTACGGGCCATTTTCTAACTTTAAAGCTCTCATTTAGGGACTAAGTGTCCCAAAATACTCCAAATTTCAGAACCGACTCTCCCGGCAAACCACAATAGCATAAATGAAGTTAGGGGAACAGTTAAATTGGGGATTGGGGCATAATTTTCTAAAACGGCCGGCCAGGTCGTTACAGTAACTGGCTCAACTATTCATTGCAGGGACTTTCCAAGCCCCTTTCCTTGTTTGAAACCATGTCTGATCAGTTCTTTGGCCCCCATAATCGAGGTGTGGGATAGGAAGGGTTGGTGACAAGGGTTTCCTTCTTCATGCTAGTCCGCCACCACGACTTCAAATTCTTGGAAGACCATGTGCTCACTACCTTCCCTCGGTTCAAAACATGGGATAGATGGGTCCCAATAGATTGATTTTCATCCTCTTTATGGACCACGATCTCTTGATGTTCATGTTAAAATTTCACCATTTTATGGAGAGTAGAGGGTACAACTCCTGCTGCGTGAATCCAAGGCATTCCCAAAATTAAATTGTAGGACGTCTCCATGTATAGCACTTGGAAGGTTACCTCAAAGTCCACCGGGCCAATAGTCAAAATTACGTCAATTTCTCCAATTGTGTCTCTTTGGATACCATCAAAAGCTTGCACATAGACATTGTTGGGACGAATCCTTTCAATCCCGATTTCCATAACTTGCAGTGTAGAGAGTGGGCAAATGTCTACCCCAGAACCTCTGTCTACCATGACCCTCTTCACGTAGTATCTTTCACTTTTGACAGTTAAGTGCAAGGCTTCATTGTGAGCGGCCCTTCTAGAGGTATGTCGTTTTTGCTGAATAAAATTTGATTGATAGTGAAAATCTCTCCGCCATTGTTTCTTACCGTTTCACAGAAGTTTCAGCTGGTACGTGTGCTTTATTGAGGGTTTTCATTAAAACCTTTTGGTGTTTGGGGGATTTCATCAGCAATGATAGTAAGGGTACTTTTCAAAAAACTTCCAAAGTTGATCAACCACTTTATAGTCCGCCATCTTCATTTTCCTAAAAGAAAGCTTCCACCTCTTCGGCACTTACAGGCTTTTCAGATGGGAAATGCTTTCTAGTGGCGTTGTTCACTTCTCCCACGTAGGAATACTTCTCAATAGGGTGATTATCTTGAAGCTCCCCCGAGATATCTTTGACCTTATATGTCACCACTATTTTATGGTAATTGCACAGCACCACAACATGATCTTACATAGGCTTCTGTGGTGTGCGTCCAATAACCACAAGCTCGTTCAGCCTCGATGGATTAATTGTCCCTCGCACCACATAAGCTCCCTTAGGTACATATATTGAGGCTCTTTTTTCCAGTTCAAATCTCTTTGGACGACCCAAAATTAACTACTTTTCTTTGCGGCCTCGTGGGACATAAAGAACACCATCTTTGGAAGGCCTTGACCCCGTTCCTACTTCGACTTTCATTTCTTGTTTTGAATAGGTGGCTTTGGTCTTTTTCCCCCTTTATCTTTCTTTGGGGAAATTTTTGGCCTTCTCTCCGCATTAGAAATGGCAATTATGGCCTTTAGTGCCAGATCAAATTTCTTATCTTCACAGATCATTCAAATTACTAGCCCATTGTTGTGGGCCGGCAGTTGGTTATTAGTCACGTAGGGGACATCCCCATCCCTTAGAACTATCTTTCCTTTCTCTATCAAGTTCTCCACTGCTCTTTTCAAGGTCCAACAATCATCTTCATTGTGCCCTTCTGCTCTTGAATGATAGGCACATCTGACACTAGCACTGTAAGCACGCGATGTTGGGTCTAGCCTTGTATGAGGAACTGGTTGTAGCAGACCCATTTAGACAAGCTTTGGAAATATATTGGAGTAGGATTCACCAATTGGTGTAAACATTTGCCTCCTGGGTGGCTCACGAGGTGGAAAATTATTTTGTGGAGGACGGGGATTATAGTGGTTTTGGTGAAGAGGTTGATTTCTTGGAAATAGAGCTTGGTTTGTATTGGCTTGTTGCTGTGGCCACACAAAAGGTTGAGCATTTATGACCGCGTACGGTTGAGGAGCATATTCCATGTCCTGGTAAGGGTAATAATACTGAGAGGTTCTTTCTGGGAACATGGATCTAGGAGCGCGGTTACTTATTACCCCCGATGTCGCTATGGATGTTTCTTCTTTCTTCTTACCTTTTGCTACACCTCCAGACCCATCTTGAATAGCTTGGGAGGCTACTCTAATAGCAGATTCGCTCAGAATTCTGCCTGTTTTAAATCTATTTTCCACCATTTCACTAATTTTAATAGCTTCTGTGAATTGTTTGCCCATTGCTTACATCATATTTTGGAAATAAAGCTTTCTGAGGTTGAAGGAAAACCGTTACCATCTCAACCTCGTCCATTGCAGGCTTTACTCTTAATGTTTTCTCACGCCATTTGATTGCATACTCCCGAAAACTCTCCAAGGACTTCTTTTTAATATTTGACAATGAGTTCCTGTCTGGAGCAATGTCTATATTGTACTGAAAATGGCTGACAAAGTCTCTCACAAGGTCATCCCAAATGTGCCAGTAAGAAATGTCTTGATCCATGTACCACTCGGAGACGATACCCACCAAGCTTTCCCCAAAGTAAGCCATGAGCAATTTTGCTTTTGCTCCAGCTCCTCGCAACTGATTGCAGTATTTCTTAAGATGAGCAATAGGATCACCGTGCCCATCATATTTTTTGAACTTTGGAGTTTTGAATCCCAGTGGCAAATGCACATGAGAAAACATGCATAGATTAGTATATGACACACTTTTCTGCCAATTTAGACTCTGCATATTTTTGAGGATGTGCTCCAGGCTTCTCATTCTCGTTGCCATGTCTTCTTGAGTTTTGGGAGTATTTTCTTGTCCCATCGTGAACTCAAATGGAGGTGGTTGAGGATAAGTATAAGTGGGGTACTAAGGAGACTCCATTTGGAAAATAGAATTTTGGAATGTAAAGGCTGAAATATCAAAAATGGGTTTAAGTAGTGCAGGCTGTGTTGTGGCCGAGCATTGGGAGGGGGGTAAAGATATTGGAGGCTGCTCCAGACATGAACACCTGGTGGCGAACCTTAGAAGGTGTTCCCACGAAATGATCTGATATGGTGGCCATCCGAGTGGGGTGTTTAGATGACTGATGGGAATATTAGAGGTACCCTCTGATCTAGGAAACAATTTGGAGAGGTCAGATCATTTCCATTTGCCCACGCATCCCACATTTCCATTGTCACACCTCCCTTTTTACTACCCCGTTTCAATCTTTTAAAAAAAAAGATACGTTGGGGTATACCTCAATGTTCAATTACCCGAGAAGGATATAATAACAAAGAAGAAGGAGTTTTTTCCAAATAAAGGACAATCGGTTCGGGATTTTATTTAATTTTTAGAGTCGCCACTTGGGAAGATAATGGTGTCCCAAGTCACCGGTTAATCCCGAATCCGAGAAAGATGACTCTGTATTACAGTCCGTGAAACAGAAACCTGGATAAGGAATTCTGTTAACCCGGGAAAAGGTGTTAAGCACTCTCGGATTCCGTGGTTTCAGCACGGTCGCTCAACCATCGTTCCCAATTTTATATGACTTGCTATATGCTTTTTAACAACATGTACATGTTTTCAACTTTAATATTTTTACGAATTGCGACGTCGCGAAAATGTATTTCAAGCCACACCGCAACCAGTACGCTTGTGACTTTTAATACATTTCGGCTTCGCCGGGATTTATGATTTGAGTTGCACCAAGTGCACACTCGTATTATGGAAGGTATATTTATTAAATCATGCCTAATAATCGTCTAACAGCTTTAAATCTTTTGGGAAAGGTTATTGAATTTACTATTAACCTTCCCGGATCTATTACACTTTATTATTTTGTTACTAAAGGGGGCCCCACTATTTTTGTTATTGTGTGAGGCTCGTCCCATGTATTTTTAAAAGTTCAAACTTAATATGTGACTATATTTTCTATCCTTTTTTTCCTTAATCAGTTTAGCTAGCTGTATTTTCAGAAGTGAGTCCAGGCCTTTATTGTCTCTATTATTAATGGGCCTCGACTCTTGAGCTGATGCTTAGCAAATTGTTGCAGACATCTGGGTCTTAATAATCAAGACCGTATTACGGCTTGTTTTCTGAGGCCCAATTAATTTTTGTACACAGTCAAGGCCTACATCTCGCATAAGGCCTAGACCAAGTTGAAGCAATGGTAATAAAAACAGAAATGAAAAAACTTACAATAAGAACAAACATCTGGAATCAAAATGAATTCAAAGTGCACTTTATTTATTAAGGAGAAATTGCTATACAAATTATCAGTATTAACTCCAGATCACAACTGTCTAATGTACATAAAACTGAATTAATAAACTGCTTTCATTTGTGTTTTCAAGTAATGAATTTATACTAATATCCGAATTACCTATTAGCTAAGAGATTAGGAGATTGTTTAACTATATATAGCGTGGTTAAGCTAAACGGTTCAACTACTCATACACATTATTCTGATTACTTAAAACTAAAATGACTCATCCGCAAGTGCATGGTTATACTACTGGGTTTACTATGAGTCTAATTTATTTGATATCACAAAAATCAGTCTCATCTAAGCTATAACTTCATCTTACTGTTGTTGTTTAAGAACTTATTTGGATCTAAATGTCAAATACCAAATTAAACTGTCTACATAAAACTAATTAAAGTTATTACTGTGAGCTTGTTGTTATACTTTCATGTCAGGATTAATTAGCCTTGTTTTATGATTTTAACCTATTAAACTAGGTGATTTAGCTACTATAACTATACTACTACTATTTACTACTTATTACATTGTTTTGTTCGAGCTTCTACTTACACATACAATGTCCTAATGAATTACATATTTAAGTTAACTAATCAGCTAACAGAACAGAAAAATGAAGAGATAAAAAAAATGCTTTAAACGATTTTGAGTCTTCATTTCAACATAGCTCCAAAGTTATATAGCTTCGAACATGGATGTGTACCTGATTCAACAAACAAACTCAATGAGTTCTAAGGGAGATGAAATAGGCAAAACAATTAGACTCGACAGGCGATGCAACAGTGAAGGATTGAGTTCCCAAATGAACAGATGATAACACAGCAACAACAATTAAAAACCCAGCAAATGAGCAGAAATTCCAAACGACTCCAAATATGAACTTCAACTAGAAAAACTAGGCAACTATTTGCTATTTTAGTGTAGAATTCTTTCTCAAAATGTTATTTTCTAAAATCCAGCCCATAAACTGGTCCTAAATGGGGGTATTTATAGGTGTAGAGAGGTGAAATTTATTGGGGGAAAAGATAGAACATAATTCTATTTCCCACCCCTCCTATTTTACCAAATCTTACACTTTAAACCCAATTTGTGTTACAAGATGCCTTCCAGCATGTGCTGGAAGGTTCTATTTGATTCCATTTTGGGGCTTTTACTGGTGTTCCCCTACTTATTAGTGTTTTTACTGAATTATTTTTTAATCAAGACCAATATACCCTTAATTCTATGCAGAATTGCAGAAATCAGGAGCCCAAATGTCTTATGTATCCCTATAGGCTCTATTAAATCTACATTTTTGCCATTTCATGTTCCTTATATGCCCTTAAAGGCATAGGTTAATTACCCGACCTACCTAGGTCTGATTTCTGAGATTCAGTTACTATTTAACTAATGGCCAGCCTTTGTATCAATATTTAAGAACATGCCAGATTAGACTTTTAGACTTATTTCAATTTTAGCCAATTCTATTTCATTTTCTGTTATTTGAAACTAATTTGCAGGACTAACCTGCTTATTATTCTGTACTAACCTATTTAAGACTTAGCCAGTCCAAGAATTTGGACATTGCTTTGCAATTGAGGCCCATTACCGAACACATGCATAGCTTAGACCTTTGCAAGTCTAGCCACTACTGATTTTGGGTTAACTTGGACTTGGTAAGTCTATCTATTAGACTTGAACAAACTTTATTGCACACCTGGCCTATTTAAGTCTTAGCCAGTGTGTGAAGCCTATCAGAGTAGGTCAGCTACAAAACTGACCACTCTTGGTTATTTAATTCACTTATAGCCTCTTTTTGTGGTTTTCAGTTTTAACCTATTCTAAAATACTTAACACGTGCTTTTAATTTTAACCACTTACAAGTTTAACACTACTGCAGCTATAACCAATCCACCTAGGCCTGATAGGTATTAACAGTATTCAACTTAACACAAGGCTGTTGCAAATATAGCCAATTCACACACAATTGCACACATAGCCAATGGACTCAGAATCATTTATCAATTAATCAAAACTTAGAGAAAGGGGTTGAATATTGTTGAATTTCAATCAATAGACTTATAACTCAAATTTCACAACTCAGTGTCAATTAGTCATGAAACAGGCATAGTCAAGACTTCCTTATACTTAATGAGCTACTAAAAACCCCGAGTCATTCTTAAAATGCTCTTGACTAAGCACACACAGGTAAAGCTCATAAAGCAGTTTCAGAAGAGAACATGGTTTGCAAATATCAAAGATAGGCATGAAGAAATGCTAATCAAAGAAAAACCAATCTTAAGAAAAGTAGACATAACAGTAGCCCTGAAGAAAGGCTAATCAAGGAAGGAACATATCTTA
This sequence comes from Nicotiana noctiflora, assembly GCA_032618575.1. Classification (NCBI taxonomy): domain Eukaryota; kingdom Viridiplantae; phylum Streptophyta; class Magnoliopsida; order Solanales; family Solanaceae; genus Nicotiana; species Nicotiana noctiflora. The sequence continues at coordinate 82,663 of JASVEL010012062.1, read as the reverse complement.
AGTAGAATAGACATGACAGCAATTTCTCGAAGACAAAAGTCCTAATCTAAACATGCAAAACATCTAAGTGAAAGACATGAAGATGGGATAAACAAAGAAGAATAGGTCTTAAACAGAAAAACAGAACAAACAAAATTTTCTCAAAGACCAAAACTCTAATCTAAACATGCAGTTGTTCATATGACTAATATACCAAAAGAAATAGATAAAATAAGGAAAAACAAATCTTAAACAGAAAGACAGAGATTTCTAAAAAACAAAACCCTAATCTATCATTCAGTTGCTCATATGACTAACTTACTAAAAGAAACATGTTAAACAAACAGAAATAAACAAAGATAACAAAAACATTAAAGAAAAACAAACAAGAAAGGAAGGGAAACTCAGCTCGCAGGAAGTGACTCCAGAGCTTTTCCCCAATTTCTTTACCTTTCCTTCTTTTCTTTTTTCCAGTTTTTCTCTTTTCTTTTTTTTTCTTTTTATTTTCTGGGTTTTCTTTTTCTCACACAAGACCTCAGATTTGAAGTCTTCTGGTTATGGTAAGGTGTTTAGAAGGTGGAAAAGGTAAGAACTTTGAGGGTGGTTTGTCTTGAGTAGCCGGAGTTAGGTTTCGGGCAACCTTCTTTTGGATATTCGAGAAGGAAGAGGAAGATTCGAGGGAAAAGGCTCAGATGGGGGGATAGATCGGGGCAAGGGGGTGCTTTGGTGTTAGTTTGGTGGTGGTTTTTGTAGTTTTGGTCATCGGCGGTGAACTCCGATGACCGGAGTTTCAAGAAGATGAAAACGTTTCAAGGTTTCATGAAGTTTTGTAGAGTTTTGTGATGAAGAAGAAGAGAAGAAGGGTTGAGGGGTTAAGATCTTGGCCGGAGACTGCCATAGAGATAACAGTCTCCATGGCCGGCCGGCTCTGGAGAATATGAAGAAGAAGAGCAGAGAATGGATGGGGTGGCTAGGGTTAGAGTAAGAGGCAAAATGGCCGGTCTCTAAGAGACCATGGCCTTAAATACTCTGAGATGTTGATGAGCTCTTGGCCGTTAGATCAATTAAGATCAACGGTTAAGATTAGCTACCATAAAACGACACCATCTCAGCTTAAATGAGAGATCTGCTCTCCTCCGTTTGATCAATAGGTTTGGACGGCTAGGATTAGATATTGAATTTAATTAACTAATTAATTCTCGGATAAAGTCTCAGCCGTTGGATTTGAATGGATGAACGGCTGAGTTTGCTCTAATTTGAACTAATGGACCGGCTCTTTTGGGCCAGTGTATTGGGCTGATGTTTCAGACTCTTTGGCCCAAATTTTATTGTATTTTTTTGTATTTCTCTTGGTATTTCAATTATTTTTGTGATAATTTTCTTTGTATTTCATTTTTTTCTGTATTATTTAAATTATTCAATTTCCTACCTTCACTAATTTTCTGATATTTTTTGGCATTTTTCTACTATTTTTCCCATAATTTCCGCAATTAATGCTTTTTTTTTGTTGATTTTTCCTTTAACTACTTTAATTCAAAAATACACGTATTTAACCTATATTATTTGATTTTTGTGACGACCCGGCCCGTCGTCACGGGAATTACCACCCCGTTATGTTGTAATTACATAATTCATGCTTTTATATAAGTGTTAGAGTCTATCGGGGGAGTTAGGAGTGAAATTAAATTGGAAATGAGGCATATAGCCTTTTTGGAGGAAGCTTGAATAAGGAAAGTCAACCCGGAGTTGACTATTTGGTTAGAGGGCTCGGAATCGGATTCCGATGATTCGGTTAGTTCCGGAAGGTGATTTGTGACTTAGGGGAGCGATCGGAATTGAATTTGGAGGCCCGGTGTAGAAATAGGCTTGAATTGGCTAAGGTTGAATTTTGGCGAAATCCGAACGGTAGGTGAGATTTTGATCCGGGAGTCGAATTGGAATTCTGACAGTTGCAGTAGCTTTCGTTATGTGATTTTGGATATGTCCGCAAATTTTCAGGTCATTCGGACATCGTTTGATCGGGTTTTGGATTGAATGTTAGTTTTGAAAGTTTTGAATAAACATAAGCTTGAATCTGTGTGTAATTGATGATTTTGATGTTTAGGATGGTGTTTTTATGATTGAAACAAGTTCGTATCGTGTTTTGGAGTATGTTGGTGGTTTTCGTTGGGGTCCCGGGGGCCTCGGGATGGATTCGGGGGTCCAAACGGACCAATTTGTGCCAAAAGGCACTGCTGTTCTGCTGCAATAATCGCAGAAAAATTTTGTTCTCCGCGATCGCGGAGATGGCCATGCGATCGCGTAAGGGAGAAATCATGAGCTCTGCGATCGCGAAGCAAATCCTGCGATCGCGTAAGTCTGAAGGTTGGAGCATTGCGATCGCGTGAGGTTTTATGCGATCGCGTAGGGTATTTGGTCGGAAGCAGTGCGATCGCGTGTCTAGTGTCGCGATCGCGTAGGTTAATCTGGGAGCCGGCCGAGTTTGTTCTTCGCGATCGCGTTAGTTCGTTTGCGATCGCGTAGGGTCACTGAATTGTTCACTGCGATCGCGTCAAGGTTCACGCGATCGCGTAGAGGAAAATTAGGCCGCCCAAAATTTGTGCATCGCGATCGCGTGCCAAAGGCTGCGATCGCGTAGGGTTAATTCGTCTGGCAGAGAATTTAATCACAGAACAGAGGGGCTACGGGTTTCATTCATGAAACCTCCATTTTTGAGTTCTAGGGAGAGAAACTCACGGGAATTGCTGGTAATTCATCGGGGATTCGTTGGAGGTAAGTTTTGTGGCTTAATTACATCATTTTAACATGAAATCCTTGGTTAAATCCTTGTAAATGGAAGATTTAAGGTGGGTTTGAGCCCTAGGCCTAAATTTAAGAAAAACACTGATTTGAGTGGGCAAATGGAGTCCGATTTTGGTAAAATTTATATGCCTAGACTCGTATCGAGATGAGGATTCCGAATATGTAATTTTTGTAATTTTTCGACAAGTGTACCAAAAGTCGGGTTTTGACAACTTGTGGGTCTTGATATAAATTGGGTTATTTCGAATGAATTTCGTGAAATTAGCGTATATTGATGCATTCTCTATGATTTCGAGCAGATTTGGCATCCGAGGAGATTGATTTGCGAGGCAAGCGCAAGGCGGATTGAAGCTTCTACCGGTTCGAGGTGAGTGGTAGTAGTAAATAATGTACCGAGGGTTTGAAACCCCGTACTAGCACTTTACAGTGCTATATTGAGATGAGACACACGTTCTATGACGGGCGTGGTGACATTGTGATTGGGGGTTCGGACTTAGTCCTTCCCGGCTAATAGAATACTGTGTTGTATGACTGTTAATGAGATTATAATTGTACAATTGGGCTAATAGCCATGTTTCGGGCCTTGTGCCGATCTGTAGAGCATTAGGGAACCTATAGAGCTAGGTGACCCTTATATCGTGTTGGAAATATACACTCAGCCGTAGCTCTAGTTGTATAGCATAATATGAGCCCGTACTAGATGTGTACATTGAGAGAGATTATCTAAGGTGGAATTCCCTGTTCTAGCTGAGTGGGCCTGAAAGGCCAAGTCTATACCGATTGAGATGAGATAGGGTCAAGGACCCACTATGAGATGTTATATTGGGCCCGAAAGGCCAAGTCTATATTAACCGAGACAGGGTCAAGGACCCATTGTGATATATTATATTGGGCCTGAGAGGCCAAGTGCATACTGACTGGGATAGGGTCGAGGACCCATTATGAGGTATTATGTATATAGATACCTATTTTGGATCGGACTGCACGCCGCAGTAATATACATGTGATATACATGTAATATACATGTGGGACGGACTGCACGCCGCAGTATTATTGCGCTTGGGCTGTAGGAGCCCCTTCGGAGTCTGAGTCTACACACATTCCAGTGAGCGCTGGTATATTATGGGATCGGGCTGCGCGCCGCAGCAGTATAGATATTGGATCGGACTGCACGCCGCAGTGATATATGGTGGACCTGGCCGCACGCCATAGCACCATAGCGCTTGGGCCTAGGGAGCCCCTCCGAAGTCTGTATACACCCCCAGTGAGCGCCGTCGACGTTAAATGGAGCGGGCTGCGCGCCGCAGCAGTATATGTATTGGAGCGGGCTGCACGCCGCAGCATTATACTTAATCATATCCTACTATTTACTTAGATACTTATACATTATAGATATAAGTATGTGCCTTTATATGTTGAGATGGCCGTACACCGTAGGGGTACGAGCGAGGGTTTGTTCAGTGTGGAGATCTTGTAGAGATAAACGTAGATTGGAGGTTAAAGTACTACTATAGTGATGACGTACTTGTGAAGATTGCCTTAGAACTGCTAAGTGATAGCACAAGAGTTCTTACTTTCAGTTATTATTTATTATTGTTACTCACTGAGTTGAAATATACTCACCCCACTCCCCTGCACTTTTTGGTGCAGATCCACAGGTGCCCGAGAGCAGTTGAGATATTTTAGCTGCTGATCCATATCTACTTTGGCGGAGATTACGAGGTAGCTGCCAGCGTCCGCAGAGCTTGTTTTCTCCTTCTATATCATCTTGTTGATTTCCTATTTGTCTAGACTTGGTTGTATTAGGATGCTATTCTGTAGAGGCTCAGTCTCGTGACACCACGACATGTTTGGGACCGTATTTTGTATGTTTTGACGTTTCGGTTATCACCTGTTATGACTAACTACTGTTTAAGTTTAATTTATTTAATAATTGGCTGGTTAAAAGGATAATATGGTCGGGCTTGCCTAGCATTGTGTTGGGCGCCATCACGACCGGGGTTTGGGTCGTGACAAGTTGGTATCAGAGCCTAGGTTAATAGGTCTCGCGAGTCATGAGCCGGTTGGTAGAGTCTCGTGGATCGGTGCGGGGACGCCTGTACTTATCCTCGGGAGGCTGCAAACCTTTTTAGGAAAAGTTTCAATTCTTGGAATTCTTGTCGTGCGATTACTTTTGACTTGAACTGAACTTTGACATTCTATTCTCTCGCAGATGGCGAGAACTCGATCATCCGGACGTGGAGGACGACCACCACTACCACCTACTAGAGGCCGTGGACGCGGTCGCGGTCGTGGCGGAGTTAGGGCAGCTGAGGCAGTGCCAGCTGACCCACAGCCCCCAGCTGCAGAGGTGCCAGCAGCACCAGATCAGGCACCAGCTGTGCCCATTGTTATTCCGGGTCTACAGGAGACCCTGGCTCAGATACTAGCAGTCTGCACTGGCCTAGCACAGGCGGTTTCAGTTACTACTGCAGCTGCATCGGGGATCGGGGGTGGTCATCGGACCCCCGCAAAACGCACTCTAGAGCCAGCAGTGCAGGGCTTACAGACACCAGAGGCTCCTCCAGTTCAGCCTGTGGTTCCGGTTCAGCCAGCAGATCAGATTCAGGGGGACAGGGTCCCAGCTATGACGGACGATGAGCAGCGTCGTCTCGAGAGGTTCACCAGGTTATCTCCTCCAGTGTTCACTGGTGCTCCGGGCGAGGACGCCCAAGGTTTTCTGGATAAGTGCCGTCGGATGCTTCGTACGGCAGGGATATTGGAGTCCAGTGGGGTATCTTTCACTACCTTTCAGTTTCGGGGACCAGCCTTTGCTTGGTGGGAGGCTTATGAGCGCCGCAGGCCAGCCGGAGCAGCACCACTATCATGGCCGGAGTTCTCCACTATGTTCTTGGAGAAATGGGTGCCTCGATCTCAGAGAGAGGAGATGCGTAGGCAGTTTGAGGGTCTCCGTCAGGGGGACATGTCAGTGTCAGAGTATGAGATCAGATTTACAGAGTTGTCCAGATATGCACCGTGGTTGGTTCATTCCGACAGAGAGAGGATTGGGCGCTTCGTGGACGGCCTCATTTACCCCATTCGTATTCCGATGACTCGGGAGAGGGTTCTGAGTCGTACATTTGAGGATGTTGTGGATATTGCTCGCGACATTGAGACAGATCGTCGTAGGGAGCGGGATGAGAGGGAGGCCAAGAGGCCTCGAGGAGCAGCTAGTTCCAGTGGCACTCAGACCAGAGGCCAGAGTCAGCAGAGCCGAGGTCGCTCTTTCAGGTCTTCGCAGTCGAGACGCTCAGATCGTCGCAGATGGTCTCCTAGACGGGATTATCAGGGTTCGCACCAGAGCCAGCCAGCTCTCAGTGCCATGCCAGCTCAGAGTTCTTCACAGGCCCCATCCGCTCAGGGTTCATCTCGGCCTAGTTCATCAGCTGGCCATTCCAGCGCCAGAGGTCCTTATCAGTCTCAGTACCCAGCACCGGGGAGTTGCTACGAGTGCGGAGAGTTTGGGCATCACCGTAGGGAGTGTCCCCGTCTTGTTTCCGGATCTTATCAGCAGAGGGGGCAGCCCTCGTCATCTGGTCCTTCTACTTCAGCACCCGCCCCGCCAGCTAGGGGTGAGGGTCAGACAGCCTAGGGGTCGCCCTCGAGGGGGAGGCCGATCAGGCGTTCAGGCTAGATGCTATGCTTTTCAGGGCCGATCTGAGGCCGTTGCTTCTGACGATGTCATTACAGGTATTATTTCAGTCTGCCACAGAGATGCCTCAGTATTGTTTGATCCCGGTTCTACTTATTCTTATGTGTCTACATATTTTGCTCCTCATTTGGGCACGACCCGAGGGAGTCTTGAGCTGCCAGTGCATGTATCTACCCCGGTAGGGGATACTATTGTTGTGGACCACGTATACCGGTCCCGTTTGGTCACTATTGGAGGTCTGGAGACCCGAGTAGACCTGTTGCTTCTCAGCATGATTGATTTTGATGTTATATTGGGCATGGACTGGCTATCTCCATGTCATGCTATCCTGGACTGTCATGCTAAGACGGTCACCTTGGCTATGCCGGGTATTCAGAGGATCGAGTGGCGAGGCACGACTGAGTATGTACCTAGCAGGTAATATCTTTCCTCAAGGCCCAACGAATGGTTGGGAAGGGATGTCTCTCTTATTTAGCATTTGTACGGGAGGTCGAGGCCTAGACTCCCAATATTGATTCTGTTCCCATTGTGCGAGACTTTCCTGATGTGTTTCCCTCAGACCTGCCGGGCATGCCGCCGGATAGGGATATTGATTTTGGTATCGATTTGGTGCCACGCACTCAGCCTATTTCTATTCCTCCGTATCGGATGGCACCAGCTGAGTTGAAGGAATTGAAGGAGGAGCTCCAGGAACTCCTAGATAAGGGGTTCATTCGGCCGAGTGTGTCGCCGTGGGGTGCACCGGTCCTGTTTGTTAAGAAGAAGGACGGATCTATGAGGATGTGTATTGACTATAGGCAGCTAAACAAAGTAACAGTGAAGAATAAGTATCCTCTTCCTCGTATTGATGATTTATTTGATCAGCTCCAGGGAGCTAGGGTGTTCTCGAAGATTGATCTTCGTTCAGGGCTACCATCAGCTGAAGATTAGAGAGTCTGACATTATGAAGACTGCATTCCGGACCAGATATGGTCACTATGAGTTCCTTGTGATGTCTTTTGGGCTGACCAACGCCCCAGCAGCATTTATGCATCTGATGAACAGTGTATTCAGGCCGTATCTTGATTCATTTGTGATCGTATTCATTGATGACATACTTGTCTACTCTCGTAGCCGGGAGGAGCATGCTCGGCACTTGAGTATAGTATTGCAGAGATTGAGAGAGGAGAAGCTGTATGCCAAGTTCTCCAAATGTGAGTTCTGGCTTGAGTCCGTGGCATTCTTAGGGCACGTGGTGTCCCGTGATGGTATTCGGGTAGATCTGAGGAAGGTCGAGGCAGTGCAGAGTTGGCCCAGACCGACCTCAGTTACTGAGATCCGTAGCTTTTTGGGATTGGCGGGGTATTATCGCCGATTCGTTCAGGGGGTTCTCTTCTATTGCTTCACCCTTGACTAGATTGACTCGGAAGGGTGTTCCTTTCTTATGGTCCGAGGAGTGCGAGGAGAGCTTTCGGAAGCTCAAGACAGCACTGACCACAGCACCAGTCTTGATTCTACCGACAACGTCAAATTCTTATACTGTATATTGTGATGCCTCAGGGGTTGGCATTGGTTGTGTGTTAATGCAAGGAGGGTAGGGTCATTGCTTATGCCTCTCGTCAGTTGAAGCCCCACGAGAAGAACTACCCTGTTCATGATTTGGAGCTAGCAGCCATAGTTCATGCCTTGAAGATTTGGAGGCATTACCCGTATGGTGTCTCATGTGAGGTGTTCACGGATCATCGCAGCCTTCAGCACTTATTCAGACAGAAGGACCTTAATTTGAGACAGCGGAGGTGGTTGGAGTTGCTTAAGGACTATGATATCACTATTTTGTATCATCCGGAAAAGGCCAATGTGGTGGCCGATGCCTTGAGTCGGAAGGCGGTTAGCATGGGCAGCTTAGCTTTCATCCCAGTTGGGGAGAGGCCTTTTGCTTATGATGTTCGGGCCCTAGCCAATCGGCTAGTGAGATTAGATATTTCGGAGCCGAGTCGAGTGTTGGCTTGTATTGCTTCTCGATCTTCCTTATATGATCGCATCAGAGAGCGACAGTATGATGACCCACATTTGCTTGTCCTTAAGGATAGAGTGCATCATAATGATGCCAGGGATGTGACTATCGACAGTGATGGTGTTTTGAGGATGCAGGGCCGTATATGTGTGCCCAATGTTGATGGTTTGCGGGAGTTGATACTTGAGGAGGCACACGGTTCGCGGTACTCTATTCACCCAGGTGCCGCAAAGATGTACCAAGACTTGAGACAGCACTACTGGTGGAAGAGAATGAAGATGGATATTGTTAGGCATGCAGCTAAGTGCCTCAATTGCCAGCAGGTCAAATATGAGCATCAGAGACCGGGCGGTGTTCTTCAGCGTATGGTTATTCCCGAGTGGAAATAGGAGAGGATCACCATGGATTTTGTTACTGGGCTCCCTCGGACAGCGAGAAAGTTTGATTCGGTATGGGTGATCGTTGATCGGCTGACTAAGTCCGCACATTTCATCCCAGTTAGTACTACTTACTCATCGGAGCGGTTGGCGGTGATCTTTATTCGGGAGATTGTCAGGTTGCATGGGGTCCCAGTGTCTATTATATCTGACAGAGGCACTCAGTTCACTTCCCAGTTTTGGAGAGCATTTCAGCGAGAGATGGGTATGAGGGTTGAGTTGAGTACAACATTTCACCCCCAGACAGACGGGCAGTCTGAGCGTACTATTCAGATCCCGGAGGATATGTTGCGGGCATGTGTGATTGATTTTGGTGGTTCGTGGGATGAATTCTTACCACTTGCTGAGTTTGCCTACAACAACAGCTACCAGTCGAGTATTCAGATGGCCCCGTACGAGGCATTGTATGGCGGACGGTGTAGATCTCCCGTGGGATGGTTTGAGCCTGGTGAGGTTAGATTGATAGGGACTGAGTTAGTCCAGGATGCTCCGGATAGAGCAAAGTTGATCCAGGAGAGGCTTCGTACAGCACAGTCTCGTCAGAAGAGTTATGCGGACCGTAGAGTTCGAGAGTTGTCTTTCATGGTTGGTGACAGAGTATTGTTGAAGATTTCACCTATGAAGGGTGTCATGAGGTTCGGGAGGAAAGGGAAGTTGAGTCCCAGGTATATTGGCCCTTTTGAGATACTCGGGAGAGTTGGAGAGGTGGCATATGAGTTAGCCTTGCCACCCAGTTTATCCAGCGTTCATCCGGTATTCCATGTGTCTATGCTCCGGAAGTACATTGGAGATCCGTCTCATGTATTAGACTTCAGTACCATCCAGCTTGATGGTGATCTGTCCTATGATGTGGAGCCTATTGCTATTTTGGGTCGACAGGTGAGAAAATTGAGGTCCAAGGAGATTGCATCGGTTAAGGTTCAGTGGAGAGGTCGACCCGTGGAGGAGGCTACTTGGGAGGTCGAGCAGGAGATGCGGAGCAGATACCCTCAGCTATTTGAGACTTCAGGTATGTTTCTTGACCCGCTCGAGGACGAGCGTTTGCTTAAGAGGGGAGAATGTGACGACCCGGCCCGTCGTCACGGGAATTACCACCCCGTTATGTTGTAATTACATAATTCATGCTTTTATATAAGTGTTAGAGTCTATCGGGGGAGTTAGGAGTGAAATTAAATTGGAAATGAGGCATATAGCCTTTTTGGAGGAAGCTTGAATAAGGAAAGTCAACCCGGAGTTGACTATTTGGTTAGAGCGCTCGGAATCGGATTCCGATGATTCGGTTAGTTCCGGAAGGTGATTTGTGACTTAGGGGAGCGATCGGAATTGAATTTGGAGGCCCGGTGTAGAAATAGGCTTGAATTGGCTAAGGTTGAATTTTGGCGAAATCCGAACGGTAGGTGAGATTTTGATCCGGGAGTCGGAATGGAATTCCGACAGCTGCAGTAGCTCCGTTAGGTGATTTTGGATATGCCTGCAAATTTTCAGGTCATTCGGACATCGTTTGATTGGGTTTTGGATTGAATGTTAGTTTTGAAAGTTTTGAATAAACATAAGCTTGAATCCGTGTGTAATTGATGATTTTGATGTTTAGGATGGTGTTTTTATGATTGAAACAAGTTCGTATCGTGTTTTGGAGTATGTTGGTGGTTTTCGTTGGGGTCCCGGGGGCCTCGGGATGGATTCGGGGGTCCAAACGGACCAATTTGTGCCAAAAGGCACTGCTGTTCTGCTGCAATAATCGCAGAAAAATTTTGTTCTCCGCGATCGCGGAGATGGCCATGCGATCGCGTAAGGGAGAAATCATGAGCTCTGCGATCGCGAAGCAAATCCTGCGATCGCGTAAGTCTGAAGGTTGGAGCATTGCGATCGCGTGAGGTTTTATGCGATCGCGTAGGGTATTTGGTCGGAAGCAGTGCGATCGCGTGTCTAGTGTCGCGATCGCGTAGGTTAATCTGGGAGCCGGCCGAGTTTGTTCTTCGCGATCGCGTTAGTTCGTTTGCGATCGCGTAGGGTCACTGAATTGTTCACTGCGATCGCGTCCAGGATCACGCGATCGCGTAGAGGAAAATTAGGCCGCCCAAAATTTGTGCATCGCGATCGCGTGCCAAAGGCTGCGATCGCGTAGGGTTAATTCGTCTGGCAGAGAATTTAATCACAGAACAGAGGGGCTACGGGTTTCATTCATGAAACCTCCATTTTTGAGTTCTAGGGAGAGAAACTCACGGGAATTGCTGGTAATTCATCGGGGATTCGTTGGAGGTAAGTTTTGTGGCTTAATTACATCATTTTAACATGAAATCCTTGGTTAAATCCCTGTAAATGGAAGATTTAAGGTGGGTTTGAGCCCTAGGCCTAAATTTAAGAAAAACACTGATTTGAGTGGGCAAATGGAGTCCGATTTTGGTAAAATTTATATGCCTAGACTCGTATCGAGATGAGGATTCCGAATATGTAATTTTTGTAATTTTTCGACAAGTGTACCAAAAGTCGGGTTTTGACAACTTGTGGGTCTTGATATAAATTGGGTTATTTCGAATGAATTTCGTGAAATTAGCGTATATTGATGCATTCTCTATGATTTCGAGCAGATTTGGCATCCGAGGAGATTGATTTGCGAGGCAAGCGCAAGGCGGATTGAAGCTTCTACCGGTTCGAGGTGAGTGGTAGTAGTAAATAATGTACCGAGGGTTTGAAACCCCGTACTAGCACTTTACAGTGCTATATTGAGATGAGACACACGTTCTATGACGGGCGTGGTGACATTGTGATTGGGGGTTCGGACTTAGTCCTTCCCGGCTAATGGAATACTGTGTTGTACAACTGTTAATGAGGTTATAACTGTACAATTGGGCCGATAGCCATGTTTGGGGCCTTGTGCCGATCTGTAGAGCATTAGGGAACCTATAGAGCTAGGTGACCTTTATATCGTGTTGGAAATATACACTCAGCCATAGCTCTAGCTGTATAGCATAATATGAGCCCGTACTAGATGTGTACATTGAGAGAGATTATCTAGGGTGGAATTCCCTGTTCTAGCTGAGTGGGCCTGAATGGCCAAGTTTATACCGATTGAGATGAGATAGGGTCGAGGACCCACTATGAGATGTTATATCGGGCCTGAAAGGCCAAGTCTATATTAACTGAGACAGGGTCAAGGACCCATTGTGATATATTATATTGGGCCTGAGAGGCCAAGTACATACTGACTGGGATAGGGTCGAGGACCCATTATGAGGTATTATGCATACAGATACCTATTTTGGATCGGACTGCACGCCGCAGGAATATACATGTGATATACATGTAATATACATGTGGGACGGACTGCACGCCGCAGTATTATTGCGCTTGGGCTGTAGGAGCCCCTTCGGAGTCCGAGTCTACACACATTCTCAGTGAGCGATTGTATATTATGGGATCGGGCTGCGCGCCGCAGCAGTATAGATATATATACATATATATATTGGATATATGGTGGACCTGGCTGCACGCCATAGCACCATAGCGCTTGGGCCTAGGGAGCCCCTCCGAAGTCCGTATACACCCCCAGTGAGCGCCGTCGACGTTAAATGGAGCGGGCTGCGCGCCGCAGCAGTATATGTATTGGAGCGGGCTGCACGCCGCAGCATTATACTTAATCATATCCTACTATTTACTTAGATACTTATACATTATAGATATAAGTATGTGCCTTTATATGTTGAGATGGCCGTACACCGTAGGGGTACGAGCGAGGGTTTGTTCGGTGTGGAGATCTTGTAGAGATAAACGTAGATTGGAGGTTAAAGTACTACTATAGTGATGACGTACTTGTGAAGATTGCCTTAGAACTGCTAAGTGATAGCACAGGAGTTCTTACTTTCAGTTATTATTTATTATTGTTACTCACTGAGTTGAAATATACTCACCCCACTCCCCTGCACTTTTTGGTGCAGATCCACAGGTGCCCGAGAGCAGTTGAGATATTTTAGCTGCTGATCCATATCTACTTTGGCGGAGATTACGAGGTAGCTGCCAGCGTCCGCAGAGCTTGTTTTCTCCTTCTATATCATCTTGTTGATTTCCTATTTGTCTAGACTTGGTTGTATTAGGATGCTATTCTGTAGAGGCTCAGTCTCGTGACACCACGATATGTTGGGACCGTATTTTGTATGTTTTGACGTTTCGGTTATCACTTGTTATGACTAACTACTGTTTAAGTTTAATTTATTTAATAATTGGCTGGTTAAAAGGATAATATGGTCGGGCTTGCCTAGCATTGTGTTGGGCGCCATCACGACCAGGGTTTGGGTCGTGACAATTTTCTAATTTTAATTTCTAATTATTCAATCATACAAATGTATCTAATTTCAATCAAGACATGCAATTGCACTCAAAAACATTATTTATTTTAATTTTGGAATTTCATTGCCTAGTGCAAAAAGAACGTGCTCACAGCTGCCCCTCTTTGCTCGGGAACACGAAGAGTTTCGGTGCAAAGACAAGTGAGCAGTAATGAGAGATTTTTACCCATTGGCATATTCCGTAGGAAGCATTTTTGAAAACCTTTTTGACCGCTCCCTGCTTTAAAGGTTGCCTACATATCCTGGGCTAAACAGGAATCAGGTCAGTGTAGTTCGGGAAGGTCTGGCAGTTTAAAACTACTAGACTTACTGTTGCATTGACACTGTTACGACTTGCTGACCTACTCCTTATTACATCGGGGGGGATAAAATGTAAAATGAAGAAGCTATTCTAAGATATAATTCTACGAGTTACAATTGTTCATATGTAACTTCTTGTCTCTTCATTCTACTTTGTCTCTTTTCCTTAGATTTTTTGTGCGGCAGACTTTCTTTTTGTTGATTTTCTTTTCCTTGCTTCCCCCTCTTTATTTTTTATTTTCGATGTTGTTTCTCGCCTTCAAACTGATACCTGCTCAAAACAAAACAAAAATATCAAACTTTGGTTCTGCCCCAGTATGGGCTTTTCATGTTACGGTGTTACTCATGTTAGCTAACACAAACTAAAATTGATAGAATTAAAATTGCAGAAATGTATTCCCTTGTTATACAGGTGGGCGCCTGAACAGAAATTAAAAATTGCAGAAATGTATTCCCTTATACAGGTGGGTGCCTGAACAAAAATTAAAATTTCAGAAATGTATTCCCTTGTTATACAGGTGGGCGCCTGAACAGAAATTAAAAATTGCATAAATGTATTCCCTTGTTATCCAGGTGGGCGCCTGATGCATGAAATGTGAATGAAGAAAAGTATTCCCTTGTTATCCAGGTGGGCGCCTGATGCATGAAATGCGAATGCAAAAAAGTATTCCCCAGTTTGATAACTGGGATGTGAATTTTAAATGATGATACCTCCTCGCTGTTTTTGTATTTTCTTGATTGAGTGATTCTCATCCATGGATTCCTCCATTTATTGCTGAACTTTCTTTTTTAATGTTTTCTTTCTTTCCAAATTGGTCACATTCACTTTAAAGTGATTAGTGACGATTTGTTCCTGTCTAAATCACAAAACAAAATCTTATTAGTTATAAACTTGTCAGGACCCCAAATCCGGTCGTGATGGCGCCAAGCACACTGCTAGGCTAGACTGACCACTCAATAACAATAACGGAGCTAGGAGCTCGCTTTATCCCAATTAACATATCAAAACATGAAACAACATTGTTATGTATATCGAAAACGGGGAATCAAGTCCCAACACATACCAACTCTCATAGACTGAAGGGTCAAGAGTCATGAGCCTCTAATGAACATAAGTGTAATAATGGTTTACAAGATACCAAGTGCGGAAAGAAATAGCAATACAGAATCAAAATACAGTAGAAAGGAATATCGGGTCCTGCGGACTCTGCAGCTACCTCGAATATCCTACAGATGTCGCCTCGAACAGCTACCGGATCACTGCTGAGAGGTACCTGGATCTGCACACAAGGTGCAGGGAGTAAAATGAGTACTGCCAGACTCATTGGTAATAAACAGGGGTAAGACAGCATAGATAAGAAATCCGCAATAAAGCACTATGTAAAGCTGTAATCAAATACCCTATCACAGAATCAATATCAACTGTACCTGTACCAACAAGTACCAGCAAAATAGTATAACAGCTATCGGATGTAGCTAAATGCAATGCAATGCATGATATGACCGCTACGGCGCGTAGCCCGATCCAATTTGGGTACCCGTGCTCACTGTGGGGGTTCAGACTCCGGAGGGGCTCCTACAGCCCAAGCACAATATTACTGCGACGTGCAGTCCGATCCAACATATATACTGCTGCGGCATGCAGCCCGATCCACTACCAGTCAGCTAATATGCAAATACAGCCTCGCAGGCTCAAAAGTAGTTTTGAAAACCCTTTTATTATTTTTTGTTGAAAACAGTATGTCAAAGTTCCAGAGATTGGAAAATCATAATAATAGTAATAGCTTCGGACTGGTAGTAAAACTAGCATGTCAATATCATAGCACAATGCTAACGATCCTCGCAGGATCCCAATAATTGGCTCACAGCCCATAAGTATACTCAACCATCCAAGAAGGAGGTTCAACGGCTTAAAAGTAGCCAATATCACTGTATAATATGCAACCGTCCGAGAAGGAGGTTCAGCGGCTCAAGAATAGCCAATGTCATAATACAGTATCCACAGGTCGGACTAAGCCATAGTCTCCAAATCACAATCGACCCCGCACTCACAAGAGAGTACGTGTCTCGCCGCTATACAGCGTCACAAAGTGGTATACCGGGGTTTCGAACCCGCTGGTCATCACCCACATCTATTACTCACCTCAATACGGCTCGACGACTAATCCGCGATGCCCTTGCCACGAGAATCAAGCTTCGCACGCGTAGAATCTGATCAAATATAGCGGAAATACATCAAATTAGGCCAATGGGACATAACCCAATCGAAAGAACTCAAAAAATACTCAAAAACACGAAATTGGCAAAACCTGAGCCCCGGGCCCACATCTCGAAAAATTTCAAAATTTATATTTCCGGAATCCTCGTCTCGCCACGAGTCCGTACATACCAAATTCACAAAAATTGGAGTTCATTTGTACCCTTAAATCACTATTTCTATCCAAGAGGGTTTTCTACCATTTTCAACAAAAATTCTCAAATTAAACATTAAAACTTGCAATAGATTCGAGTTATACCACCAAAATTGAGTTAAGAACACTTACCCCGTTGTTCTCCAAAAATCCCTCGAAAAATCACCCTATCCGAGCTCCAAATCGTCAAAAATGGCAATATATTTTCGGATCTCAAATATATTTTGTCCGGCACTATTCACGGTTACTGTTCATGGTTACTGTTCACGGATACTGTTTCACGGGCACTATTCATGGACACTGTTTCACGGGTACTGTTCAAGGTCACTGTTCACAGCAGATTTTTCTGCAATTTCTGCCCATTTTCTAAGTCCGGAATTATTCCGAGACACCTCCGAAACACTCCCGAGCCCTCGGGGCTCCAAATCAAATATGCACATTGACTCTAAAACATCACACGAACTCGCTCGAGTGATCAAATCACCGAAATAACATCAAAATCGTCAATTTTCATCAAATCAAGGCCTAAGTTTCCAAAAACTTCCGAAAAAATACTTTGGATAAAAAACCCGACCAAATGATGTCCGAATGACCTGAAAATTTTCAAACATATCCAAAATCACCTAGTGAAGCTACTGCAACTGTCGGAATTACATTCCGACTCTCGGATCAAAATATCACCCATCGATCGGATTCAGCCAAAATTCCAACTTCGCCAAAATAGGCTAACTTCTTCACCGGACCTCCAAAATTACTTCCAATTGCGCTTCTAAGTCTTAAATCATCCCCCGAAACTAACCGAATCATTGGAATTCAGTTCCGAGCCCTCTAACTCATAAGTCAATGTTGGGTTGACTTTTCCAAATTAAGCTTTCCTTAAAGAGATTAATTGTCCCTTTTCCTACCAAAATCGATCCAAACTGACTCAAAGTTTGCACACAAGTCACATTCGACATTACGGACTTGCACCAACTTTCGGAATCGCATTCCGACCCCGATATCAAAATTTTCACTTTCGGTCGAATTTTCTCATAAACCTTCAAATTCCTATATTTAGCCAAATGACTTCAAAATGACCTCCGGACATCCGAATTCACTTCCGGTCACTTTCCCAACTCCAAAATCACCATACGGATCTATTCGGAGACTCGGAATCCCAAATGGACATCTATAACTCTAAAATGCCTTACAACCCAAATTTATGAAATTTTTCTAAAATACTAACTTCCACCATATACGCCGAAATGCTCACGGGTTATCAAAAACCAAATCCGGACATACGCCCTAGTTCAAAATCATCATACGAGCATGCTGGAACTTTTAGATCCCAATTCCGAGGTCATTTACTCAAAATTCCAATCCTAGTTCATTTCTTCAACTTTAAGCTTTCAAATGAGAATTTCCATTTAGATTTGACTCCAAACTTCCTGAATTTTAATTCTGACCATACACACAAGTCAATATACCTGAGATGAAGTTGTTCATGGCCTCAATCTGCTGAATGACGCGTCGGGGCTCAAAACGACCAGTCGGATCGTTACAAAACTGCTGGCAACCGGCATCTGCAGCTCCTGCTTTCTATTGCCTTTCCTCTTTTTTTTGCTTCTCTTCCGTTGTGCGGTCTTTCAGTTGACTATCTTCTGCAAGCTCTTTTTGTATTTTCTTGTTTTTCACCTTTGTTTTTCTTTTCTTTTGGCTCTGTTTGCCAAAACTCCTTTATTTCTTTTCAACTCCTTTCTTTTTTCTTTTCTGATCTAGTGTTTTAGAGAAGTGATAGGACTTATCTGGGTATGTTGGCTGATTCCGTTGACCATGCCATGTATTTAATCTCCGACCCAGTTCGTTCAATCCATTATTCTTTCTCCAAATTTCTTGCAACCCAAACCGATCCTATTTTTGTTGCTTTGCTCTTTTTCCAAAATAATCCTTGCAATCACCTTATGGTGCCGTGAAAGGTTTTCACCAATAAGACTCTCTAATTTATTCTCTCTCATCCTCACAGTCGTCTTGCAGTACCAGTAAAGGTTTTCACTGACAAGACTCTCTCATTTTATTTTCTCTCAGCCTCACAGTCGCCTCACGGTGCCGGTTAAGGTTTTCACCAATGAGACTCTCTCATCATTTTTTTTCATTGTCCATTTTTCTTTTTCTCTTTTGTTTTTCTGCATCACTGATTTTGTCCAATGTCTCGTTCTTCCTTTATTCTCATTGCATTTTGTTATTTTCTTGAAATTGATTAGAAGGTCATTCTTTGAACCATAACGTGGCTTTTGGACGGGTTAAGAAAGAAGGGTATAAAGGCTCAAAATTTACGAGGGTTTAAAAATATTTACAACTCTCGGAATTATAAAACACAACTTATGTCCCAGTTTCAATATGTGGGGGATTTTTGGATTTTTCCTTTATTATGACTGAACCTCAGTAAGGCTGCCTACGTACCCTTTCGGGATCAAGTTAGACATAGTTCAAACTATGCCATTAATTCATGGTTTCGTTTGACTTTTTCCTGATTTTTTGTCTTTTTCTTTTGTTTGTATTTTGCTTTTTTCTCTTTTTTTTTCATTTTTATCATTTTCTATGTTTCTTTTGTATCATAAGCAATTCCGAGAGAGAGGTATGAAAGAATATATCGAACACGGCTCAAAGGGGATGTCTATGGATAAAGTGTTTGGATGGAGAATAAAATGCCTTCATCATTTCAATTCCAAAATCACAACAAAATACAATTATACAATTGAAAAGGAATCATACATAGTATCTTTTGACCGCATCTGAATTGATAGCAGTCTCTACGCATTTCCCTTCAACGTCTGTCAAATATAATGCCCTATTAGACAACACCCGTGATACATAAATGGCCCTTGCCAACTTGGCGCGAATTTGACCTTTGCTTCAACCCAATGTGGTAAGATACGCCTCAATACAAGTTGTCCAACTTCAAACTTCCGAGGACGCACCTTCTTATTATATGCTCTGTCCATTCTTTGTTGATATAATTGCCCATGGCAAACCGCTGCCAACCTCTTCTTGTCAATCAGATTTAATTGTTCCAATCGGGCTTTTACCCATTCCTCGTCATCGATCTCAGCTTCAGCTATGATTCAAAGTGACGGTATCTCGATTTCCGCGGGTATAACATCCTCTGTCCCATACACCAATAAATAGGGTGTGGCGCCGATAGAAGTGCGCACTGTTGTGCGACAACCCATAAGAGCGAAAGGCAGCTTCTCGTGCCATTGTCTAGACTCCTCTACCATTTTCCTAAGGATATTCTTGTTTGCGGCTTCTACTGCCCCATTTGCCTTTGGACTGTAAGGTGTAGAGTTACGATGAAGGATCTTAAATCTCTGACACGCTTCCGCAATGAGGTGACTATTCAAATTAGCCCCGTTATCTGTGATAATTACTTTGGGAATTCCAAATCGGCATATAATATTTTCATGCACAAAATCCACCACGGCTTTCTTCGTCACCGCCTTGAATGTTTTTGCCTCCACCCATTTTGTAAATTAGTCAATCGCGACCAAAATAAATCTATGTCCATTAAAAGCTTCAGGCTCTATTGGTCCGATAACATCCATGCCCCAGGCAACAAATGGCCACGGTGCAGACATCATATGCAATTTATAAGGTGGGGAATGGATTAAATCTCCATGTACTTGGCATTGGTGGCATTTCCTCACATACCTGATACAGTCCCGCTCCATGGTGAGCCAATAGTACCTGGCTCTCAAAATCTTCTTTGCTAAGATGTACCCGCTCATATGAGGTCTGTATGCTCCAGAGTGCACCTCAGTCATAATCTTATCAGGTTGTTGCGCATCCACACATCTCTATAAACCCAAGTCTGGTGTTCTTTTATATATAATTCCTCCACTGAGGAAGAAGCCATTTGCTAAGCGTCTTATAGCTCTCTTCTGATCTCCGGTGGATTGCTTTGGGTATTTTCCTGTCTTCAAGTATTCCTTGATATTGTGATACCACGGTTCCCCGTCTAACTCTCCTTCTACAGCAAAACAGTAAGCATTCTGATCATATACCTGTATCTGAAGTGGATCTATATAGGCTTTGTCCAGATGATGTAACATAGAGGATAGTGTGGCCAGAGCATACGCAACTTCATTATGCACTCTTGGGATGTGTTTGAACTCTATGGACTGGAATCTTTGAGACAACTCATGTAGACAATACCGATAAGGTATTAATTTCAAATCTCTTGTCTCCCATTCTCCCTAAATTTGATGTATCAAAAGATCCGAGTCACCCATGACCAAAATCTCTTGAACACCCATATCTATTGCCATTCTCAAACCCAATATACACGCCTCATATTCGGCCATATTGTTGGTGTAGAAAAATCGAAGTTGAGCGGTAACAGGATAGTGTTGACCCGTTTCTGAAATGAGCACTGCTCCAATCCCAACTCCTTTACTATTGACGGCTCCGTCGAAGTACATCTTCCATCCTGGCTTATCACATCGTTCCATTTCATCGACATTCATTGCTTCCTTATCCGAAAAGTATGTCTTTAGTGGCTCATATTCATCATCCACCGGATTTTCTGCTAAGTGATCTGCAACTGCTTGTGCCTTCATCGCCGTACGTGTTACATAAATGATGTCAAATTCCGTGAGCAGAATCTGCCATTTAGCAAGTCTCCCCGTATGCATGGGCTTCTGGAATATATACTTCAGAGGGTCTAACCGTGATATCAAATATGTAGTGTATGCTGACAATGGTGCTTCAATATCTGGGCCACCGAGGTCAATGCACAACATGTTCTCTCTAACTGAATATATTTTACCTCGTAAGATGTGAATTTCTTACTAAGGTAATATATAGCTTGCTCTTTCTTGCCAGTCTCATCGTGCTGTCCCAACACAGAGCCAAAGGAATTATCAAGCACTGTTAGATATAAGATCAAAGGTCTTCCCAGCTCTGGAGGAACTAACACTGGAGGATTTGCCAAATATTCCTTGATTTTATTGAAGGCTTCTTGACATTCATCGGTCCATTTCACTGCTGCATCCTTCTTTAACAACTTGAAAATAGGCTCACATGTTGATGTCAACTGAGCGATGAACCGACTAATATAATTCAGCCTTCCTAGTAAGCTCTTTACTTCCTTCTTGTTCTTCGGTGGAGGCAAAGTCTGGATGGATTTTATCTTTGACGGATCTAGTTCAATGCCTCGCCGACTTACTATAAATCCCAATAGCTTCCCTGAAGGTACTCCAAAAGTGCATTTCGCGGGATTAAGTTTAAGATTGTACCTTCGGAGTCTTTGGAAAAACTTCCTCAAGTCCCTGACATGATCATGTTGCTTCTTGGTCTTTATGATGACGCCGTCCACATACACTTCAATTTCTCGATGCATCATATCATAGAACATTGTGGTCATTGCCCTCATATAAGTAGCTCCAGCATTCTTTAACCCAAACGGCATCACTCTATAGCAGTATGTTCCCCAAGGCATAATAAAAGCTATTTTCTCCGCATCCTCTTCATCCATCAGGATCTAGTGATAACCCACATAGCAATCTACAAAAGAGCCAATTTCATGCTTGGCACAATTATCGATTAGTATGTAGATATTCGGCAATGGGAAGTCATCCTTTGGACTAGCCTTGTTGAGGTCTCTGTAATCAACACACACCCTGGTTTTTCCATCTTTCTTTGGAACTGGCACAACATTTGCTAACCAAGTGGGGTACTTAGTAACTCGTATGACCTTTGCCTCAAACTGCTTATTCACCTCTTCTTTTATCTTCACACTGATGTCCGTTTTGAACTTTCTCAACTTTTGCTTTACCTGCCGGCATTAAGGATAAATAGGCAACTTGTGTACCACCAAATCAGTGCTAAGTCCGGGCATGTCATCATAGGACCAGGCAAAGATGTCCTTGTATTCGTGCAACAACTTTATTAACACTTCCCTGAGGGAGGCTTCTAAGTGTACGCTGATTTTTGTCTCCTGGACATTATCCTCACTTCCCAAATTGATAGATTCCGTCTCACTTAAGTTCGGTTTGGGTTTTTCCTCATATTGATTCAAGTCTTTACTTATTTCCTCCAGTATTTCCTCATCCTCATATTATATTTCAGTCTCATTCTCAATTTCCTGTATAACAATTCGATAGTCAGAACTGGGCCACGAGTCCTTCATGCATGACATATCATCAGAATCAGCGCATATTGAACAGTACAAAAGGAAGAAAAAGGAAAAATAAATAAAAATAAGGCGAAAATGAAGAAAGAAGAAGAAACTGCATTTCGTTTATATTTTCAAAAGATGAACAAAGACTAGGTACATTTGATTTCAATGAGGGTGGGGACTACAAAAATAAAATTGTTTTTTTTGGAAATGATGATATATCTTGAAAGCTAACTACCAAGACTCCCTCCTAATTGGAAAAAGGAGTAGCTTCCCAATTATTGAGTGTAAGACTAGACCCCACGAACTGAATATCTATCTTGCTGGTACCCTCGCCCATTTCCACTATGTTCACATCCCCGAATAACATTCCAAACCTCGCCAGGAGTTCCACATCAGGTCTAATCTAAGCATACCTTGACGCAGCGGTCACCAGATGTCGTTGTGTACCAGGCTTGGTGAAGGTGTCGCACAATTTTGGGATTGGTTTCGGGAGGGTCCAACTTTTCTTTTTGGTTCTTTTGGCGTTCTGGATATTGGTGTGGGTAGGTTTAAAACCCAACCCAAAGGTCTCATTGTTTACCATTAAATGGACAGGTTAGGTTATTCCTTGTAAGGTTATTCCTAGACCTTTTCCCGGCGTAAATCCATTCTTGATCATCTCTTTGGCTACCATTACTGCAGTAGATGCCACTGTAGGGATTGGCAAGTTTTCTCTTTCGGCTATCTTGTTCACTACCATAGTATCTGTCACCTGATACACCCAGGGGCCCTTGTCCCCATCTACTTCCTCGAAGGGCATTATGGTATTGCAGACGTCTTCCTCTCCATGCACTGTAATTTCTTGTTGTTCCCATTCAAACTTTACCATTTGGTGTAAGGATGATGGTACGACTTTAGCCACATGGATCCATAGCCGACCCAACAATTAGATTATAGGACACAGTGACGTCTAACACCTTAAATTCCATGGTAAAGTCTACCGGCCCAATGGTGACCTCCAGCACAATATCTCCCAAGGTATTTTTGCTTCCTCCGTCAAACCCTCGAACACTCATACTATTCCGCCGGATTCTGTCAGGATTAATCTTCAATTTTCCGAGAGTCGAGAGTGGACAAATGTTTGCACTCGACCCATTGTCTATTAAAACCCAAGTAACCACTGATTCTTCACTTTTGACGGTAAGATAGAGTGCCTTGTTATGTTCAGTCCCTTCGACAGGCAATTCATTGTCCGAGAATGTTATCTTGTTCGACTCAAAAATTTTGTTGGTAATTTTCTCAAGATGGCAGACTGAGATCTTTTCGGGGACGTGTGCTTCATTCAGTATTTTTAGCAATGCTTTTCTGTGCTCCTCTGAGTGAATTAACAATGAAAGCAATGAGATTTGTGTAGGCATGTTTCTCAATTGTTCTACTATCGAGTAGTCTTGAGCTTTTATCTTCTTCGGAAATTCTTCTGCTTCTTCTTCAGAAATCGATTTCTTCACATGACTCTCGTTTACCACCTTCATTTTCCTTAACTCTTCCGGGGCAAAGCAACGCCCGGAATGAGTGAGGTCGTGTGTTTCATTGACCTCCCCTATAACTTCTTTTCCCCTGTACATTATTGTAACCTTGTTGTAGTTCCAAGGTATGGCTTTAGTATCAACCACCGGCATTTGTATCACTGGCTTTATGACCACTGGTTCCATGCATGCTCCTTTTACTGTCAACAATGGCTTAACCCCTAGCACCACAATCTTCAAAGTTTCAACCACTGGCGGTTTTTTCACTGGTACCTCAGCTGTCGCTTTCTCTTTCTCAACTTCTTTCTCCACTTTACTATTGGCTTTTATCATCATTACTGATTGGGACAGCTTCTTGCTGCTCTTTTCTTGTTCTAACTCTATCATGTATGTCTCATGATGAGTCAGCAGTTGATTCTGAGTGATGTTTGGAGTTTCTGGAGCCTGTACCTCAATCCTCATACTGTCAATGAGCTCCTGTATAGCAGATTTCAAGTGCCAACACTTTTCAGTATCGTGCCCCGGTTCCCCAGAGCAATATTCACACCTGACTGACTGGTCAATGTTTCTAGGAGGTGGGTTTGGCAATTTTGGTTCAATCGGGTTTTGCATCCCCAATTCTTTCAGACGATGATATAGGCTGGTATAAGACTCCCCAAATGGGGTGAATGTTTTCTTTGTTTGGGCTTTGTTTCTCATTTCTGGATTAGGTCAGAAGTTGGGTCTATTTGGGTTTTTGTAGGTTCTGGAAGGAGGGTAGGTGTTATGTGTATGATAGACATTTTGTGGGACTTGGGCTCGCCATACATGAGGGGGCGATGGGTAAGGTTAGGCTTGTGGGATATGGTAATGTGGAGTAGAGGGTGGATAATATAGTGGAGGTGGGTTGTAAGGTGCTGGCGGGTATGGTTGGTATGGGCGAGGTGGGTGATGGTATATGCTTTGGCTCCGAGTCCATGGTTTACTTTCTAGAACTAAAACCTCTTCCTTCTTCTTATTTCCAATAGATCCTCCGTTCTCGGTCTGTATAGCCTGATTCGTGGCCTTGATAGCAGAAAAGCTATATTTATGCCCTAAATAATCACGCTTTATTGTTGTTTTGATATTGTTTATGATGACAAAATATTTTTATTAGTGTTCTTAGTGTGTTATAGGTACACTTGAGCTAATGAAGACTAAAAGAGCAAGTTTTGGAGTCAAAAGATGGTGAAAAAGGCCAAAATGTGGTACAAGTCAAGAACTTATGTTGAAAGAAGCCGGGAAGATGTGATTCCGAGCTATATGGATGTTATGGAATGAATTTAAGTGATTTGGAGCTTTGAAGTCTGAGTAAAAGCTCAAGGAATTAAGCCGGGATCGAGTTCGAGGTCAAATTTGATAAGTGTAGAACAAGCGAAGAATGGATGAGGCATATTGTGCACTGTTTAGTAAATTGGACATAACGTTTCTCTCATAACTCCATTTTGGATTCATAATATATGGTAGGAAAGCTAATTCAAAAGGCTACAACTTCCATGTTTTGAGGGTTTCCAAATTCCCAACGGAACATGGTGAAAAACCGCGGTTTCTCCGCGACCGCGGAAAAATAGGCTCTCTGAAGTTTACAGTTCGCGGTCCGTCCGCGGCCGCGAACGAACCGCGGAAGTCGCCGCAGCAGCAGTCCTAATTGTACTCAAACTTAGTTTTTTTAGCCCTAAAACCTCTATATAAACTCCTAGTTTGCCCCATAGAGGCATGTTATCTTTATTTCATTACTTTGGCAAGATTTTTAGTAACAGAGATTCCTCTCAAACTCTTTATTTTATTTTATATCAATTATTTCTTTATGATTTCAATTATTATTCTTGTTTCTTCAAGCATGAGTAGCTAAATTCTATTCTAAGGTTTTGATGGAACCTATTGAGTGATGAACTTATTGTTTATGTGGTTACAAATTGTGACTTAGATTTCTATTTGTTCAACTTCATTCTTGTTGTAGTTAATTGGTAGGATCCCCAATTAGCTGTGCCTATTTAGTGTGCATAACTTGGAAACGAGTGAATATTTAGGTTTATTGTTGAACAACACCACACCTAGGTTATTGGAGGAATCTATAACTTTAGGCGTAAAGACGGGGTTAGGAATAACGAAGTCTTGGGTGCAATCTTAAGTGAACTATTCAAATTAAACCTAGCTAGAGTAGCTCGGGAGAGTGCACTAGTAAATTATTGTAATTGCTCGAGAGAGGGTTACGATACACATAGCGGTCATGATTGATAGAATATATTAACAATTTGTAAGAGCATAACGATAAGGGACTCCATCAATAGGGAAATCAATACCTTAGTCCTTCTCATAATATTCTTTTTACTCTACATTCAGTTCTTTCTTTCAAGCATTCTTAATTATTGCAAAGTAGATAGTCGAAAATCACACAAAGATATATTCAAAGTTTGGGAACTTGATTCGGAAGTACTTTTGGGGTTGTGATAGTTGCAATTGGTAGGTTAATTCTCTGTGGGATCGATCTTGGACTTATTAGACCAAGTTATATTGACTACGACTCTTGCTTGGACGTGAACCACATATGATGCACATGGTGTTTTCAGCCATATCCCTCCCAAGAAGTTGTACCCTGCTTTACATGTCGTCAGGGCACGGTAGATATCTGCTATAATCATTGCAGCCAAAGTGCAATTATCTTGTACAATCAAAGTGCTGGCTACCCCGACGACTCTTGTATCAATGTTCCCGTCCTTTCTTGGAAATATGATTATCCCGAGAAACGCCACTAGGAAAGCGAATCGTCGATGCTCCTCCCATTTAGCTCGGTTGGACTTGCTACAAAGTTTGTTCGTGGGGTCATTGAAACCCCCGACATGTCCATATCTACTGTAGATAAAGTTTAGGGAGCAAACCCCACTAACCAAATCCTCATTGTGGACGTTTTGAGCAATCTTCAAAGAGTCAAGGAAATGGTGCATCGTTATTGCTCTTGGAGCCGCCGGGTATTTCTCTTTTAAGGGGACCTTATTCTTCCCTATATAGTAAGCAATTTCCTCAAGAGTGGGAGTGATTTCAATGTCCGAAAAATGTAGAACGTTGTGTGTAGGATCCCAGCATGTGACAAGTGCTCGGATTATATCGCCTCGGGAAATTATGTCCATTAATCTCGTAAGATCCTTTAGATAGCATTTGATCCAATTCTGTCCTTCCTGTCCTATGTCGTTCCATCATAATCTTAGCTCCAAACAGATTCTATTCATTAAAGTGAAGGATTCATTCTGTATCGTGCTCATCCTGCACATTTATTAAGGCGATTTTATTTAGAAAAAGGAAAAATATTTTTCAAAGAAAATTTTCATTTTTATCTTTTGAAAAGGGAGAAAAACATGACTTTCGAAGTGGCCATTTTTGCCAAAACAGCCTTCCGGCGTCCTTTCGGAACATTCGGCTATTTCCAAAAATAGCGATCACCTCAATTATTTGAAACAAAATATTTTTGGTCTTTTTCTAAAAGGATGGTTGGACCCGTTCAAGGGTTGCCTATGTATCCCACCTAATGGCGAGAATCAGCATAGTTCGGTCAGATTGATTGACCAATTATTTTAACAAAGCTAGTTTTCTCATTTTCCAGATTTCCAAATTTTCCAACAACTCTTTTATCACTAGTTCTCTCTTTTTTTTCATTTTTGAATATTCCTTTTCTATTCTCGGGAATTTTGCCGGTCTGCATAACAATCAAAGACAATAAAAAATACAATACATAGTATGCTCGGTCTTTAATTGCCGGTCACCTGTCCTAGACGGACCCAACACCTGTGTTGAGTCCCCTAAGTCAGTTTATGATGCAAATAATCGTCCTAGACCTATGTTCAATATCTTATGGTTTCATATGGTGCTAGACCGTGTACCCGAGCGGACAACTCGAATCGAGGAGGGGGCTACGTACCGGTGACCCTCGGAGTCAATCGGCTTTGTAACTTATCCGACCTCTGTTTCTTAATTTAGGTGTGACTTAACAGAAAGGGGAGTCTCAACCAGTAAGTACATCCCCGGAGGTGAAGAAGAGAAGGGTTTTCGGCACAATTTATATATACAATCCATATAATATCAAAGCGGTAAAACACATAGCATGTTGTTCAAAGCATATAACAAAGTCAAATAATATCTAGGACGGCGATTCTAATGAGCTCGAATTCTTAAACCCTGAAACCAGAGTTCTGGGTTACTTTTCCCCAGCAGAGTCGCCAGAGCTGTCACACCTCCCTTTTTACTACCCCTTTTCGATCTTTTTAAAAAAAGATATGTTGGGGTATACCTCAACG
Organism: Nicotiana noctiflora; assembly: GCA_032618575.1. Lineage (NCBI taxonomy): Eukaryota > Viridiplantae > Streptophyta > Magnoliopsida > Solanales > Solanaceae > Nicotiana > Nicotiana noctiflora. The sequence goes on along the minus strand of JASVEL010012062.1, from coordinate 54,738 downwards.
TTCAAATACCCGAGAAGGATATAATAACAAAGAGGAAGGAGTTTTTTCCAAATAAAGGACAATCGGTTCGGGATTTTCTTTAATTTTCAGAGTCGTCACTTGGGAAGATAATAGTGTCCCAAGTCACCGGTTAATCTCGAATCCGAGGAAGTTGACTCTGTATTACAGTCCGCGAAATAGAAACATGGATAAGGAATTCTGTTAACCCGGCAGAAGGTGTTAGGCACTCCCGGATTCCGTGGTTTCAGCACGGTCGCTCAACCGTCGTTCCCAATTTTATATGACTTGCTATACACTTTTTAACAATATGTACATGTTTTCAACTTTAATATTTTTATGAATTGCGACGTCGCGAAAACGTATTTCGAGCCACAACGCAACCAGTATGCTTGTGACTTTTAAGATATTTCGGCTTCGCCGGGATTTATGATTTGAGTTGCAACAAGTGCGCACTCATATTACGGAAGGTATATTTATTAAATCGTGCCTAATAATCGTCTAACAGCTTTAAATCTTTTGGGAAAGGTTATGGAATTTACTATTAACCTTCCCGGATCTATTACACTTTAATATTTTGTTACTAAAGGGGGACCCACTGTTTTTGTTGTTGTGTGAGGCTCGTCCCATGTATTTTTAAAATTTCAAACTTAATATGTGACTATATTTTCTATCCTTGTTTTTTCCTTAATCAATTTAACTAGCTGTATTTTCAGAAGTGAGTCCAGGACTTTATTGTCTCTATTATTAATGGGCATGGACTCTTGAGCTGATGCTTAGCTAATTGTTGCGGACATCTGGGTCTTAATAACCCAGACCGCATTAGGGCTTGTTTTTAGAGGCCCAATTAATTTTTGAACACAGTCCAGGCCTATATCTCGCATAAGGCCCAGACCAAATTGAAGCAGTGGTAATAAAAACATAAATGAAAAAACCTACAATAAGAACAAACATCTGGAATCAAAAAGAATTCAAATTGCACTTTATTTATTAAGGAGAAATTGCTATACAAATTATCAGTATTAACTCTAGATCACAACTGTCTAATGTACATAAAACTGAATTAATAAACTGCTTTCATTTGTCTTTTCAAGTAATGAATTTATACTAATATCCGAATTACCTATTAGCTAAGAGATTAAGAGATTGTTTAATTATATAAAGAGTGATTAAGCTAAACGGTTCAACTACTCATACACAGTATTCTGATTACTTAAAACTAAAATGACTCATCCGCAAGTGCATGGTTATACTACTGGCTTACTATGAGTCTAATTTATTTGATATCACAAAATCAGTCTCATCTAAGCTATAACTTCGTCATACTGTTGCTGTTTAAGAACTTATTTGGATCTAAATGTCAAATACCAAATTCAATTGTCTACATAAAACTAATTAAGGTTATTACTGTGAGCTTGTTGTTATCAATTCATGTCAGGATTAATTAGACTTGTTTTACGATTTTAACCTATTAAACTAGGTGATTTAGCTACTATAACTATACTACTACTATTTACTACTTTTTACATTGTTTTGTTCGAGCTTCTACTTACACATACAATGTCCTAATGAATTACAGATTTAAGCTAACTAACCAGCTAACAGAACAGAAAAATGAAGAGATAAAAAAATGCTTTAAACGATTTTGAGTCTTTATTTCATCATAGCTCCAAAGTTACATAGCTTCGAACAGGGATGTGTACCTAATTCAGCAAACAAACTCAATGAGTTCTAAGGGAGATGAAATAGGCACAACAATTAGACTCGACAGGCAATACAATAGTAAAGGATTGAATTCCCAAATGAACAGATGATAACACAGCAACAACAATTAGAAACCCAGCAAATGAGCAGAAATTCCAAATCACTCCAAATATGAAATTCAACTAGAAAAACCAGGCAACTATTTGCTATTTTAGTGTAGAATTCTTTCTGAAAATTTTGTTTTCCAAAATCCAGCCCTTAGACTATTCCTAAATGGGGGTATTTATAGGTGTAGAGAGGTGAAATTTTTGGGGGAAAAGATAGAACATAATTATATTTCCATGCCCTCATATTTTACCAAATCTTACACTTTAAACCCAATTTCTGTTACAAGATGCCTTCCAGCATGTGCTGGAAGGTTCTATTTGATTCCATTTTGGGGCTTTTACTAGTGTGCCCCTACTTATTAGTGTTTTTTATTGAATTATTTTTTCCTCAAGACCAATATACCCTTAATTCTATGCAGAATTGCAGAAATCAGGAGCCCAAATGTCTTATGTATCCCTATAGGCTCTATTAAATCTACATTTTTGCCATTTCATGTTCCTTATATGCCTTTAAAGGCATTGGTTAATTACCCGACCTACCTAGGTCAGATTTTTGAGATTCAGTTACTATTTAACTAATGGCCAGCCTTTGTATCAATATTTAAGAACATGCCCGATTAGACTTTTAGACTTATTTCAATTTTAGCCAATTCTATTTCATTTCTGTTATTTGAAACTAATTTGTAGGACTAACCTGCTTATTATTCTGTACTAACCTATTTAAGACTTAGCCAGTCGAAAGATTTGGTGATATCATTCATTTGAGAATTTATGCCTGGAGGGCACTCTGCTTACTGGGTTATAGACTTGTGAAATATTATTGACTTAGCTTGGCACGACCAGGATAAACTTAAGGTCGGTGGATAGATTTAAATGTGGAAGTGAGCCTTGCATCAGGCCGGTTATGTTTCTTCCAGCAATGCACCCTTTATAGAGGGATAGTCGCGGTCTTATTTTCGCGGTTAGTTAATTCATGTAAAGATATATTGCACCGTGTGAGTGTGAGACAGCTTGGTAAGTTCCTTATGTGCTGGGGTTTCGCTCAGCGGTGATGTTATAGGAGCATGATGGCTCTTGAGACTCAGATCTTATATCGCACCTCAGTTGTGCTTGAGTTGTAGCCTATAGCGCTATATGTTTCATTGTGTCCGATATCATGCACCTTAGTGTGCTTATGATCGATATTCAGTATTTTGATGTGACGAGCTATTCAGCTCGAAATATGACTCCTTGTGTGAGTTTTATATTGTTGGGATCGGGTGGCACGCCGCAATGGTTATATTATTGGGATCGGGTGGCACGCCGCCATGGTCATATTGTTGGGATCGGGTTGCACGCCGCAACAGTGTGATGTTTATTTCAATGTCTATAATTGGTTTTATGTGTTCTGTGTCCTATTTTCTGAGGAGGGTCCATGTTTATGTGAGAATTGAATAGTTCTCTCTAGTGTTCGCCTTCCTTTTGTATCACGTACGAATCAGTAGCCTACTGGCACATTGTGTCATCTTGTGGGACTTTTGATTATGTGTGATGTGGCTTATTGCCTGAGCAGTTCGTACTGGGTGAGATGAGATTATGTGATTTGGGGTCAGTGCAAATTGATTATATGAAGTATATTATAGAGGAAAGGATCATCCTCTGGTTTAGGACAAGGTAATGGATCTTGTCGGGAGTATAGACCCAATGAATTGTTGATTCAGTAGTTGGTTATGGATATCGGCACATCTCTTCCGTCGTGTCAGTATTGTAAAAGTTGGAACGAGACCTATGTAGATCGTGAGGTGCAATGGGAGCATCTGATTCGTCGAATTTTTTTTGTTGGCTAATTTGATCATAAAATATTATCGTGGTCCTGTGGATTTTTTGTTGCAAGGTAAGAATCCAGCAAGGTTATGCAGTCATGTTTGAGGACGAAGTTTGAGGAATATTTAGTGATCTCTTGATGAAAACAAGCCTAACATAGAATTTCGGATGTTAGAATTAGGCTCTAAGACTTAATTGTTTGAACAAGAGGGAATATCTTCGGATTATATCAGGCTAATGTGCTCAGCTGAGTCCTAGATTCAATGGCCCTTTTGATATTTTGAGGCGTGTTGGGGAGGTTGCTTATGAGTTGGCCTTACCTCCCAGCCTAGCCGGAGTCCATCCCGTATTTCATGTCTCTATGCTCCGGAGGTACCATGGTGACTCGTTGCATGTGTTGGACTTCACTTCTGTTCAGCTAGACGAGGATCTGCCTTATGTTGAGGAGCTAGTGGCCATCCCGGACAGGCAAGTCAGGAAGCCAAGGTCAAAGAACATCGCTTCAGTAAAGGTTCAGTGGCGGGGTCAGCCGGCCGAGGAGGCGACTTGGGAGACCGAGCAGGATATGCGCAACTAGTACCCTCATCTCTTCACCACCCCAGGTATGTTTTCTATGCTCGTTCGAGGACGAACGAATCTTTTAAGTGTGGGAAGATGTAACGACCTGACCGGTCGTTTTTGAAAATTATGCCCCGATCCCCAATCTAACTATTTCCCTAAGTTCATCTCTTCTATTGTAGTTCGCCGGGAGGTTCGGTTATAGAATTTGAAGCGTTTTGGGACACTTAGTCCCTAAATGAGAGCCTTATAGTTGAAAAATGGCCCGTATTTGGAATAGCATTAAGACGACCTCGAAATGGAAATCCGATGGTTCCATTAGGTGATTTTGGGGTTGGGAGCGCGTTCGGAATGTATTTTGGAGGTCCGTAGCTCAATTAGGCTTGAAATGCCGAAGTTTGAAATTTTGGCGAATTCGAACGATAGGTGAGATTTTGATCCGGGGGTCAGAATGGAATTCCGACAATTTATGTAGCTTTGTTATGTGATTTTGGATATGTCCGCAAATTTTCAGGTCATTCGGACGTCGTTTGGTCGGGTTTTTGATTAAATGCGTGTTTTGGAAGTTTTAGAAGAACTTAAGCTTGAATTCGATGATTTGATGGTATTGGCGTTGTTTGATGCATGTCGATGATTGGAACAAGTTTGAACGATGTTTTAGGAGGTGTTAGTATTTTTGGTTGAGGTCCCGGGGGCCTCGGGGTGATTTCGGATGGTTAACGGGAACTTTTGAAGTTGGAAAACTTCATAATAGGCGAAGATGTAAATGAGTGTGCACAAGACCTCACTTTAAACGATCATATCTCCCGTTATATAAAGAGTTGTGTGATCTACAACCTATCAAATTAAAGCCCTTTGAGTCTAGTTTCCAACGCAACAAACCGTTCATCATTTGGAGGTGTAAACAGAAAGTTATGATCATTTTTCTGGGCATGTGTCAGTAGCACGGCCTTAGCGCGGGCGCGCTAATTGCTCGCGCTAATGGGTTATTTACTGCCTCAACCCGCGCTAATTAGCGCGGGCGCGCTAGAAGCAGGCTCCTAAATACCCCAAGACCGGGTATAGAGAGTTCCAAAGTCATTTTTGGGGCAAGGGCTTGCTCTCTCAAGAGGAATCCGTCCTACTCTTCATTTCTATGATCCAAGGTAAGATTTTTGGAGTATTTTGAGTTGATTACTACTCCTAAACACTTATATTAACATGGATTAATCTTGAAAATCTTTATATTTTCAAGAAATTCCTTCAAGGACTCAAAAGGGGGTTTTGCAAGATTTCTTCCAAAAGGTAAATCCTACACCTTAGACTTATATATATGGGTATATTATGGGAATATGAGTATGAATCAAGTATTACAACTTATGGCATGGTAATTGAAAGTCATAAATTCCCAATTTAAATACATGAACATGGTAGGGATTTAAAGGTGTTTATTTGATGGAATTTTGTTGGTTGGGTGTGAATGGATGGTCATACATGTGTATTTGGAAGTTATAAATTGGTTAGGAATGATGGTGAGATGAATTGTTGGTTAATGGTGATAGTTGGAAGAACCAATACTATAGTTATGAGGTAAAAATAACCATGCCTACAAGGTGTTTGATAATATGCATAAATGGCATAAGTTATGGAATTTATTATCAATATTGGCCCTATTGAATGTTGAATTGTAGATTGAAGTTACATAACTATATTGGATCATCGTGGTATCATTAAGGGGCAAATTTCGGATATGTATGGCTAAAAACGCCGTCTTTTAGAAATCGAGCTTCATCAATGTTTGTGTGATCTTGGTCATTTTTCATAATTTTTCGTATTAGCTTAGAATTTAATTGTAGAATAAATTACTTGAATTATTATTTACAATTTGCAATTTAATTGGATAGAGTTGAGCCACTCGGAGTCGGATACTCGTGGCAAGGGAGTCGTTTCTTAGCGGCTTTGTACCGGAATTGAGGTAAGTGGCTTGTCTAACCTCGTGTGGGGGAACTTCCACCCCTAGGAATTTTATATGAAAGTTTAAATGCCTTGTACGCGAGGTGACGAGCGTGTACATGCGCTGGTTGTTGAACACATACTTTATATAAAATGCCTAATTTGTGATATCCCTATTTTTCGCCGATTAATCTGATATTCTTACCCGGTAGTAGTTAGAAAATCATGATTAGGTAGTACTTTATGACTAGTTGCCTAATTGCCTTACTTGAGCTTCTTGATAGTTGTTGGCACAAATTTTGGTAAAGTTGTAGTTAGGCATATTATATTCTTTCTGCGTTTTCCTTTATTTGTTATGTTTGTGGACTGCGGGTTCAATTCCCGGAGACCCAGGGCTGTGGGTTCGATTCCCAGAGACCCGGAGTGATATTGGTAGGGACTGCGGGTTCGATTCCCGAGATCCTGAGTTATTGGTAGGGACTACGGGTTCGATTCCCGAGATCCTGAGTTATTGGTAGGGACTACGGGTTCGATTCCCGAGATCCCGAGTTATTGGTAGGGACTACGGGTTCGATTCCCGAGATCCTGAGTTATTGGTAGGGACTACGGGTTCGATTCCCGGAGATCCTGAGTTATTGATTATTTATTGAGACATGGGCTGCGGGTTCGATTCCCGGAGACCCAGTGGTACTGTCAATGGGACGGTGGGTTCGATTCCCACAGGTCCCGGACGTATTTTATTGAGTTGGTTATTTGTTGTTAGCTTAATTGTAGACGGTTGCAGTAATCATTTTATTGTTGTTATTGCGGGAGTTATTATCATTTAAACTGTTTATTTTTGTTATCATCATCATATTATTGTTTCTCAGTAGGGCCCTGACCTTCCTCGTCACTACTCCATCGAGGTTAGGCTTGGCACTTACCGAGTACCGCCGTGGTGTACTCATGCTACTCTTCTGCACACTTTTGTTGTGCAGATCCAGGTACATCAGAGCAGGCTCGTGCTAGGTGATTCCGCAGCTTTCTGGAGACCTCGAGGTATGATCTGCTACGTCCGCAGATCCGGAGGCTTTCCTTATATTCTGATAGTATTAGTAGATGTTTTCTCTCATGTCTTTGTTAGATACTCTTTACACATAAAGCCACAGTTGTATTTCTCTTTTAGTCTGTGTTACCGTGGGGTTCCGGATCTTGGTAGTGTGTTATTTATTGTGTGACGGATGTATGTGCCAAGCGGCACGAATTACATATCTTTTTATGCTATTTTTCCGTTGTTTCTTATTTAAGTGTTTATAACTTGTATCTTCCGCAACGTGTTAGGCTTACCTAGTCGTGGGGACTGGGTGCCATCACGACATGTTCACAATTGGTGAACTAGGGTCGTGACATAAATAATCTGTACCATCCATTATGTTAATCCTACGGTTCACGATCATCACTTAGATTCTCGCTGATCGATACAGAGACGTCTGTATTTATCTACGGGGGGCTATGTAACTGTTTAGGAAACTCTTCAATTCTTTGAATTCCTTATCGTGCGCTATTTATTCAGTTAGAGCCTATGTCATATGTTCTTTTGCATCCACTCGTGTATTGAAATTGCGCACTCGGTATCAAGTATGCGCCGACGGTTCGTGATGCTGCACAGGGATTTCAAGGGAGTCAAGAATTTACTCAAACCATTGTTACCGCGTGTCAGCCATATCGATAATGCAAAAGAATTGAGAGATCTTCAATTGTGCACATGGGGGTGCACTAGGTTCTGAATTATCGGTTGATAAGTACGGTCTTGAAAATGTTTACTTAACCGCCTAATCGTCACGAGAATGATAAAATCACAAGGTGGGTGTAGATCTAAAGATAGTTGGTGGTAATAAAGACTATATGGTTCACATGAGATATCTATTTAGCGAAGGATTCAGCCAGTAGAGATACTGGGGGGAAATGAGTTTAACTGTCTTAAGAAGGACATGTACCAAACGAATGTCTTTGGCTTGTCTTATGATGAAACCGTACGAATGTTAAAGGCTAGTATCATGGATTAGCAAGATGTATCTTAAGGCTTCGTGTCAAGTGAAAGGATTTCACTATCAACGATCTAATTACAGGTCATGTGTCATATCAGATTTGGCCTGCGATGTATTTAGGTGTTATTCAAAAGTTCTTGAAAACTTGCGGATGGGCAAGAGTTGAGGCTCGTATGGTATAATGTTGGGACTTTATATGTTCCCGTGTCCCTAATAAACTCTGCATTTTATTATCAGCAGGGAAATAATTGACAAAGGCTACATGGTGCTTCGTGGGCGTGTGAGAATCATAGTATGTTTTAAGATGTTGTTGGTAGAGAATGCTCGGTGCATGGAGCGAGAAGATATTTGGTTGTATTGGGATGAGGTCATACCCTATGATGTTAGGGTGCTAATAGAGCACATGTGGTTATATTCGTTGGATCAAGTCAGTTGCAGTTGAATAATAGTAAATGACTCGAGAGAATGGTTCTAATGTGTTCGAGAGTCGTGTAATAGTGGCTTTGGGCTAAGTGGGAGAGTCCCACCACTTAAGATTGGGTTGCATGGTTAATTACCTGTGTGAATTCTGGATATTAGCGTATTAATGGATTATTGCTAAAGCTTTGAAAAAAAAAAAGGAGACCATGAGTGGTAATTTAAGTATATGAATTATTGAATGTATGTTATGGTTAGCCTTACTGGCTCATGTTCAAACTTGAGGGAAAATTTATGATTTATGCCTCGTATAGGTGCAGGCTTCGCGGGAAGTGATTCCGCTGGGTGCTTTATCGAGAGGGTATTCATATGTTATAAAGAAATTCAGTAGAGTTGGTTGCGTATCGGGGCAAGTTAGAACCGGATGGTTCTCAATAGCGGTCCTAGTGAATTCAAGAGGTAAAGTGTGGTGCCTTGATAATTCTGAGTCTATAAGTACAATTGAGGCTCAAGCTTTGAAAGCAACTTATGAAGAAAGGCACAAAATGATCTATGATGTTTTGACTTGTGGTGTAGTATTTGAGAGACATGAAATGGTCGTCGTTCTTGAGATAGCATGGCCTCATGATTTAAGGTCACTCGGGGTAAGTGCGGTTGGAATAAGTTAGGTATTGAAGGAAGATATTAACATTTCTAAGGCAATCAAGGATAACCTGGAAGGAAGTAGATTGATCAGCCATAGTTGAGTTGGCGTATTGGTGTCAATGATCGATTCATGCAACGTGATCGAATTATGCATGTGATTTGTGGCGGTGCATTTGAGATTTGTCGGCCACAGTGATTGATGTAATTCTGAAGTATTCTTCTGTAAAGGGCCTGTTATGAGTAGGCAGATCTCGGGAAGGGTTATGTCGGCTTGGACCACTACTTAGAGATTGGCATATTCGATGGTTATGAGAATTCGCCGTATGTTGTTATAGTTCTCCTGCAGTGAGCTAAATGGAAAGTCTTATGTGATGTAATATTAGCCTATCGTCAGTTCTAGAGCTATGATGGAAATTGAGTCTATCGTATATCGGCACGTGATATGCAGTGAGTAGTATGAAATTTGAAGTAAGGACCAAGGTCACAGTTTGGTCAATGAATGTGATATAAAGAGCTCGGATGAGCAGGAAAGGAGTTTCAGTGTTTTGAGTAAGATGGGTATTAACATCGGTATCATTTGAGATCGGTGTTCTGTGAGAAAGGCTTTGCATCCCGGTTAGGGACTCCTGATCGCTTTTCAATGTTAGTGCAGCCGGTGGGTTGAATGTGCATGCCCGTTTAATTATTCGGAGGATGGTGGGAGCTTGACCCACAAGAAGATTGTATAGGTGTGACTTGTAGTCACTTGATCGGTTAGAAATTTAAACCAAGTATGAGGATTTTGGTGATATCATTCATTTGAGAATTTATGCCTGGAGGGCACTCTGCTTATTGGGTTATAGACCTGTGAAATATTATTGACTTAGCTTGGCACGACCAGGATAAACTTAAGGCCGGTGGATAGATTTAAATGTGGAAGTGAGCCTTGCATCAGGCCGGTTATGTTTCTTCCAGCAATGCGCCCTTTATAGAGGGATAGTCGCGGTCTTATTTTCGCGGTTAGTTAATTCATGTAAAGATATATTGCACCGTGTGAGTGTGAGACAGCTTGGTAAGTTCCTTATGTGCTGGGGTTTCGCTCAGCGGTGATGTTATATGAGCATGATGGCTCTTAAGACTCAGATCTTATATCGCACCTCAGTTGTGCTTGAGTTTGTAGCCTATAGCGCTACATGTTTCATTGTGTCTGATATCATGCACCTTAGTGTGCTTATAACCGATATTCAGTATTTTGATGTGACGAGCTATTCAGCTCGAAATATGACTCCTTGTGTGAGTTTTATATTGTTGGGATCGGGTGGCACGCCGCCATGGTTATATTATTGGGATCGGGTGGCACGCCGCCATGGTCATATTGTTGGGATCGGGTTGCACGCCGCAACAGTGTGATGTTTATTTCAATGTCTATAATTGGTTTTATGTGTTCTGTGTCCTATTTTCTGAGGAGGGTCCATGTTTATGTGAGAGTTGAATAGTTCTCTCTAGTGTTCGCCTTCCTTTTGTATCACGTACGAATCAGTAGCCTACTGGCACATTGTGTCATCTTGTGGGACTTTTGATTATGTCTGATGTGGCTTATCGCCTGAGCAGTTCGTACTGGGTGAGATGAGATTATGTGATTTGGGGTCAGTGCCAACTGATTATATGAAATATATTATAGAGGAAAGGATCATCCTCTGGTTTAGGACAAGGTAATGGATCTTGTCAGGAGTATAGACCCAATGAATTGTTGACTCGGTAGTTGGTTATGGATATCAGCACATCTCTTCCGTCGTGTCAGTATTGTAAAAGTTGGAACGAGACCTATGTAGATCGTGAGGTGCAATGGGAGCATCTGATTCGTCGAATTTTTTTTTGTTGGCTAATTTGATCATAAAATATTATCGTGGTCCTGTGGATTTTGTGTTGCAAGGTAAGGATCTAGCAAGATTATGCAGTCATGTTTGAGGACGGCGTTTGAGGAATATTGAGTGATCTCTTGATGAAAACAAGCCTGACACAGAATTCCGGATGTTGGAATTAGGCTCTAAGACTTAATTGTTTGAACAAGAGGGAATATCTTCAGATTATATCAGGCTAATGTGCACAGCTGAGTCCTAGATTTATTGGCCCTTTTGAGATTTTGAGGCATGTTGGGGAGGTTGCTTATGAGTTGGCCTTACCTCCCAGCCTAGCCGGAGTCCATCCCGTATTTCATGTCTCTATGCTCCGGAGGTACCATGGTGACCCGTCGCATGTGTTGGACTTCACTTCTGTTCAGCTAGACGAGGATCTGCCTTATGTTGAGGAGCTAGTGGCCATCCTGGACAGGCAAGCCAGGAAGCCAAGGTCAAAGAATATCACTTAAGTAAAGGTTCAATGGCGGGGTCAGCCGGCCAAGGAGGCGACTTGGGAGACCGAGCAGGATATGTGCAACTAGTACCCCCATCTCTTCACCACCCCAGGTATGTTTTCTATGCTCGTTCGAGGACGAACGTATCTTTTAAGTGTGGGAAGATGTAACGACCCGACCGGTCATTTTTGAAAATTATGCCCCGATCCCCAATCTAACTATTTCCCTAAGTTCATCTCTTCTATTGTAGTTCGCCGGGAGGTTCGGTTATAGAATTTGAAGAGTTTTGGGACACTTAGTCCCTAAATGAGAGCCTTATAGTTGAAAAATGGCCCGTATTTGGAATAGCATTAAGACGACCTCGAAATGGAAATCCGATGGTTCCATTAGCTCCGTTAGGTGATTTTGGGGTTGGGAGCGCGTTCGGAATGTATTTTGGAGGTCCGTAGCTCAATTAGGCTTGAAATGCCGAAGTTTGAAACTTTGGCGAATCCGAACGATAGGTGAGATTTTGATCCGGGGGTTAGAATGGAATTCCGACAATTTCTGTAGCTTTGTTATGTGATTTTGGATATGTCCGCAAATTTTCAGGTCATTCGGACGTCGTTTGGTCGGGTTTTTTATTAAATGCGTGTTTTGGAAGTTTTAGAAGAACTTAAGCTTGAATTCGATGAAATTTGATGGTATTGGCGTTGTTTGATGCATGTCGATGATTGGAACAAGTTTGAACATTGTTTTAGGAGGTGTTAGTATTTTTGGTTGAGGTCCCGGGGGCCTCGGGGTGATTTCGGATGGTTAACGGGAACTTTTGAAGTTGGAAAACTTCATAATAGGCGAAGATGTAAATGAGTGTGCACAAGACCTCACTTTAAACGATCATATCTCCCGTTATATAAAGAGTTGTGTGATCTACAACCTATCCAATTAAAGCCCTTTGAGTCTAGTTTCCAACGCAACAAACCGTTCGTCATTTGGAGGTGTAAACAGAAAGTTATGATCATTTTTCTGAGCATGTGTCAGTAGCGCGGCCTTAGCGCGGGCGCGCTAATTGCTCGCGCTAATGGGGTTATTTACTGCCTCAACCCGTGCTAATTAGCGCGGGCGCGCTAGAAGCAGGCTCCTAAATACCCCAAGACCGGGTATAGAGAGTTCCAAAGTCATTTTTGGGGCAAGGGCTTGCTCTCTCAAGAGGAATCCGTCCTACTCTTCATTTCTATGATCCAAGGTAAGATTTTTGGAGTATTTTGAGTTGATTACTACTCCTAAACACTTATATTAACATGGATTAATCTTGAAAATCTTTATATTTTCAAGAAATTCCTTCAAGGACTAAAAAGGGGGTTTTGCAAGATTTCTTCCAAAAGGTAAATCCTACACCTTAGACTTATATATATGGGTATATTATGGGAATATGAGTATGAATCAAGTATTACAACTTATGGCATGGTAATTGAAAGTCATAAATTCCCAATTTAAATACATGAACATGGTAGGGATTTAAAGGTATTTATTTGATGGAATTTTGTTGGTTGGGTGTGAATGGATGGTCATACATGTGTATTTGGAAGTTATAAATTGGTTAGGAATGATGGTGAGATGAATTGTTGGTTAATGGTGATAGTTGGAAGAACCAATACTATAGTTATGAGGTAAACATAACCATGCCTACAAGGTGTTTGATAATATGCATAAATGGCATAAGTTATGGAATTTATTATCAATATTGGCCCTATTGAATGTTGAATTGTAGATTGAAGTTACATAACTATATTGGATCATCGTGGTATCATTAAGGGGCAAATTTCGGATATGTATGGCTAAAAACGCCGTCTTTTAGAAATCGAGCTTCATCAATGTTTGTGTGATCTTGGTCATTTTTCATAATTTTTCGTATTAGCTTAGAATTTAATTGTAGAATAAATTACTTGAATTATTATTTACAATTTGCAATTTAATTGGATAGAGTTGAGCCACTCGGAGTCGGATACTCGTGGCAAGGGAGTCGTTTCTTAGCGGTTTTGTACCGGAATTGAGGTAAGTGGCTTGTCTAACCTCGTGTGGGGGAACTTCCACCCCTAGGAATTTTATATGAAAGTTTAAATGCCTTGTACGCGAGGTGACGAGCGTGTACATGCGCTGGTTGTTGAACACATACTTTATATAAAATGCCTAATTTGTGATATCCCTGTTTTTCGCCGATTAATCTGATATTCTTACCCGGTAGTAGTTAGAAAATCATGATTAGGTAGTACTTTATGACTAGTTGCCTAATTGCCTTACTTGAGCTTCTTGATAGTTGTTGGCACAAATTTTGGTAAAGTTGTAGTTAGGCATATTATATTCTTTCTGTGTTTTCCTTTATTTGTTATGTTTGTGGACTGCGGGTTCAATTCCCGGAGACCCAGGGCTGTGGGTTCGATTCCCAGAGACCCGGAGTGATATTGGTAGGGACTGCGGGTTCGATTCCCGAGATCCTGAGTTATTGGTAGGGACTACGGGTTCGATTCCCGAGATCCTGAGTTATTGGTAGGGACTACGGGTTCGATTCCCGAGATCCCGAGTTATTGGTAGGGACTACGGGTTCGATTCCCGAGATCCTGAGTTATTGGTAGGGACTACGGGTTCGATTCCCGGAGATCCCGAGTTATTGATTATTATTGAGACATGGGCTGCGGGTTCGATTCCCGGAGACCCGGAGGTACTGTCAATGGGACGGTGGGTTCGATTCCCACAGGTCCTGGACTTGTTTTATTGAGTTGGTTAATTGTTGTTAGTTTAATTGTAGACGGTTGCCGTAATCATCTTATTGTTGTTATTTCGGAAATTATTATCATTTAAACTGTTTATCATTGTTATCATCATTATATTATTGTTCTCTCAGTAGGGCCCTGACCTTCCTCGTCACTACTCCATCGAGGTTAGGCTTGGCACTTACTGAGTACCGTCGTGGTGTACTCATGCTACTCTTCTGCACACTTTTGTTGTGCAGATCCAGGTACATCAGAGCAGGCTCGTGCTAGGTGATTTCCGCAGCTTTCTGGAGACCTCGAGGTATGATCTGCTACGTCCGCAGATCCGGAGGCTTTCCTTCTATTCTGATAGTATTAGTAGATGTTTTCTCTCATGTCTTTGTTAGATACTCTTTACACATAAAGCCACAGTTGTATTTCTCTTTTAGTCTGTGTTACCGTGGGGTTCCGGATCTTGGTAGTGTGTTATTTATTGTGTGACGGATGTATGTGCCAAGCGGCACGAATTACATATCTTTTTATGCTATTTTTCCGCTGTTTCTTATTTAAGTGTTTATAACTTGTATCTTCCGCAACGTGTTAGGCTTACCTAGTCGTGGGGACTGGGTGCCATCATGACATGTTCACGATTGGTGAACTAGGGTCGTGACAAGTTGGTATCAGAGCTCTAGGTTCATAGGAGTCACGGGACACAGACCGGTTACTTAGAGTCTCGCTGATCGATACGGAGACGTCCGTATTTATCTACGAGAGGCTATGTAACTGTTTAGGAAACTCTTCAATTCTTTGAATTCCTTATCGTGCGTCATTTATTCAGTTAGAGCCTATGCCATATGTTCTTTTGCATCCACTCGTGTATTGAAATTGCGCACTCGGTATCAAGTATACGCCGACGGTTCGTGATGCTGCACAGGGATTTCAAGGGAGTCAAGAATTTACTCAAACCATTGTTACCGCGTGTCAGCCATATCGATAATGCAAAAGAATTGAGAGATCTTCAATTGTGCACATGGGGGTGCACTAGGTTCTGAATTATCGGTTGATAAGTACGGTCTTGAAAATGTTTACTTAACTGCCTAATCGTCACGAGAATGATAAAATCACAAGGTGGGTGTAGATCTAAAGATAGTTGGTGGTAATGAAGACTATATGGTTCACATGAGATATCTATTTAGCGAAGGATTCAGCCAGTAGAGATACTGGGGGGAAATGAGTTTAACTGTCTTAAGAAGGACATGTACCAAACGAATGTCTTTGGCTTGTCTTATGATGAAAACGTACGAATGTTAAAGGCTAGTATCATGGATTAGCAAGATGTATCTTAAGGCTTCGTGTCAAGTGAAAGGATTTCACTATCAACGATCTAATTACAGGTCATGTGTCATATCAGATTTGGCCTGCGATGTATTTAGGTGTTATTCAAAAGTTCTTGAAAACTTGCGGATGGGCAAGAGTTGAGGCTCGTATGGTATAATGTTGGGACTTTATATGTTCCTGTGTCCCTAATAAACTCTGCATTTTATTATCGGCAGGGAAATAATTGACAAAGGCTACATGGTGCTTCGTGGGCGTGTGAGAATCATAGTATGTTTTAAGATGTTGTTGGTAGAGAATGCTCGGTGCATGGAGCGAGAAGATATTTGGTTGTATTGGGATGAGGTCATACCCTATGATGTTAGGGTGCTAATAGAGCACATGTGGTTATATTCGTTGGATCAAGTCAGTTGCGGTTGAATAATAGTAAATGACTCGAGAGAATGGTTCTAATGTGTTCGAGAGTCGTGTAATAGTGGCTTTGGGCTAAGTGGGAGAGTCCCACCACTTAAGATTGGGTTGCATGGTTAATTACCTGTGTGAATTCCGGATATTAGCGTATTAATGGAGTATTGCAGCTACGAAAAAAAAAAGGAGACCATGAGTGGTAATTTAAGTATATGAATTGTTGAATGTATGTTATGGTTAGCCTTACTGGCTCATGTTCAAACTTGAGGGAAAATTTATGATTTATGCCTCGTATAATTGCAGGCTTCGCGGGAAGTGATTCCGCCGGGTGCTTTATCGAGAGGGTATTCATATGTTATAAAGAAATTCAGTAGAGTTGGTTGCGTACTGGGGCAAGTTAGAACCGGATGGTTCTCAATAGCGGTCCTAGTGAATTCAAGAGGTAAAGTGTGGTGCCCGATAATTCTGAGTCTATAAGTACAGTTGAGGCTCAAGCTTTGAAAGCAACTTATGAAGAAAAGCACAAAACGATCTATGATGTTTTGACTTGTGGTGTAGTATTTGAGAGACATGAAATGGTCGTCGTTCTCGAGATAGCATGGCCTCATGATTTAAGGTCACTCGGGGTAAGTGCGGTTGGAATAAGTTAGGTATTGAAGGAAGATATTAACATTTCTAAGGCAATCAAGGATAACCTGGAAGGAAGTAGATTGATCGGCCATAGTTGAGTTGGCGTATTGGTGTCAATGATCGATTCATGCAACGTGATCGAATTATGCATGTGATTTGTGGCGGTGCATTTGAGACTTGTCGGCCGCAGTGATTGATGTAATTCTGAAGTATTCTTCTGTTAAGGGCCTGTTATGAGTAGGCAGATCTCGGGAAGGGTTATGTCGGCTTGGACCACTACTTAGAGATTGGCATATTCGATGGTTATGAGAATTCGCCGTATGTTGTTATAGTTCTCCTTGCAGTGAGCTAAATGGAAAGTCTTATGTGATGAAATATTAGCCTATCGTCAGTTCTAGAGCTATGATGGAAATTGTGTCTATCGTATATCGGCACGTGATATGCAGTGAGTAGTATGAAATTTGAAGTAAGGACCAAGGTCACAGTTTGGTCAATGAATGTGATATAAAGAGCTCGGATGAGCAGGAAAGGAGTTTTAGTGTTTTGAGTAAGATGGGTATTAACATCAGTATCATTTGAGATCGGTGTTCTGTGAGAAAGGTTTTGCATCCCGGTTAGGGACTCCTGATCGCTTTTCAATGTTAGTGCAGCCGGTGGGTTGAATGTGCATGCCCGTTTAATTATTCGGAGGATGGTGGGAGCTTGACCCACAAGAAGATTGTATAGGTGTGACTTGTAGGAACTTGATTGGTTAGAAATTTAAACCAAGTATGAGGATTTTGGTGATATCATTCATTTGAGAATTTATGCCTGGAGGGCACTCTGCTTATTGGGTTATAGACCTGTGAAATATTATTGACTTAGCTTGGCACGACCAGGATAAACTTAAGGCCGGTGGATAGATTTAAATGTGGAAGTGAGCCTTGCATCAGGCCGGTTATGTTTCTTCCAGCAATGCGCCCTTTATAGAGGGATAGTCGCGGTCTTATTTTCGCGGTTAGTTAATTCATGTAAAGATATATTGCACCGTGTGAGTGTGAGACAGCTTGGTAAGTTCCTTATGTGCTGGGGGTTCTGCTCAGCGGTGATGTTATATGAGCATGATGGCTCTCGAGACTCAGATCTTATATCGCACCTCACTTGTGCTTGAGTTTGTAGCCTATAGCGCTATATGTTTCATTGTGTCTGATATCATGCACCTTAGTGTGCTTATAACCGATATTCAGTATTTTGATGTGACGAGCTATTCAGCTCGACAGATGACTCCTTGTGTGAGTTTTACATTGTTGGGATCGGGTGGCACGCCGCCATGGTTATATTATTGGGATCGGGTGGCACGCCGCCATGGTCATATTGTTGGGATCGGGTTGCACGCCGCAACCAGTGTGATGTTTATTTCAATGTCTATAATTGGTTTTATGTGTTCTGTTTCCTATTTTCTGAGGAGGGTCCATGTTTATGTGAGAGTTGAATAGTTCTCTCTAGTGTTCGCCTTCCTTTTGTATCACGTACGAATCAGTAGCCTACTAGCACATTGTGTCATCTTGTGGGACTTTTGATTATGTCTGATGTGGCTTATCGCCTGAGCAATTCGTACTGGGTGAGATGAGATTATGTGATTTGGGGTCAGTGCCAACTGATTATATGAAATATATTATAGAGGAAAGGATCATCCTCTGGTTTAGGACAAGGTAATGGATCTTGTCAGGAGTATAGACCCAATGAATTGTTGACTCAGTAGTTGGTTATGGATATCGGCACATCTCTTCCGTCATGTCAGTATTGTAAAAGTTGGAACGAGACCTATGTAGATCGTGAGGTGCAATGGGAGCATCTGGTTCGTCGAATTTTTTTTTGTTGGCTAATTTGATCATAAAATATTATCGTGGTCCCGTGGATTTTGTGTTGCAAGGTAAGGATCCAGCAAGATTATGCAGTCATGTTTGAGGGCGGCGCTTGAGGAATATTGAGTGATCTCTTGATGAAAACAAGCCTGACACAGAATTCCGGATGTTGGAATTAGGCTCTAAGACTTAATTGTTTGAACAAGAGGAAATATCTTCAAATTATATCAGGCTAATGTGCTCAACTGAGTCCTAGATTTATTGGCCCTTTTGAGATTTTGAGGCATGTTGGGGAGGTTGCTTATGAGTTGGCCTTACCTCCCAGCCTAGCCGGAGTCCATCCCGTATTTCATGTCTCTATGCTCCGGAGGTACCACGGTGACCCGTCGCATGTGTTGGATTTCACTTCTCTTCAGCTAGACGAGGATTTGTCTTATGTTGAGGAGCTAGTGGCCATCCTGGACAGGCAAGCCAGAAAGCCAAGGTCAAAGAATATCACTTAAGTAAAGGTTCAATGGCGGGGTCAGCCGGCCAAGGAGGCGACTTGGGAGACCGAGCAGGATATGTGCAACTAGTACCCCCATCTCTTCAACACCCCAGGTATGTTTTCTATGCTCGTTCGAGGACGAACGAATCTTTTAAGTGTGGGAAGATGTAACGACCCGACCGGTCATTTTTGAAAATTATGCCCCGATCCCCAATCTAACTATTTCCCTAAGTTCATCTCTTCTATTGTAGTTCGCCGGGAGGTTCGGTTATAGAATTTGAAGCGTTTTGGGACACTTAGTCCCTAAATGAGAGCCTTATATTTGAAAATAGCCCGTATTTGGAATAGCATTAAGACGACCTCGGAATAGAAATCCGATGGTTCCATTAGCTCCGTTAGGTGATTTTGGGGTTGGGAGCGCGTTCGGAATGTATTTTGGAGGTCCGTAGCTCAATTAGGCTTGAAATGCCGAAGTTTGAAATTTTGGCGAATCCGAACGATAGGTGAGATTTTGATCCGGGGTCAGGAATGGAATTCCGACAATTTCTATAGCTTGGTTATGTGATTTTGGAAATGTCCGCAAATTTTCAGGTCATTAGGACGTCGTTTGGTCGGGTTTTTGATTAAATGCGTGTTTTGGAAGTTTTAGAAGAACTTAAGCTTGAATTCGATGAAATTTGATGGTATTGGCGTTGTTTGATGCATGTCGATGATTGGAACAAGTTTGAACGATGTTTTAGGAGGTGTTAGTATTTTTGGTTGAGGTCCCGGGGGCCTCGGGGTGATTTCGGATGGTTAACGGGAACTTTTGAAGTTGGAAAACTTCATAATAGGCGAAGATGTAAATGAGTGTGCACAAGACCTCACTTTAAACGATCATATCTCCCGTTATATAAAGAGTTGTGTGATCTATAACCTATCAAATTAAAGCCCTTTGAGTCTAGTTTCCAACTCAACAAACCGTTCGTCATTTGGAGGTGTAAACAGAACGTTATGATCATTTTTCTGGGCATGTGTCAGTAGCGCGGCCTTAGCGCGGGCGCGCTAATTGCTCGCGCTAATGGGTTATTTACTGCCTCAACCCGCGCTAATTAGCGCGGGCGCGCTAGAAGCAGGCTCCTAAATACCCCAAGACCGGGTATAGAGAGTTCCAAAGTCATTTTTGGGGCAAGGGCTTGCTCTCTCAAGAGGAATCCGTCCTACTCTTCATTTCTATGATCCAAGGTAAGATTTTTGGAGTATTTTGAGTTGATTACTACTCCTAAACACTTATATTAACATGGATTAATCTTGAAAATCTTTATATTTTCAAGAAATTCCTTCAAGGACTCAAAAGGGGGTTTTGCAAGATTTCTTCCAAAAGGTAAATCCTACACCTTAGACTTATATATATGGGTATATTATGGGAATATGAGTATGAATCAAGTATTACAACTTATGGCATGGTAATTGAAAGTCATAAATTCCTAATTTAAATACATGAACATGGTAGGGATTTAAAGGTGTTTATTTGATGGAATTTTGTTGGTTGGGTGTGAATGGATAGTCATACATGTGTATTTGGAAGTTATAAATTGGTTAGGAATGATGGTGAGATGAATTGTTGGTTAATGGTGATAGTTGGAAGAACCAATACTATAGTTATGAGGTAAAAATAACCATGCCTACAAGGTGTTTGATAATATGCATAAATGGCATAAGTTATGGAATTTATTATCAATATTGGCCCTATTGAATGTTGAATTGTAGATTGAAGTTACATAACTATATTGGATCATCGTAGTATCATTAAGGGGCAAATTTCGGATATGTATGGCTAAAAACGCCGTCTTTTAGAAATCGAGCTTCATCAATGTTTGTGTGATCTTGGTCATTTTTCATAATTTTTCGTATTAGCTTAGAATTTAATTGTAGAATAAATTACTTGAATTATTATTTACAATATGCAATTTAATTGGATAGAGTTGAGCCACTCGGAGTCGGATACTCGTGGCAAGGGAGTCGTTTCTTAGCGGCTTTGTACCGGAATTGAGGTAAGTGGCTTGTCTAACCTCGTGTGGGGGAACTTCCACCCCTAGGATTTTTATGTGAAAGTTTAAATGCCTTGTACGCGAGGTGACGAGCGTGTACATGCGCTGGTTGTTGAACACATACTTTATATAAAATGCCTAATTTGTGATATACGTGTTTTTCGCCGATTAATCTGATATTCTTACCCGGTAGTAGTTAGAAAATAATGATTAGGTAGTACTTTATGACTAGTTGCCTAATTGCCTTACTTGAGCTTCTTGATAGTTGTTGGCACTAATTTTGGTAAAGTTGTAGTTAAGCATATTATATTCTTTCTGCGTTTTCCTTTATTTGTTATGTTTGTGGACTGCGGGTTCAATTCCCGGAGACCCAGGGCTGTGGGTTCGATTCCCAGAGACCCGGAGTGATATTGGTAGGGACTACGGGTTCGATTCCCGAGATCCTGAGTTATTGGTAGGGACTACGGGTTCGATTCCCGAGATCCTGAGTTATTGGTAGGGACTACGGGCTTGATTCCCGAGATCCTGAGTTATTGGTAGGGACTGCGGGTTCGATTCCCGAGATCCTGAGTTATTGGTAGGGACTACGGGTTCGATTACCGGAGATCCTGAGTTATTGATTATTTATTGAGACATGGGCTGCGGGTTCGATTCCCGGAGACCCAGTGGTACTGTCAATGGGACGGTGGGTTCGATTCCCACAGGTCCCGGACGTATTTTATTGAGTTGGTTATTTGTTGTTAGCTTAATTGTAGACGGTTGCAGTAATCATTTTATTGTTGTTATTGCGGGAGTTATTATCATTTAAACTGTTTATTATTGTTATTATCACTATATTATTGTTTCTCAGTAGGGCCCTAACCTTCCTCGTCACTACTCCATCGAGGTTAGGCTTGGCACTTACTGAGTACCGCCGTGGTGTACTCATGCTACTCTTCTGCACACTTTTGTTGTGCAGATCCAGGTACATCAGAGCAGGCTCGTGCTAGGTGATTCCGCAGCTTTCTGGAGACCTCGAGGTATGATCTGCTACGTCCGCAGATCCGGAGGCTTTCCTTCTATTCTGATAGTATTAGTAGATGTTTTCTCTCATGTCTTTGTCAGATACTCTTTACACATAAAGCCATAGTTGTATTTCTCTTTTAGTCTGTGTTACCGTGGGGTTCCGGATCTTGGTAGTGTGTTATTTATTGTGTGACGGATGTATGTGCCAAGCGGCACGAATTACATATCTTTTTATGCTATTTTTCCGTTGTTTCTTATTTAAGTGTTTATAACTTGTATCTTCCGCAACGTGTTAGGCTTACCTAGTCGTGGGGACTGGGTGCCATCACGACATGTTCACAATTGGTGAACTAGGGTCGTGACAATAAACGTGCACCCGAGATTAGGAAAGTAATCTCGTTTAAATTCGCACTTAAGGCAACTAACGCGTCGATAACTTTGCGGAAGGCCATTAAAATTTGCTAAATGGCACGTCCCGAGTTCTGAGTATTTTAATAGAATTAATTAAAGAGCGCCACGCAATTTGTGATTTTGATTTGGCATGGCGCACCTCGATTTTTTTTTAAAGGATATTTGACCAAACCTTGAAGGGCCATGGACTATTGTGTTATCTAATATGGCCCTCCTAATATTATCCTAAGGGTCCTACTAATTGACTAAAGTCATAGAGGTTGATTTCAACCCCAAAATCTAATCTAAGCCCAATTGATAAAAATGGACAGTATCTATTTGTGAAAAAACAGACAAGAAAAGAGATAAACATGGGCAATGGATTTAAAATTCATTAGCCTAATGCAAGGGCATGCCTGAAACACAACTAGGCTTGGAAGAGAAGCCCAATGCCTGAAGTCGAATCTACTGCGTCTGATCATATTTCCACACAAGAATTAGGCCATAATTATTTACTGTGCGACCAGCCCAGAACTAGAATCCATAGACCATAACACACATGCCTCATATTGGTCCATTATCAGCCTCAAATTAAGCCCAATAATGCAAGTTCAACTTCACAAAATTCCTCGCAATCTCAGGCCCAAATTGATGGACATTTCTTCATATACACACCTATTTTTGTACATACAATAACAAGCCTGGACCTCTAGGATTTCTATATGGACAAATTATTTATAATTACTTAACAAGCTCATGAATAAACATGCATTTCTGTACAATACATCGACTTTCAGATAATTCATTTGTTGATATTCTAATAGGCATGAACCATTGCTTTTAAAAAACGTGAATCCAAAAACTAAATAGATCTAATGAATCATTGCATTGAAACAATGTGATCTACCAAATATAATGAATATTTATCCAAACCTACGAGCAAATGATTGACTAAACAAATTTTATGGCTAGGCCCAAGTTCCCAATAGATTTACCAAATATGCATGTATGAAAATAAGACAAATGTCTTGTTCAATTACAGTGATACCAAAATAATAATATTAAAGAGTCTATCATCTTAACATAAGGATCTACTTAGCAAAACAGTATTCCACAAAAAAAAAAAAAAAATAGACATGATTACACGGTATAAAACACAAGCATATAAACAACAACAATCCAGTATAATCTCACTTAGTGAGATCTGGGGAGGGTAGTGTGTACGCAGACCTTACCCCTACCCTGGGGTAGAGAGGTTGTTTCCAAATAGACCCCGACATCCTTCCCTCCAAGAACTTCCCACCTTGCTCTTGGGGAGACTCGAACTCACAACCTCTCGGTTGGAAGTGGGGGTTGCTTACCATCAGAGCAACCCCTCTTGTCTTAAACCATGTCTTCGAATCCTCCCTTCTTATTCCCTTCTTCAATTCAAAGCTTCACTAATACATAGGGAATTTCAGGAGATGTGTACCTGATTACAACAATAAACAAAGGTGAGTTTGAAAGAAGAAGGCAACAATATCCAGCAGAGACAACAATCAAAACATGCTCGAAACCCTGGAATAAAACAATTTTAAATAGACCTCGACCCCACCAGCTTCAAATTGACTTTGAGGATCCAAATTCAAACCAATTTTACCTCTTGGATCTAGAAAATGACTCAAAACTTGATAGTTTCAAAGAGCAATTAGTCTTAATGAAAGAGTGCTTGCTGCAGGATTTCTTAGCTTCTTTTTATTTTGATTTTTCCGGACTGTATCTCTAAATCGTAAAATCACATCTCTCATTTTTTTATTTTTCAGCCCTTTTAATTTTGTAGACTCTCTCCTCTAGGAACTCTCTTTTAAAAAATTTTAAGCTCTCAAACTTTTAGGCTCCAAAATCCAGGTTCTGAAAAAACTTAGGTTGTGAAAAACTCCCTTGCAAGGCAAGGATGCACTGCCTTTTATAGGAAAATAAGCAGGTCAACTTCAAATTTATTTTTTTACCCCTTAGTTCCTTCTTAATTTTCATTCTTTGCTTAAAAGTTCTTAGAATCTTGGCTTGTTCTCCTAGGTATACTACCCAAAGTTTGATATTCAAATTAACACCCCGACCTAGAAGCTTTTATGGGCTTCTATTTCTGTTACTCCAAGATTCCCTAACCTTGTTTACCCCATTTACCTCCCTTAAACTCCTGAAACACTTTACTTACATGGGTCAAGTTAACCCCAAAGTTCAGCCCCATAGTAGACTGAATTTCCTTTCCCTTTGGGCTTTTAGAACTAGCCAGAAACCCGAAACAATGTAATAAGTTCCACCCTGAACTTAACCAGCAGGAAATGCAAGTCAAGCCCAAATAATGATATATATAAAAAAGAATGGAAATAGTTAAGTAATCGTAAAACACATATCAAATTAACATGTTGGACTGATATTAAAATTAGACTAACAATTCGACACCACACCCCCTAAACTAAATATCAGAAAATGTTATAGCTTGAGATGGAAGTCATATAAAGTTAGAAAACACTAACTAATGAGGAAGAAAAAAAAATCTAAATATCAAAATGTGAAGGAAAACAACACATACACATACATACCGGACAAACAATCTTAGAAAGGGGGGGGGGGGATTTGATTCAAATTATGGACATAGCAAAAAAGAAACAGACAAAGTAAAGAATGAATTAGAATGTGAAGAAAGAAAAGGAAACTTACTATTTTGGACATGAACATAGTGGGAGAATCTGTTTTAACCTCAAGATGATATAAATTTTCGATTCTTTGCGAGGAATAGATGGAAAACATCATGTCGAGATGAAACGGGCCGAGGATCTTGGAGGGATGGCTTTGCATGAAGGCCTTTGATTTCGACCTAGAACCTGACGCTTATATTTGAAATTCGAGAGGTTTTGAGGGGATTCGAAGGAAGCTGAACAGGTATTTGAGATTATGGAGAGAAGGTAGACGTTGGGTGTAGATTTGGTAGGGAAATGAGGTGGCACCACAGGACACGGCAAAGGAATCCATGTGTGCGCCCTAGGGTTTGGGCATTTTGGATGGTTTCGGTGGGATTCGATGGAAAATATTAACGCATCCATTATGAGGGAGAGAAGAGGGTGCAGGGGTAAGATTTTGGGGTCTATTGGAGACTCACCGTCGCCATGGACAATTTCTGGCGGCGGCAGACGACAGCTCAAGGAGGGCTGTCTCTAGGATTGGCAAGGGTTGTGAGGGGAGACAGATTGGGGGGGGGGGAGGTACGGTCATTAAGACATTTATATATTAAATGAACCTAGCTTCTCGTCTGTTAGATCACACAACCTAGACAGTTGAGATTAAGTGGGAACAAATGACGTTGTTTGGTGAGGGAAAGGGATGCTGGATCTGATTTTGGGCCGGGCATGGGGCGGATTTCACGAGTTCATGTTTGTTTTCCATTGGGCTTGCAGTTAATCCAAGTCGCTGGCCCAAAACTTAGATCTTTAACAACCAAGTTTTCTTTTCTTTTATTTATTTCCTTTTTATTTAATTCTTTTTTTTTGTATATTTTTTCCTTTTCCTTTTAAAAATAAAAAGACAAATTAAATCCTAAGGACCTAATTAGACTAGTTAACCCTAAATGATGATTACTATAATTAATTGAAAGAAATTAAAAGAAACTAGCAAAATTCAAAGCTAAAAGTCAATTTTTTTTTGTGATTTTTGTATTTTTGTAAAACTCTAATAACTAATTAGTCTAAAAAAATATGTATAGTTAAATCCTAAATGCAAATGTAATATTTATATTTTTATGAATTATCTAAACTAAACATGCACATAAAAATGAAAACAAACAAAATAATTATGCAATTAAATCATAAAAATCAAATAATTTAAAGAGAAATCCTAAATCTAAGGATTCTGTAGGAGTAATTCATGTGAGGCAAAAATCACGTGCTTACAACCTAAAAATGGTAAAATGTTCTATTTATACTAAGATGGAAAAACTAGACAAAAATGTTCCCGCGGGATCAGTGCGGGCCGTACTAAAAGGACCGCGGCCGCACTGGGATCCTTGACTTCAACATTGGCTTCTCTAAACTTGGACTTTGTGGACCGCATAGAACGTACGCGCCCGCGGAGGGAGTTGGTGCGGTCCGCACAATAACGACCGTGGACCGCATTGCATTGTCTTGGCAAAATTGTAGCTCTCTGAATCTCTTGACCGTAGACCAAATCGAATGGTAGTGTGGTCGTGAAGCCCTAACTACGGACCGCGAGATATGTACCGCGGCCACAGTCTCCCATGAGCCCAGTTTGTCAACTCTCTAAATCTCCTAGTGCAGTCGCATACCACTTTGAGCGATCCATACTAGGCCTTCTTTCCTTAGATTTCTTGGTCTTAGATACTTGAGAATGTTTCACTCCTTTTTAGCCGATCTTTGATATTTTGTCACTTTGTCGATCAAACCTGCAAACAAGCACAACCCGGGAGCTTTTTAGGACAATTTTGTACAAATATATGATCAAAGCATTGACATGTAAGGGCATAAAACATGTTGAAATCCTAACTTATCAACTCCCCCAAACTTAAACATTTTCTTGTCCTCAAGAAAACAAAATATGATACACCTCTTAAAGGAAAATCCAAGTAATTTCAGCTAACCTAAAGTAACCTCAACAAGCATCAATTGAGACTAACAATTGCCCTCAATACAAATGGATCATTAATAATATTTAAACCTTGAAAACTATGGATCAAGTGTGACACAAGAGCATCAAGAATTGACTCATTGCATCAAAGAACTTTCTCAATTACTTTGGTCGCTATGGAACCCAAACTCATACATCCTCATCTCACCCTAAGAAAACCTCACCTTTTATAATATAAGCACACAAACCGAGGTTAATGGGAGTTCATTTGTCTCTCTCAAGGTAAGGTCAAAAGTCTGGTTCTAAGTATCATATTCTTGACCCTCATGTAAGTATCCACTAATGCGAGCATCATCCAACTCAAGATCATATAGGGGTTTTGTGGAGTCAATGTGAATGATTTTGGTTGAGGGTAGGAAACGTTGTTGGTCTATATGGGTTCCATCTTCCCTAAAGCACTTCGTTTAATTCATTTTGGCACTATCCTTTTGACTCTTTTGAGTATTTCACTTCCTTTCAAGGGGTTAGAGAGACACATTGTCACTCTTTCTCCTTTTGCTACTTTTTCCACACCCTTTTCACTTTTGTTTTCGTTGAATCCTTTTTTATTTTTCACATTGGGCTTTCTTTTTGTCCTTTTTCTTTTCTTTCTTTTTAGTGCCTTCCTTTTCTTTTGCTTTTGTACCTTTTACCCCGTTGTTTACTTTATTGTCTCCCCCCAAACATAGACTTTTCCATTACTCAAGGAAAGATTTGAGTGCCAAGAGAGGGTAGAATTTAGAACGGGTATAGGTTTGTAGCGTTGGTTCTTGAAAGACAAAGGTTTAAGGATCAAAAGGGTTAGCTAGGTATTATCTATTTAGTAGACTATGGTATTGTTCAAGTTGTCATTTAGATCAAGAAGAGCCTATACTCACTTCTCAAGTTGAATTTCACTCAAAAGATTGCCTCAACAAATATTCATGGCGCTAGACCATTGGCTCGGGACATGAACTCAAAATGTTATTTCTCACCACACACACTCAAGGATTGCTAAAGACATAGAGTCGAGGGTCCACAATAACCTTAGATACAATTGAGCATACAATAGTCCCGAAAGACCACATGATATTTTTTTGGTCAACACAAGAGTCTCAAGGTCACTAGTTTCACCATCCTAAACACAACCACTTGTCTTTGACCATGGGATCAAAGGAAAATGTTTTAGGCCCAAGTGAAGCTATGCTTGTAGTACCGTTAACTAAAAAACAAAAGAAAAATAAAAAACGGACTCAAACCCTCAAGAAGGTTGTCATTCCATCCATCATCGAAAAGAGCCACCCGATTCACACAATACTCCACCCTTGAAAAGAATCGTGGCATTAAGATAATGAAGGGCTTATTAAAAGCGCCAAAAACAAGACAAAAAGGCTGCGAGCCTATCTAGTAAGCTAAAAAACGAAATATTTATACGAAAATAGAAAATAAAATGAATATTTACAATAGGGGCTTTGAATATACAACGTGTGATGAATATATACATTAATATCACTTTATATACAGACTAAAGAGAAGATTAGAAGTACGATGAGAGTAACTAAATGTAAAGTTATATACAGACCAAAGAGAAAATCAATAGAAACATAAACTAAGTCAACTATTATATACAATCATTCGGATAAAAAGTAGGGCGCACCCCCACGAATAAAAGTTAGCATTGTCCCCAATGAAACTAAAAAAATAAGCATAAAACATCAAGAATAAAGGATATAGGAGCTCCCTATGCCTCGTCCGTCTGCATAGGAACGTGAGTGGTCCCCGGGTCCTCTGTATGCATGGGAACCTCAGACTAGTTCCCGGTATCCTGCTGCTCAACTGTTGGAACTGAGGCCTGGACATGGATAGGTTGTGACTCTGGTACATCATGTGACTGACTGGAGGAAGCCTCAGGTGGGTCTCCCACTAGGGTGATGGCATTATCTGCTCTCGGGATAGTCATTTTCCTCTTAAGGGGCCTTTATGGCTACTCTCGAGCTGTGGCTGCAGCTAGACTGCTGTTGGGACTGCTGGGTCCTCAAATAATAGATCTAAAGGCAGCTGATTTGCCTTTAGTCTCTCTACATCTGCCCTGAGCTCCTTCATGGACTCCCTGGAAGCCCGTGT
Organism: Nicotiana noctiflora; assembly: GCA_032618575.1. Taxonomy (NCBI): domain Eukaryota; kingdom Viridiplantae; phylum Streptophyta; class Magnoliopsida; order Solanales; family Solanaceae; genus Nicotiana; species Nicotiana noctiflora. The sequence goes on along the minus strand of JASVEL010012062.1, from coordinate 25,599 downwards.
ATTGCGCAACTTCTTGCGCTCCTTGGCAAGCTCTTTGAGAGCCTTGCCATGAGAAGCCACTACCTTCACCAACTTGTCCTGGGTGCTGAGGATCTTCTCCCAATTATCAAGCATCTTCTTCAAAGCATCCTCTATAGATTGTGGAACCTGGACTGTCAGAGGAGCTGACTGAGTTGCAATGGTGGAGGTCAAAGTGGACAACTTGGATGAAGTAGTAAACATCCAATTGTTCATGCTCTGAAGTTCCTGGTGTAGTTTATGGGCAGTGACAGGATGGGCCCAATAAAAGATGAAATCTCCGGGTCAGATGTGGTATAAGGGCCTGGAGGCACATCAACAAAAGTGGAAGGTCCGGCAAGCATGGCAGCAATTGTGGAGGCAGGCTCAGTGGAGGCTTGTACCTCAACTAGCTAGTTGGGGCAGAAGCATGAGGCTTGTAGTTCTTGTCCTTGGGGTATTATGGTCCCTTCAAACTATACCAAGAGTAAGAAGCCATAGCTTTGGCTTTGATATCTTATCTCTTCATTTCCACCTCCAGGTCCCGGAAATACACAGTGAAGGTGTTGGGAAAAGGATAATTGTAGTCTTGCTCAAGCCCTACTGCAGAATTGACGTGGGACATAACATTGCTCACATGGATAGGATATCCCGCCATGATAGATGCAACAAGAACAACCTGGGGAAGTGGAATAGTCTGATCATGGGTAGTGTGGTCAAGTCGACTGCACATAAAAGTCAACCACCCTCCTAGCCTCAAAGTTAAAGGTCTTCCAAAATATTTTGGTCCCTACAGTCAACCACTGAGGAACGGTACCTGGGACTTCCAACTACTGTGCTAACTAAGGACGGATTCCCTCACCATCTCTAACTTGGACAAATAGAGAGACGCATGTTCTTCCCTGAACCCCAAATATTCATTCATAAATTTCCCGTCAAACATCACTTTTTTGTTTTGAACCTTGGTCACTTTAGTACCCTTGGTGATATGCGCCACAATGCAATAGAATTTCCTAACCATATGTTCATTTGAATCAATACACTTCTCCATAATAAGCTCCCACCCCACTCTAGGTCTGAACTCCCTCTACACACTAGGGTTGTGGGTAGTAGGTATATGTCAATGAAGCTCCTCTCCGGTATCAAGTGCCTTACCGGCCACCACTCCCTAAACCTGTGATAAGCAACTTGGCCCACAAACCTATCTTCCCACACCTCAGGTCTCCTAGATTGGGCAATGTGTACAACCTGCGGCTCACCACCTTGTACCTCCTCCTCTTGTCCACCTGCACCCTCCCTAGATAATGAATCCGTGAAGGAGGTGGAGTAGTTCTAATCACCAACTGCCAACTCCTGAGAAGAATCAGGAACTGCATTCACCGACCTCTTGATATTGGGTGATGCTGGATGGGTATCAGTCAGTTGGATGTGGGTGGTGATGTGAGTTGGGATTGAGTCTGAGGAGATGTCTTTTGATGGCATATACTCACTCCCAGAAGAATGGGAAATAACTTTTTCTGCAGCTTTGATCAACTTTTGGGTCTTTTTGATGTTTTTTCAAGCTTGGTGAGTGATTTTCAATACTCTCTTTCCTTTGCCGCCTCGAGAGAAACCACCTCTCCCAGGTTCTTGTGATCCTTTTCCACCTCTATGTTTAACTGTTGTCTGCAAACACACGCTTCTAACATTGTTAGTTTAAGCCCAGGTAGTGAAAAAAATGAATGAAATAAATTGCAGATAGTAGAGGAATTGATTGCAAAGTCGGTTGTAGAACATAGGATTGTGGCCCGTACAAAAAGAAGTACGGCCACACAGGGGGGATAGCGGACTGCACAAAAGCAACTGCAGTCCGCGTTGGGTCAACGGCCCAGAAATCAACTCTCCGAATCTCCCCACCGCGATCAACACAAAATGGCAAGGCAGCCATAGTGGGTCAGCGCGGGCTGCATAAAGTGCAATACAGCCACACTGGGTAAAGTTTCACTTCCAGTCACCAGGGCACTACGTTCCACGCAAAGGCAACCAAGGGCTGCGTAGAGTATTATGCACATGCACTAAGTTAGGGTTTGATGTGTTTGCCATTTTTGTTCAATTATTTATACCAAACTAGTTCCTACTCATTTGCCCAACCATTATGAATTCCCAACACACAAACCCATCATTTAAATTCCCTAAGCTAACAAATAAATGAAAATGAAGAATCCACGATAAGAAAAAGAAGCTAAAAACTACTGGGTGACCAAATAAATTAAAAGTATAAAATTAATTAATGAAAAATGCATGAAATGTTATCAGATTATGAAGATTGTAGGCAAGTATTAGATGCAAGCAAATATTACGAGTCAATGCGAGTGTGAACAGTACTTTTTAGGGGTCTTGGTGATTAGGGTTCGAAAAGGGTAAAGAGACCCTTGAGTTCTATTTATAGACAAAGAATGGGTCCCATCCTCACCTACCAGCGCGGCCACACAAATAGACGCGGACTGTACTAGGTTTCATCACTTGATGTTTGAGAGGGCAACCTTCGTGGATCGCACAAAAGCGATCGCAACTGCGGACGTCCGTGATCGCGGTCGTCTCAATACTACACTAAGGTACAAAGAGTGGGTAGCAATAGCTTTTACCCGAATAGTGGTTCGGGCTCGAATTTCCACATGGAGCTAGTAATGGAGTTGGAATGTTTGTCTAGCCTAGAATTGTGGTTGTGCTTCTAATGTCACTACAAACATTTTTGGGTTTTCTTTTAAACTACTATTGTAAAACTAACTATTAAAACTAAATTATGCTAATGGAATATTGCTAAGTTAAATTTAATATGGAGAAAGGCACTAGGTGTCACGCCCCAAATCGAGGGACATGACCGGCGCCTGACCGGGTTGCCCCAGTCAAGCGGACCTGGGTGCCTTTCATTCCCACGAGTTAACCCTGTGTTGATTGCTTCTCATTAACCAAATATTTTACCAATAATGATTGATTTCATAATGCATAAACATAACCATGTGATTGATTCACTAACAAGTTCGTAATTTATATTTACAACGCCCCATACATATACATAGGCCACAATCCCACAGTTTACATGTCTATGGAGCCTCTAGGATACAAAAAGGGAAATACAATACTTGCGGTAACAAGGCTCCGGCTATACCTTACAAAATCAAAATGAAATCTAGACCGAGTGGCATGAACCACACAAGGCCCCGAGGAAGGAAGGGGCTAACCAAAATGGGCAGTGGAAGGAGAAGGATACTACTGCCGATGAGCTGAAGTGCCTGCTGCAGATCCACCTACAATCATAACACGAATGTAGCGTCCCCGGCAAAAGGGACGTCAATACACTTGAATTGTACTGGTATGTATGGACAAACTTTGTCCCAAGTAAACTCAAGCCATTAAATTACATCAACAATTAATTAAGCCAGCCAACCATGTTTCCACATTTTCCTCATTTCAAATAATTCTCACACAAAGCACTTTCTACGATCAACCAATTTAACAATAACCAATCAATCACGTAAAGCACAAGTAGTCAAACAAAGGGGCAATCGGTGCCCCACAGGTTGCAAACTCTCCTGCTGTCTCCTTTCACAATTTCACTTTATTGATTTTTTTGTATCAATATTCAATAGCGATTTCGATCGCTTTCCATCCTTATTGCCCCTGACCACCCTTATTACCTCGACCACCCTTATCACCCCAACCCACACCTTATTTCCCCACATTGCGGCGCGCAACACGACCCCGCCTTACAGTTGAAAACACAACAATTTCAAACAGCAGATAAGGTACTACACACAATTTCAACAAGTTCAAATACGCAACTTACACATTGGTTCATGTTCTCAATTTATTCTCAAGCCAATATCAAAACCAAGTTACAATTATTCCAAAATCGAAAATGCCCACATAATCATGTTCAACAATTTACCACAATTAAGGTGTTTCAAATTCCTTCCACAATAAGCCAAATATGCCATCACAATGGTTGTTCCCAATTCTTTACCAATCTCGATTACCTTTTTATCTTTCAATTCATATTTCATACCACACCACACGTAGTTCAACATCCATCAAATGCTCAACAAGGAAATCAAAGAATCACGTAAAATTTCTCAATTTGACACATGCCAAAACAATTCGCACACATTTGGGCGATTTTACAAGAATCAAAATTAGGCATACATACCTGGTGATGAGTTTTCTTCCGTTAACTTCCTACTTTATGCTTACCCACGCTATCTTACTCTTGCCAACCTTGTTCTTGAAGACTCTTACTTCTACTCACTTCTTTTTACTAAAAATCAAGTTCAATAATCATGCATGAGTGTAAAAATTCTATTTTTAAAAGCTATTATATCCAAACCTCTATTTACCCAATTAAAACTGAAAGTCAAAGAAAATAGTTAGGGTTTTTACCTTGAAAAGATTGGGGAAGTTGAATCCTTGCCCTACGATCCCTTGGAATTAAGGTAGTTGGAACAATCCTTGAAGATGCAAGATTTCTCTCTCTAAAAACCCTCTCTTCTCTCTCTAATTTTTGGTAAGATGATATGATAAAATGAAGAAGAAGTGTGTTATATTAAAGAAGGGAACGGGTCAAAATGTTACAAAAATCTGGGCCGGGGTCAAATATGCGGTGCACTATGCGACCGCAGAATCAACATGCGGTCCGCATAGTGACCGCAGAATTTCCCCAAATTTACACAGGTTCTGTTTAGGATTGCGGCCAAAATGCGGTCCGCATGTTTGATCTGCGGTCGCAAAGTGCACCGCAGATTTGACATGCGATCGCATATCGACCGCACTTTTGACACGATTTTTGGGAAACTCTGTGGAACGTTTTGCGGCAAGAATGCGGTCCACATGTCAGGTTTGCGATCGCATTCTTGACCGCATATTGGACACTTTTCGGAGAAATTAATTCTCTACATTTTTGAAACTTAAATCACTACCAAGGGTCCGAACCGCGGCGAGCAAGCTCGCCGCGAAGAATTCTACGCATTCCGAACCGCGGCGTCGGACCATGACACCACAGCTACTAGGTTTTATGCACAAAAATTTTACGGGGCCTTACATCCTCTCCCCCTTAAGATCATTCGTCCTCGAATGAGGATTTTGAAATAAATGAGTTTTGAAAGACATGGTATGCAAGCTATCAAGATTTTGACTAACTCTTATATTTTAGAAAAATTTCGCCAGAGTTTCCTTTGTATTATGGACATATCCACCTGCCAGAGGGCCCCCGAAACACATTACCAAACAACAACATACAACTACAACACTTTTCACAAATCGAGGGACATGACCGGCGCCTGACCGGGTTGCCCCAGTCAAGCGGACCTGGGTGCCTTTCATTCCCACGCGTTACCCCTGTGATGACTGTTTCTCATTAACCAAATATATTACTAATCATAATTGATTTCACATTAAACAAATAAAATGATACGAGTGATTCATTAACAAGATTTCAACTTTTACAACGCCCGACATAACACCTTATATATATAAGACTGGAGTCCCACAGTTTACATGTCTACGGAGCCTCTAGGATACAAAAGGGAAATACAATACTTGCCGGTAACAAGGCTCCGGCTATACCTTTCAAAACCAAAATGAAATCCAAACCGAAGTGGCAAGAACCACACAAGGCCCCGAGGAAGAAAGGGGCTCACCAAGACGGGCAGTGGAAGGAGAAGAATACTACCGCCGACGAGCTGAAGTGCCTGCTACTGATCCACCTACAATCATGACACGAATGTAGCGCCCCCGGCAAAAGGGACGTCAATACACTTAAATTGTACTGGTATGTATGGACAAACTTTGTCCCAAGTAAACTCAAGCCATTAAATTACATCAACAATTAATTAAGCCAGCCAACCATGTTTCCACATTTTCCTCATTTTCAAATAATTCTCACACAAAGCACTTTCCACGATCAACCAATCTAACAATAACCAATCAATCACGTAAAACACAAGTAGTCAAACAAAGGGGCAATCAGTGCCCCACAGGTTGCAAACTCTCCTGCTGTCTCCTTTCACAATTTCACATTATTGATTTATGTATCAATTTTCAATAGCGATTTCGATCGCTTTCCATCCTTATCGCCCCTGACCACCCTTATTACCTCGGCCACCCTTATCACCCCAACCCAAACCTTATTTCACCACGTTGCGGCGCGCAACACGACCCCGCCTTACAGCTGAAAACACAACAATTTCAAACAGCAGATAAGGTACTACACACAATTTCAACAATGTTCAAATAAGCAACTTACACATTGGTTCATGTTCTCAATTTCTTCTCAATTCAATATCACAACCATGTTACAATATTTCCACAATTCAAGTGTTTCATCTCTTTCCACAATAAACCAATTCTCAAGTGTTTCGTTTGTTTTCCACAAGGTGCCATATAGGCCATCATAGTCATTATTCACAATTCTTTTGCCAAATTAAACTCTCATTTTACATCACTCATAGCTCGACAACAAACTTTGAATATCCAACAACAACATCAAGAATTTCACACAATTTGTCAATTAAACACGAAACAAACAAACTTCACACATATAGGCGATTTCACAAGAATCAAAATTAGCCATACATACCTGGTGATGATGTTTTTCCTCCTACTTTATGCTTACCCAAGATATCCTACTCTTGCCAACCTTGTTCTTGAAGACTCTTACTTCTACCCACTTCTTTTTACTAGAAATCAAGTTCAATAATCATGCATGAGTGTAAAAATTCTATTTTCAAAAGCTATTATATGCAAACCTCTCTTTACCCAATTAAAACTGAAAATCAAAGAAAATAGTTAGGGTTTTTACCTTGAAAATATTGGGGAAGTTGAATCCTTGCCCTAGAATCCCTTGGAATTAAGTAGTTGGAACAATCTTTGAAGATGAAGAACTTCTCTCTCTAAAAACCCTCTCTTCTCTCTCTAATTTTGGTGAGATGATATGATAAAATGAAGAAGAAAGGTGTTATATTAAAGAAGAGATCGGGTCAAAATGTTACAAAATCTGGGCCGGGGTCAAATATGCGGTCACTATGCGACCGCAGAATCAACATGCGGTCCGCATAGTGGCCGCAGAATGGCTCAAAAATTACGCAGGCTCTGGAACGATTTGCGGTCACTATGCGGACCGCATGTCGATTCTGCGGTCGCAAAAGTGCACCGCAGATTGACATGCGATCGCATATCGACCGCACATTGGACACAATTTTGGGCAACTCTCCGGAACGATTTGCGGTCACTATGCGGACCGCATATTGATTCTGCGGTCGCAAAAGTGCACCGCAGATTGACATTTTTCTGGAAAAAATTTTATTCTACATTTTGAAAATTTTATTCTACAAGCTCGCCGCGAAGAATTCTACGCATTCCTAACACATCATTCGGACCATGACACCACATCTACTAGGTTTTATGCACAAAAATTTCACGGGGCCTTACATCCTCCCCCCTTAAGATCATTCGTCCTCGAATGAGGATTTTGAAATAAATGAGTTGGTTTTGAAAGACATGATATGCAACCATCAAAATTTTGACTAACTCTTATATTTTAGAAAAATTTCGCCGGAGTTTCCTTTGTATTATGGACATATCCACCTGTCAGAGGGCCCCCGAAACACATTACCAAACAACAATATACAACAACAACACTATTCACAACCGGTATACACCTTCTTACCTCAACGAATGCACATATTCTATCACATTGTTACAATTGCACATAAACTAGTCACTTCAATGAATTCTTACCTTATTTAACCATTTTAACACACCATGTACGCTTAACAAATCATTACCAATCTACACTTACTATTAGTTGTTTATTAAACACGTAAATCTTTATAAGGCTTTCATTTATCAAGAACGGTTCAAGTGACCCAAGGTAACAACACATTTAACTCATTACAAATAAAGGAGACTTTACTAATACTAAGAGGGAAACAACTTAGACAAGATGACAGTTACTAGGAGTAGGAGGGTCACCTAATTTCTTCTAGGCTTGATCAAACAAATGGGGGTACTTTTCCTTCATCTCTTTTTCCGCTTCCCATGTGGCCTCCTCAACTTGTTGACTTCGCCACAATACTTTAACAGAGGCAACTTCCTTATTTCTCAACTTACGGACTTGCCTATCAAGAATGGCAACCGGAACTTCTTCATATGACAAATCTTCATTAACCTCTATAGCTTCGACTGGCATGATGGTGGATGGATCTCCAATCACTTTCTTCAACATGGACACATGGAATACCGGATGCACTGATGACATCTCGGGAGGCAACTCTAGCCTATAAGCAACTTGACCAATCCTTTGAACGATCCGATATGGCCCGACATACCTAGGACTCAATTTCCCTTTCTTTCCGAATCGCATGACTCCCTTCATAGGAGATACCCTCAAGAACACCCAATCATCGACTTGAAACTCCAAATCCCTTCGACGAACGTCCGCATAGGACTTTTGACGACTCTGTGCTGTTTTCATTCTCTCCTGAATAACCTTGACCTTTTCCATAGCTTCGTACACCATATCCGGCCCTAGCAATTCCGCTTCACCTACCTCAAACCACCCGATTGGCGATCTACATCTTCTCCCGTACAATGCCTCAAATGGGGCCATTTGAATGCTAGCATGATAGCTGTTATTTTAAGCAAATTCTAACAGTGGCAAGTGTTCATCCCAATTACCTTTAAAATCTAAGACACAAGCCCGCAACATATCTTCAAGCGTCTGAATGGTCCGCTCGGCCTATCCATCGGTCTGTGGATGGAAAGCTGTGCTGAGATTCACCTGAGTTCCCAAACATTGCTGAAACTTCTTCTAAAAGTTAGCTGTGAACTGAGCTCCGCGATCCGAGATAATAGAAAGTGGAGTGCCATGAAGCCTTACTATCTCCTTGATGTACAATCTTGCATATTGCTCCGTAGTATCAGTGGACTTGACAGGCAGGAAGTGAGCTGATTTGGTGAGTCGATCTACTATCACCCATATTGAGTCAAACTTACGCTGAGTGCGAGGTAACCCCACCACGAAATCCATATTGATCATCTCCCATTTCCACCTTGGTATTTCTATAAGCTGAGTTAATCCACCAGGCCGTTGATGCTCGGCCTTCACTTGTTGACAGTTCGGACATTTAGCTACAAAGCCTGCCACATCCCTTTTCATACCGTTCCACCAATAAATCTCCTTGAGATCGTGATACATTTTCGTTGAACCAGGGTGCACAGAATACCTGGAAGTATGAGCCTCCGCCATCACTCTTTCCCGAAGCTCGTCCACATCCGGAACACATAGCCTATCTTGACACCGCAATACACCATCTTCGCTGCTGAGTACAAATGCTGAGGTCTTGTCATTCATGATCGCTTCCTTCACCCGAACCAATGCTGGATCCATGAACTGTTTTTCCTTGATTTCCGCGACCAATGATGATTCTGCTCCATTATGCACCAAGATATCCCCCTCGTCTGACGCCGAAATACGAACCCCCAAACTGGCTAATTGGTAAACCTCTCGAGCCAGGTGTCTCTGATCCACACCCAAATGAGCCAAACTACTCATGGATTTTCGACTAAGAGCGTCGGCTACCACATTTGCCTTCCCTGGATGGTACAATATGTCCACATCATAGTCCTTGAGTAGTTCTAACCACCGCCGCTGTCTCAGATTCAGCTCTTTCTGCTTGAACAAATACTGGAGGCTCTTGTGGTCCGAAAACACATCTACATGAACCCCATAAAGATAGTGTCGCCATATTTTCAAGGCAAACACAACAGCTGCAAGTTCCAAATCATGCGTCGGATAATTCTTCTCATGGTTCTTGAGTTGTCTGGAAGCATAAGCTATAACCTTTCCGTGCTGCATCAATACACATCCCAAACCGACTCTGGAGGCATCACAATAGACTACAAATCCCTCTGTGCCTTCTGGCAAGGCCAATACCGGTGCCGAGGTCAATCTTGACTTCAGTTCTTGGAAACTTTTCTCACATGCTTCGGACCACTGGAACTTAACTGCTTTCTGCGTCAATTTAGTCAATGGGGAGGCGAGGGTTGAGAATCCCTCTACAAACCTCCGATAGTACCCTGCCAGACCCAAAAAGCTGCGAATCTCTGTCGGGGTCGTGGGTCTAGGCCAATCTTTCACTGCCGCAATCTTCTGAGGATCCACCATAATTCCCTCACCGGAAATAACATGCCCTAGAAAAGCTACGGACTCCAACCAAAACTCACATTTTGAGAACTTGGCATACAATTGATGCTGAAGAAGGGTCTGCAATGCTGCTCTGAGGTGAACGGCATGATCTCCCCTGCTCCGAGAGTAGATGAGAATATCGTCAATGAATACAATCACAAAGGAATCTAGGAATGGCTTGAAAACCCGATTCATAAGGTCCATGAAAGCCGCTGGGGCATTGGTTAGCCCAAAAGACATGACCAAAAACTCGAAGTGACCATAACGAGTTCTGAAGGCGGTTTTAGGAATATCCTGCTCCCTGATTTTCAACTGGTGGTACCCAGACCGTAAATCAATCTTTGAGAAGAACTTCGCTCCCTGCAATTGGTCAAACGGATCATCCACTCGAGGCAAAGGATATTTATTCTTGATGGTGACTTTGTTGAGCTGCCGATAATCAATACACATTCGAAGTGACCCATCCTTCTTTCTGACAAAGAGAACTAGAGCAACCCACGGCGACACACTCGGTCGTATGAACCCTTTCTCTAATAAATCCCTCACCTGCTCCTTTAACTCCCTTAACTCTGCTGGCGCCATTCTGTATGGTGGAATGGATATTGGCTGAGTATCCGGCAATACATCGATCCCGAAATCAATCTCCCTATCCGGCGGGATGCCTGGAAGCTCATCTGGAAACACTTCAGGAAATTCATTCACAATTGGCACGGACTCGAGGGTAGGCACCTCCGAGGTGGTGTCCGTTACCCGAACCAGGTGATAGATACACCCTTTCTTAATCATCTTCGAAGCCTTAAGGTAGGAAATAAACCTACCCCTTGGCACTACACCATTTCCTCTCCATTCAATAATTGGCTCGTTAGGGAACTCGAGCCTCATAACTCTCGTTCGACAATCAAGTTTGGCAAAGCACGAATAGAGCCAATCCATCCCCATAATTACATCAAAATCTACCATCCCAAGCTCAATAAGATCGGCTGTGGTATCACGACCACCCACCGTAACAACACAATTCCTATAGACTCGTGAGGTTGTAATAGAATCACCAATAGGAGTCGACACAGAGAACGGCTCATGAAGCTGTTCGGGTTCTATCCCAAAACTTGAAGCAATGAATGGTGTAACATAAGACAAGGAGGACCCTGGATCAATAAAGGCATAGCAATCAATAGTCTGAACAGACATGATACCTGTAACAACATCTGGAGAAGCCTCGGCATTTTGGCGGCCACTCAATGCATAGAATCGGCTAGGTCCACCCCTACCCCGAGCTCCACCCCTAGCTGCACCACGCCCTGCTGCTGCTGGAGTACGCGCTGATGATGTAGCAGCTGAAGAACCGGATGACTGAGCAGATCCCCTACCTATACCCTGACGGGGTGCACGGCAGTCCCGCTGAATGTGACCTCTCACCCCGCACCCGAAGCACACTGGAAGGTCAAGGTAGCAAGTTTCTGTATGAAATCTCCCACACTTGGGGCATGTAGGTCTCCCCTGCTGCTGGGATCTCACCCCAGGATGACCAGACTGACGAGACCTCCTGCCGTCTGAACCAGGTCTCGAGTAACTGCCCTGCTGATGATTGTGCACGGATGGCGGTGCACTCGCAGAGGACTGAGCATATGACTGGGATGGCCCTGAGGACCCCCTCCCTGGAAGTGATCTCCCTGAACGACCCATTGACCGGGCCCTGTTGCTACTTTCTCTTTCTGCACGAATCTTCAATTTCCTGGCCTCTGTGGCCTGAGCAAACCCCACGATCCTCCCATAGTTCATATCTGAGTGCAGAGCTGCTGTGGCGGCCTCATTCACTACCAAAGGACTAAGGCCCTGAACAAACCGTCGAACCTGGGCATCCATGGTCGACACTAAATGAGGAGCGTACTTGGACAACCTTACGAACTCCATGCGATACTCCCAAACACTCATACTGCCCTGTTTGAGAACCTCGAACTCAGTGGCACGGGCTGCCATTGCCTCGGCAGGTAAGAAGTGGTCCATAAATGCATCCACGAACTCATCCCATCTGGCCGGAGGGCTCCCTTCCTCACGGGAATCCTCCCACATTTCGAACCATGAACGTGCCGCTCCCTTCGGCCTGTAAGAGGCCAACTCTACCCCCTCTATATCTGTAGCCTTCATCACTCGAGGGTCTTGTATATCTCATCAAGGAATTCCTGTGGGTCAGCCTCTGGATCGGTGCCTGAAAATTCCGGAGGGGCCAATCGCAAGAACTGGTGGACTCTGGAGCCAAAGGAATCTCCCTGTCCGCTGGAGGATGCAGGGGCATCATGGGATCTTTGGGCCTGGGCGGCCACTAACTGTGTTAACATATGAATGGCTCCCCTAAGTTCTTCATTAGAGATACCGGAGCCCGAAGTAGGAACTGTATCTGAGTCAGGAAAACTGGCAGGAGGAATGGTGGCATCCTCTGCCACAGCTAGAATAGGGACACTTGGGTTTTGAACAGATGGGTCCAGGCAAATTCGGGACTGGTGGGTCATTCTCTCCCACGGCATCGGGTACATGATTAACAGCTGCACTTGGGTCGGCATTGGCCCTAAGGCCGAGTCTAGCCTTCTTCTTAGGTGCCATATTCTGAAAATTTGGGAACAAGGCACGAATTAGACACAAATATCTCCACATTGCACTTTACCGCACGATATAGATTAACAAAGAAGTAGGTATATTCGTAAATGCCCGTGTAGCCCCCTACTTATATGATGTGGTCGACAACACACCTATAAGAAGGGCACTACTAGACACGGCTCCGAGACATCCTAGGACACTTTAAAAACCATAGGCTCGATACCAAGTTTGTCACGCCCCAAATCGAGGGACATGACCGGCGCCTGACCGGGTTGCCCCAGTCAAGCGGACCTGGGTGCCTTTCATTCCCACGAGTTAACCCTGTGTTGATTGCTTCTCATTAACCAAATATTTTACCAATAATGATTGATTTCATAATGCATAAACATAACCATGTGATTGATTCACTAACAAGTTCATAATTTATATTTACAACGCCCCACCATACATATACATAGGCCACAATCCCACAGTTTACATGTCTACGGAGCCTCTAGGATACAAAAAGGGAAATACAATACTTGCCGGTAACAAGGCTCCGGCTATACCTTACAAAACCAAAATGAAATCTAAACCGAGTGGCATGAACCACACAAGGCCCCGAGGAAGGAAGGGGCTCACCAAAACGGGCAGTGGAAGGAGAAGGATACTACTGCCGACGAGCTGAAGTGCCTGCTACTGATCCACCTACAATCATGACACGAATGTAGCGCCCCCGGCAAAAGGGACGTCAGTACACTTGAATTGTACTGGTATGTATGGACAAACTTTGTCCCAAGTAAACTCAAGCCATTAAATTACATCAACAATTAATTAAGCCGGCCAACCATGTTTCCACATTTTCCTCATTTCAAATAATTCTCACACAAAGCACTTTCTACGATCAACCAATTTAACAATAACCAATCAATCACGTAAAGCACAAGTAGTCAAACAAAGGGGCAATCGGTGCCCCACAGGTTGCAAACTCTCCTGCTGTCTCCTTTCACAATTTCACATTATTGATTTTTGTATCAATTTTCAATAGCGATTTCGATCGCTTTCCATCCTTATTGCCCCCGACCACCCTTATTACCTCGGCCACCCTTATCACCCCAACCCACACCTTATTTCCCCACGTTGCGGCGCGCAACACGACCCCGCCTTACAGTTGAAAACACAACAATTTCAAACAGCAGATAAGGTACTACACACAATTTCAACAAGTTCAAATACGCAACTTACACATTGGTTCATGTTCTCAATTTATTCTCAAGCCAATATCAAAACCAAGTTACAATTATTCCAAAATCGAAAATGCCCACATAATCATGTTCAACAATTTACCACAATTAAGGTGTTTCAAATTTCTTCCACAATAAGCCAAATATGCCATCACAATGGTTGTTCCCAATTCTTTACCAATCTCGATTACCTTTTTATCTTTCAATTCATATTTCATACCACACCACACGTAGTTCAACATCCATCAAATGCTCAACAAGGAAATCAAAGAATCACGTAAAATTTCTCAATTTGACACATGCCAAAACAATTCGCACACATTTGGGCGATTTTACAAGAATCAAAATTAGCCATACATACCTGGTGATGAGTTTTCTTCCGTTAACTTCCTACTTTATGCTTACCCATGCTATCTTACTCTTGCCAACCTTGTTCTTGAAGACTCTTACTTCTACTCACTTCTTTTTACTAAAAATCAAGTTCAATAATCATGCATGAGTGTAAAAATTCTATTTTTAAAAGCTATTATATCCAAACCTCTATTTACCCAATTAAAACTGAAAGTCAAAGAAAATAGTTAGGGTTTTTACCTTGAAAAGATTGGGGAAGTTGAATCCTTGCCCTACGATCCCTTGGAATTAAGGTAGTTGGAACAATCCTTGAAGATGCAAGATTTCTCTCTCTAAAAACCCTCTCTTCTCTCTCTAATTTTTGGTAAGATGATATGATAAAATGAAGAAGAAGTGTGTTATATGAAAGAAGGGATCGGGTCAAAATGTTACAAAAATCTGGGCCGGGGTCAAATATGCGGTGCACTATGCGACCGCAGAATCAACATGCGGTCCGCATAGTGACCGCAGAATTGCCCCAAATTTACACAGGTTCTGTTAAGGAATGCGGCCAGAATGCGGTCCGCATGCTTGATCTGCGGTCGCAAAGTGCACCGCAGATTTGACATGCGATCGCATATCGACCGCACTTTTGACACGATTTTGGGAAACTCTCTGGAACGTTTTGCGGCAAGAATGCGGTCCGCATGTCAGGTTTGCGGTCGCATTCTTGACCGCATATTTGACATTTTTCGGAAAAATTAATTCTCTACATTTTTGAAACTTAAATCACTACCAAGGGTTCGAACCGCGGCGAGCAAGCTCGCCGCGAAGAATTCTACGCATTCCTAACACATTATTCGGACCAAGACACCACAGCTACTAGGTTTTATGCACAAAATTTTACGGGGCCTTACACTAGGGTCGTGACACTACCTAGGTGGCTAGCTAATGGGTAGAAGTTACTATGGGGAGCTTGATGAATTTGGGGCTTATGCTATTACCATTGCACAATCGTATTCATTCTCACACCTCTCAGTAGAGAAAACAATTTTTCCCAATTGACACTCTCGAGACCAGTTGGGTAGGCCAATTTGATGAAGCAACTAGGGTTCAAGAAGGGTAATTACTCTCTCGAGGTTTAACCCATTAATTGGGACTACCATTCTCATGGGTCCATCCCAATTCCTTGTTGGGTCAACTTTAGGGTCATTGACTCGCTTTTTCAAGAAGAGCTAGACCCACTAAGCTTTGAATTCATGTTTTCAACCACAAATTCTAGATTGAAACATAAAATTAACCCAAATAACAAACACCCAATCTCAATCTCACCCTAGAATGCAACACCCATCAGCTACCCACACTAGGGTTGAGCCATTACCCTAGATAATGGTTTAGCTAGACGTAATTAAAAAAGAAATAGAAGAAATAGATGTTGAAATAAACATATTAATTGATTACTAAGTAAAATCTGCAATAACGATGAGTAAAAGTGCCAAAAACGGCAATAATATTTCATCTCACGAGCGCAGCTCTGTCCAGAATATAGAACTTAACCTAAAAATGGTAAAATGTTCTATTTATACCGCATTGAAAAACTGGACAAAAATACCCATGCGAGGTCAGCGCGGACCGCGCAAAAGTGTAGCGTGATCGTGTTGGCTCTTGAACTCTTAATATCATATGTGAAGTTGAGGAACACAAACATCGCAAAAATAATGCGCGCCCGCGGTGGAAAATAGCGCGGATCGTGCAACAAGGTAGCGCAGTCGCATGGCTTGACTTGGACAAATCCTCCAGTTCTCTGAACCTTAGTGGCACGGACTACCCAAAAAGGTAGCAAGGCCGCATAGCCTTAACTCCCAAAATTCCATGTCTCTAATGCTCATCAACACTGACCATACTGATATGTAGCGCGTCCGCGTGGGCCATTAGCCTGCATTGGCGGGTCTCTAAATTTATTGGCGCGGACCGCGCAAAATTGTTGCGCAGCCGTGTGGCTTGCAACAACAATTGATCCTTCTCTGAATCTCCTAGTGTGACCGTGTGTCATATCAGTGCGGACCACGCTAGGCCTTCCTATCCCTCAACTTCATTTGGTCTTTGACACTTGAGCAGGTTTCACTCTGTTTTGAGCCGATCTTTGGCATTTGTCACCTTATTTCTCAAACGTGCAATCAAGAACAACTTGTAAGCATTTTGTGACTATTTTGTAGCAAGTTGTAACCAAAGCAAAAGCAAGCAGGGGCATAAACATGGTAAAATCCTAACTTATCAACTCCCCCAAACTTAAAACTTTGCTTGTCCTCAAGCAAACAAAATAATACCCACCCTTAAAAAGGAAATCCAAGAATTTCCAACTATCGTAAAGTAACCTCAACAAGCATCAATTGGGACTAACAATTGCTCTCAATACGAAAGCATCATTAACACATTTTATGCTTTGAAAACTATGGGTCAAGTGAGAGACAAGAGCATCAAGAGTGGACACATTTCGTCAAAGAGCTTTTCTCAAATACCTTGTTCATTGTGGAACCCAAACTCATAGATCCTCAACTCTCCCTAAGCGAACCTCACCTTTTAGAGTATTTACACACAAACCAAGGTTGACGAATTTTCACTCATCTCTCTCAAAAAGAAGGTTTCAAGTCCGGCTCTAGGTACCATATGCTTGCCTCTTAATTATTCACTAATGTAGGTTCTCTTTAACTCAAGATCATATAGGGCTTTTGGGGAGTAATTGTGAAGGCTTTGGGTAAGGGTAGGATAAGCTTTTATTCAAGTGGGTTTAACCTTCCCTTAAGAACTTCTTTTGCTTCATTTTGGCTCAATTCACTTGACTCTTTGAGTCATTTTTACCTCTTTCAAGGGGTTAGAGAGACACATTGTCACTCTTTCTTATGAGATACAAATCATTTATCCTTTTTCTACTTTTGTTTCCGCACCATTTTCACTTTTGTTTTTCTTGAACCCTTTTTATTCTTTTTCACCTTGGTGTTTCTTTTATCCTTTTCTTTTACTCTTTTTCATTGCCTTCCTTTTTCTTCTTGCTTTAGTACCTTTACCTCTTTTTGTTTTCCTTCTTATCTCTCCCCCAAACTTAGACTTTTCCATTGCAGAAGGGAAGTATGGGTGCCAAGAGACGGTAGAAACGGGTATAGGCTTGTAACATTGGTTCACGAAAGAAGAATGTTTAACGATCAAAAGAGTTAACTAGGGATCATTTGGTTGGTAGGCCATGGAATTGTTCATCTTAAAATTTGGATCAAGGAGTGCCTATAGTTACTTCTCAAGTCAAACTTCACCAATGATTTTTCCTCAACAAACATTCAGGGAAAGATCTAGACCATTAGCTCAGGACTTGGACCCAAAATTCGATTCCCCACCACACATGCTAGGGGATTGCTAAAGATATTGAGTCGAGGGCCCACAATGACATTAGTTACAATTCAAGTGCACAATGGTCCATAAAGACCACATGATGATTGTTTGGTCAACACAAGAGTCTCAAGGCTATGACTTTCACCATCCTAAACAAAACATTTTGTCATTCGTCATGGGATCGAAGGCAAATGTGTTAGGCCCAAGTGAAGCTTTGCCTGATGTACCCTTAACTACAAAATAACCAAAACAAAAGAAAAATCAAAGAAATAGACTTAAACCCTTAAGAAGGTAGTCACTCTATCTATCATCGGGAAGAGACACCCGATTCACACTTAGAAAGAACCGTGGCATTAAGAAACAAGGGCTTATTGAAAATACCAAAAACAAAAAAAAAGGCTACAAGCCTATCTACTAAGCTAAAAACAAAAAAATTTGCGAAAATAGAAAATTGAACGAATACGCACAATAGGGGGAGTAGAATATACAATGAGGGATGGATATATACCAAAAGTACTTTATATACAGATCAAAAGATAATGAAAAGTACGAGAAAAGTAGCTAAAATGTAAAGTTATATACAGACCAACTAGAAAATCAAATCAACAAAACATAAAATGAATCTAATATTTACAGTCATCCAGGTAATTCAAAAAGTAGTTCGCACCCCCACGAATAAGAGTTGGCATTGTCCCCAATGCCAACTACACAAATAAGCACAAAAAATCAATGAAATGATATAGAAGGACCCCCGAAGCCTCGTCTATCTGCATGGGATCCTCACTGGTTCCCTAGTCCTCTGTATGGGCGGGAACCTCAAACTGGTCCCCGGCTTGCTGCTGCTCTACTGCTGCGATAGGGGCTTACTCCCGGACTGGCTGAATATTAGGTGAAACACTGGAGGGACCCTCATCGACCTCTGCTAGCTCAATCACTACACCCTCTATACTGGGAAGCTTGCTCTTCTTCCTTGGGTGCCTAGGCTCCTACTCCTGTTGTGGCTCAGATGCTGCTGGATCTAGTGCTGGGTCCCCAAATAGAAAGTCTAAAGACATCTGATCTTCCAATATCCTGTCCACGTCCTCTCTAAGCTTCTTTACCAACTCATTAGATATCCTTGACTTTCTCATATTTTTGTGATCCTTGGCAAGCTTATTCAGAGCTTTGCCATGTAAATCTACCACCTTAGTCGAGGTGGCCTAAGCCTCCAAAATCTTCTCCTGGTTGTCCGGGAGCTTCTGCAATGTATCCTAAATAGATTGAGGAGTTTAAACAGTGGCTGGTGCTGACTGGGCCTCGACGGAAGTAGCCAATATGGACAATTTGGATGTCGCAACTGATATCCAATTGTTCAAACTGGTTAATTGTTGACTCAATTGGTGGGAAATGAACTGATGAGTATTTGACAATGGGACTATCGGTTGAGCTGAAGTAGTTGGGCCAGTAATGGAAAAAGGACCTAGGGTTAACGAGTCACTGGTAGTAGTAGCAGGAATGATAGAAGGCCCGGTAGGAGGCTCTAGTGCAACTGGCTCCTCAGACTGGACAGTTGGGGCAGAGGTGGGTGGCTAGTACTCCTTTGAATTTTGGTTGCCCTAACCCAACATGCTATACCATGAGTAGGGTGCGACCGACATCAAATTGTTTCCTCTTGACCTTCAGATCCCTAAAGTACATAGACATGGAGTTTGGAAAAGGGTAGTTTGCGTTCGTTTCCTATCCTACAGTAAAAATCACCCTCGAGATCACATTACCCACATTGATAGGAATCTCGGCCATGATAGATGCCACAAGAAAAGCCCAGGCAAGTGGAACGGTATGATCGTGGGTAGAAGGGTCAATCCTACTACAAACAAAGTTCAACCACCCTCTAGCCTTAAAGTTGAAGGTGTTCCTGAAAATCATCTCTCATATTTTCAACCATTTTGGAATAGTGACTGGGACTGCAAAGAAGTCGGCCAACCAAGGACGCACTTTCTCTCCCATTACCAACTTAGCTAAATACTGTGATTCATCCTCCTCCTTGAACCTCAAGTACTCATTTAAGGACTTTCTATCAAACACCACCATTTTATCCCTCACCTTCTTCACCTTCGTATCTCTGACTGTATAAGCAACATTGCAGTAAAACTCTCTCACTATGTGTTCAACGGCATCAATACACCTTTCCTTGAAATGTTCCCAAGCATATCTATTTCGGAACTCCTTTTGCGCGTTCGGGCTATGGGGTAAAAGTTCTTTTTCAATAAAACTTCTCTCCGGGATCAAGTTCCTCAAGGGACACTGATTCACGTCCAAGCAACGGTCGTAGTCAACATAACTTGGTCTAATAAGTCCAAGATCGATCCCACAGAGAATTAACCTATCAATCACAACTTTCACAACCCAAGATTACTTCCGAATCAAGTTCCCAAACTTTGAATATATTTTTGTGTGAATTTCGAGTAACTACTTTGCAAGAATTAAAAGGCTTAAAAGAAAGAATTGAATGTAGAGTAAAAAGAATATTATGAGAAGTACTAAGGTATTGATTTCCCCTATTGATGGAATCCCTTATCGTTATGCTCATACAAATTGTTAATATATTCTACCAATCATGAACGCTATGTGTATCGTAACTCTCTCCCGAGAAATTACAATAATTTACTAGTGCACTCTCCCGAGCTACCCTAGCTAGCTTTAATTTGAATAGTTCACTTAAGATTGCACCCAAGACTTCGTTATTCCTAATCCCGTCTTTACGCCTAAAGTTATAGATTCCTCTAATAACCTAGGTGTGGTGTTGTTCAATAATATACCTAAATATGCACTCTTTTCCAAGTTATGCACACTAAATAGGCACCGCTAATTGGGACGTCTACCAATTAACTACAACAAGAACGAAGTTGAACAAATAGAAATCTAAGTCACAGTTTGTAATCACATAAACGATAAGTTCATCACTCAATAGGTTCCATCAAAACCTTAGAAAAGAATTTAGCTACTCATGCTTGAAGAAACAAGAATTATAATTGAAATCATAAAGAAATAATTGATATAAAATAAAAGAAGGAGTTTGAGAGGATTCTCTCTTACTAAATATCTTGCAAAAGTATTGAAAATAAAGACAACATGCCTCAATGGGGCAAACTAGGACTTTAAATAGAGGTTTTTAGGCTAAGAACTAAGTTTGAGTACAATTAGGATTACTGTTGCGGCGCCTTCCGTGGTTCGTTCGCGGCCGCGAGCGGACCGCGAACAGGCAAACTTCAGAGGGCTTCATTATTCGCGGTTCATCCGCGGCCGTGAGTGAACCGCGGATGAACAATCCGTCTGATTCTTCTCTGCTTCTTCAGGCTCTCTTCACTTTAGCTCTTCTTTTGGCCTTTTCATCAACCTAGGACTCCAAAATAGCTCTTTTTAGCATCCAATGTATCACATGTACCTATAAAACACAAACGAACACTAATCAAAGCATTTTGTCCTCATAAACAACATTAATTCCATAACAAAGTGTGATTATTTAGGGTATAATTATAGTCAAATTCACCTATTATCAATACCCCACACTTAAACCTTTGCTCGTCCTCGAGCAATCTTTAAACACACTTTTAGGCCAAATTAACAAAAATTTGTCTCCCCCAAAATATGTCACAAAAGCTAATATACATGAACAACCTAAGATATGCACAATCTTTACTTAACCGCAAATTCTCATGCCCGCACATTATTACTTACTCTACTTATTACCAAAAACTTGCAAATTCACCTTCTTCCTTTTGAATTACATGCCCTCACACAATTTATTGAGAGAAATTCCCACATATTAACCATTCAAATACATGGAACTCATAAATATTGAAAAAACTTCACTCACTCTCAACAAAGAACATTCGTATGAATACATAAACACCATAGGCTTGCCCCTAGTGTAATACTCCACTAATCGAGTTATTCAATCATAGATCAAGAGGTCTTAAGGGTTGTGATGTAGGCTATGGGACGGGTAGGATACTTTTGGTTATAGTGACTAGCCTCCCTAAGCACTTTTCTTTTCTTTTTCACAACTTTCCCTTTTTGTTTACTTCCTTATGTCTCCAATAAACATACCTTCACCTTCCTTCACTTTTAGCCCCACTTTTCTTTTATTGATGTAGCTGGCCTTTCTAAAATTTTATTCAATATAGCTCTTTTTCTCAGAATATTTTTTTTTCATTGCTTTGCAATACATTTACATTATTTTGGCCAGCTCACTATTTTCTACCATTCATTCTTGATTTTCCCTTTTCAATTTCCCTTCACCCCACACTTAAATTTTTGCATATTAATTACAATAAAAGTGCTTCTAGGAGGTAAAGTAGAACAAATATAATAATTTGAAGAACATTCAAGGGTTATCAAAGAATAGGCTTTAAGCTCAAAGGGGTTAACTAAGATATAATGTATGGGTGAATTCATGTTTATTGGTATATGGGGTTGCACAAAGAAATGCCTCTATCCTTTCTATAATCAAACAACTTCTATTTCGCTTTGCTAACACATAGTGCAAGTTCTAGGCATCATGTACAACATACAATGTAAGTAAAAACCTCACACACACATGGCATGCAACTCATTTGGAATTCAGTTTATCTACAAAGTCCTATCGATGTTCAAGCAAGCATTATTGTGCAATTTAAGGCATATTGAGATTCTACAATCAAGCTTAGAAGATACATTCTCAAGTTCAATTTACGCTTTTGCTAATGTGCATATTCGGGGTTACATGTTTCCCTTTGTCCTCTACTCCTAAGAAAAGGAAAATCTACCTAACCCGGTTCAATAAAAACCCTTGGAAAAGAACCGTAGTCAAAAGAAAAACCAAGGGGGAGATGATACACTACCTAGAAAAAGAAAATATATAAGAAAGAAAAATTCCTACGTGGACTATTTCCCTCAATAGTACTTGTTCTAAATAGTCCGTCATCAGGAAGAGTCCTCTACTTATATTTTTGGATTTATAAAATTTTATGATTTATTTTTTGTGTTTTTATTATTTTATATTACTTACTACACTAATATATACATTATGTACAAGATAAGTCACCCACCTCACACATAAAAATATGTCATGTCCCCATGACATAAATAAAAATTAAAGCACAAGAGGGGCAAGAAAACTTACCTGCGACTCACTCGGAGTCGGAGACGGTGGATGGGTCGACGTGGCATGCTCTCCCAAGTGCTCTGAACCATGCCATAAACCTGTTTTCCGACCGGGCTTGCCTAGTGGACATGGCATCTAGCCGTGTGTGTAAGCCATCTACGGAGGTGCGCAGAGCAGCAACCTCCTCCTCCATGGACCTTAGCATAGGTCGTGTGGACTCGGACCTAGACATACTTGCTCCACGAGGAGCAGACCTGGAAGGTCCGGCTGAATCCGTGGAGTGCCTGGCCCGGGCAACCGGTATAGGATCGTCCTCCTCATCCAAGTCAATAGGGGTTGTGTCTCGTCCAACCCGGATAGTAGCAGCTCTAAATGGAGCTTTCGGTAGTAGCTCACCGTCAGCATCAGTAACTGGGGTGTGATTGAGGAGACGCAACGTAGTAACAAGAGATGTGTAATAAAAACCCTTGGCAGTGAGGGGATCCTTTCAATGCCATCTCATCACTAATAACTCGGGCAATATCAACATCCCGATGTGTTACAAAACACCAAGTCAAAACAGCCCTATTAAAGTTAACATCCGTGGTGTTACTCTAGGGCAGGATACGGTTGCAAATTATGGAGAACCAACATTTGGCAATGTGTGTAAAATAGTTAAAGTGCAGAGTTTGATTTCTAATCCACACTGGGATTCCATCTACACATAAGGCCTCTATTATCATGTCCCATGTGACACCAGGCCTATCATGGTACTAGTCAACATCACTAGTGTGCAATGGCAGACGAAGTACCTACCGAATAGTAGGAATATGAGCATTGACCCGCTTACCTCTGATGAAAACTGCTCTGACCGTAGCATGAGGGGCATTGGCGTAGAATTCCCGGACAAGCATCTTGTTCACATTAGGAGGTGAGTCAAAGAGGAACTCCATCTCGCGCCTCCGAATCTCATCATAAATTTCCGGCTTCTCCGAGCGGATAGCTATCCTGTCAATTTCTACCTCTTGCAGCCACTTCTTGTTTGCTTTAATGTGAAATGAATTCTTGGCTTCTTTACTAGCAAACCTAGACTCGTCATAAGTCGGTTGTCTAGATGAGCTAGCACCATGTCGGGCTCTCTTTGGGGCCATGATCCTACACAAATAGGACGGCCAAAATATTTTGTAAACCGTTAGTCATTGGAAGGCTACTCAGACTTCGCCATCCTTGAGAACTCACAATTGACCATTCTTTTGTGCAAATCCCTTATACTCCTATATTTAGATTCTTTATCTAACTATTTTACACATGCCTATTTGAGCACCCACACTTAGTTATTTGAACACTTCTAATATTACCCAATTGACTTAGTCCATCCCCAATAAAGTACACCATTACCAATTCAAGAGTTGGGCAATATTTCTCCTAAAACTACTTTAATACATTATTAACAAGTATAATTTGCCCAACTTGGCTTACCAATCGACATACATGGTGTACATACTATTTAGGTCTCCAAATCATAAAATTAGCATCAACAACACAATTGAAAACCCACAAATCAGTTTTTTACCAAACTTCAACTATATGACAAAGTTCCTTAGTAAAATTTCATGGAAACATGTATTGTGCAAAAAAGAAACCAAGTCATATTCAAGAGATATCTTAAACTAATAATATCTAATTACTTCTACAAAATAAATAATCAAGAACTAAGAATAAAAAAAAATAAAAGAGAAGAGAAGTAGAGAAACTTACAAGTAATACAATGAAGAAGTAATGGAGGAAGAATGGGGTGAATTGGAGAAGAGGGTTTTGGGATTTTGTAGAGAGAAGGGGGAGGATTTTGAGTTACAGAGAGAGAAAAGTTGGGAGAGTGGGGGGCGACTGAGTGTCTGTGAGGAAGAGGGGGAGGGATTTTAGGGATTTAAAGAAGGGAGGGAAAAGAAAATAAAAAAAACTGTTATTTTAGCCGACCGCGGAACTGACCGCGACTGTTCGCGGTTCGTTCGCGGCCGCGGATGGACCGCGAACAGTCAAGATTCAGAGAGGTCATTTTTTCGCGGTTGGTTCGCGGCCGCGAATGGACCGCGAACAGAGAAAGTTCAGAGGGGGCATTTATCCACGGTTCATCCGCGGTCGCGGATGGACCGCGGACAGTGCCCCTCTCTGAATTTTTTTCTCGACTGTTCAGCAAAATTTTTTTTTTTCTTATTTTACTTTACTACTTACTACTAATATAAAATTACTTACAACATGTTCGTGGGTTGTCTCCTACGTAGCGCCTGATTTAACATCGCGGCACGACTCAACTTAGCGCATTTTACGGCTCGCTAGACCTTTGAGGTTCATCCAACCGCAATTCTACCTTGTCCTCCATGTCATCCAGGCCTATGTATTGTTTCAACCGCTGTCCGTTTACCTTGAATGTACGTGATCCATCCATAGCTTGAATTTCCACAGCTCCTGACTCAATGCCTCAATTACCTTGAAGGGTCCTGACCATCTTGATTTCAATTTACCTAGGAACAGTCGTAATCTTGAATTGTATAGTAGTACTTTGTCCCCGTTTTTGAAGTTTCGCTCAACGATATTTTGATCATGAATCCGCTTCATCCTCTCTTTATACAATCTTATACTTTCAAATGCCAAATACCGAAATTCTTCTAACTCATGCAACCCAGTTAACCTTGCTTTACCTGCTTCATCCAAGTTAAGATTCAATTGTTTCAGTGCCCACCAAGCTTTATGCT